>CABPRJ010002384.1:540812-1064177 GCA_902439185.1 Cinara cedri | reverse complement strand
TCAGCGTGTACGCCGAACGGTTTGTATATATTATACATATATATATATATATATTGTTTTTTTTTTTTTTTTTTTTTTTTACTATTATTTTTTAGTTCCCTCCCCACCCCCCGCGCGCGGTCTTCTATTTTCATACGCGGTTTCATATTCGGAAAACGCTATCTGTACATATTTTAATAAGAACGACGCAATGTCTGTACAATGTGTTATTATTATTCGCATGCGCATAGAATACAATAATAATGTATCGTTAATATGATAAATGTTTTTTTTTGTTTTTTTTTTTTTTTGTATTAATATTACCTATATAACATTATCATTTCTATAATTAATTTTGTTTATTTTTATTTTTTCCGTTTATTTGTGTAACGTTGTTGAAACATATATTTATATATTATATTGTAAAAAGAATATCGTTCTCCGTGATTTTATGTGTACATAATACCGATAGTAAATATAATAACAATTATTATGTTCAACGCGGTCTAAACGCGCCACACGTTTTTACCGGTACCCGGTGGATGTGACGTTACGGCCGTGTTGATATTTTTTAATAATTATATAGTATATAATAAAATATTATGTGTATGTGATGTGAAGTTGATGTTAATAAAGATTGAAGAAACAACAAACAAAATCGGCCGTCATTTAAACGTGCTTGATCGTTACAATTATATGCTGCACGGTGACGTGTACAACCGTCGTCTGCTTGTTTCGGGATACCGCTTTTTACCGATAGCCGGTGTTTGAAATCGAAAACCGCGAGTCAATATACCGTTGTGCACATTGAAATGAATTTGTATTAGATGTATTAGATCGAAACCCGGGTTTTTTTTCGCCCAATACTTCGTTCGTATATTCCAGAAACGACTTTTTCGCCGAATTTATCGGTTCAAATATCGTTTTTTAATAAAAAAAGAAAAAAAGAAAAGAAAAAAAAAAAAACCCCGATACCGCCGATATCGTCGGTTAATGTATCGGCCCGCCCGTTATATATTCGTCCGGTCGCGTTCACCCGGGACATTAAGCGCCCGCCCGGCTTATTTGCTACAGCCTTATCGCGAAACGGTCGGTGTTGGTCGATCCCAGCAGACTTTTGGGTCCGGGGAAAAAACGTCGCGAATTATCGAAAAATGTTTCGTGAAATTGTATACATTTTGTTCGTATATATATATTTATGCGCCCATAGCTGCAGACGAGCATAATCGGATTTTGTGACCGAATTTTAAATTTTCATGAAATTATACTCAAAATTATAGTAATGACCTTTTTTTTTATTTTTTTTTTACTTGTCTATCCTCTTACTAAGACCAGTCAAATCTGTTTTATTATTTAATTAATTATTAGTTTACTCGCATTTAATGGAGGGGCAAACACAATTCTAGGAGGGGCTGTCGCCCCCCCCCTCCCTGTTATATACCTGGATTCAACACTGCTTATATTTGAATGTCACGGAAATAAGTACCGGCTGTTACGTTGTAAGTACGAGGATGTGATGAAAATCTGCAATAACAACGCGTATCAAACGGTGCGTCGATACTCGAACGAAGCGTGAAAATTACATTGTTATTTTATTTCTTTTTGTTAGTAAATAGCTTCTTTCCTCGTTCGTCAGCGAATTTGGTAAGTTTTCCCCGGTCTATTAACTATTAAAACGACTCTACTGTTTTTACGTGTTTACACCTATATAATGATTGTGTACATAATCGCATCCGCGACAAAATCGCAATCACCAGTATTTTCAATTTTGGTTATGATTTTGGAAGGCGAAACTAATAACTTACATTCCGAAATAGGTTAAATAAACAGCATATGTACTATACTGCGATGGCGGTAATATTGGACAACGGGGAATCCAAAAAAAAAAAAAAAACCGGGGGAGTGAGGTGGGGGAGCAATAAAATATACGAATTCTATTGTAAGAGAATGCAATTAATAATAATAATAATAAAAAAAAAAAACACTCCTGGTAAAAAATATTATCGTCTATGTATCGGAATGTTTACCGCGGGTAAATAAAAAATGGACTGTATAAATATTGCACAGGGTAAAACAACAACCAGTCAATTTTCGAAAAACAAATATTGCAGAGTTACCGCCCCGGAAAAACTAAATGAAATATAGATACGCCCACGGTCCATTGTAGTTACATATTATACCACGACAACCAGCGGTGAGAACGGTGGGACGAAGGGGGCGTAGTTTTCTCTTCTTATTTAAGGTGAAATTATCCGTCCCCTTAAGGTTGAGTCTTCGAAGTCCGCAGAGAGACGTTTTAATTTTTAATAGGAATTTTTAATGACATCTTGAAAACTCGAAACAGTTTTATTAAAAAAAAATTCTGTACATAACCTGTTGTTAATTATCAGGGCTAGAATGTTTATACATTTAAAATCCACAAATAAAGCTTAAAAACGTCAAACAAATCCATAGTATATAACTTAAAAAGTATTTAAAAGAGCAATAATGGTAGAGGGGTGTAAAAGTCCTCCCCAACTAATGATTCTAACTTATTAAAAATAATGTTTTAATGTTTTAACTAAAAAAATGATTATTACAAAGTAATTTTTTCAAATAAATGTGTGCGTGTCATTGAAAAAAAAATTTGCGAATCATTTTTCAGTGTAGAAGATTGTATTTAATTGGGCTCAAACCGTTAGAGGATGGGCTTCAAACTCCACTACAATTTTTACTTTTTAAAATATTTTTAAGTTCTTTTTTGACAATTTAAGCGCTTTTTTTTTATAGGAGGGAAGGTGTATTTTATTTATTTTTAAGCCCCATAACGTGTTTTGGTAGTCACGGTAAACTAGCCACGACGGGTTTCCCGCAAAATGTTTGGTCGGGTTTAGTCAATTCTCGGGAACGTCCCCCGACGTTCGGTTTAAATATTTTCTCTCTCCACGCAATTCTACCCACTTTAATCGTGGGTGACAATACGTTTCACGGACGACGCACCACCCAAAGTCGGATTCGGGGATGGGCAATGACCACGTCCTCTTCCGGGTCCACGCATTTTATAACGGGCCTGTTTTCGTGGCGTCGTTTATTATAAACCGACCGTTAAACGTTCATAATGTGTACAACTATTAACTTAACATTAACTCAACATTTATTTATATTTATATATGTATATATTATAGCAATATCGACAACACCCAATACCGTACGTGGGTACAATAATATGTCTGTGAATAGTATACTGTACGTGAAAAAATGGCTCACATTCATAGTACCCGTAAATCAACTTTAACGCTCGGCTTTCCGCGGTTACGCGATGCGCACGGATAACCATTATGTACCGTATACAATCCTCATTCCCTCTTAAGTTCATATTATGTCACTGTACCGAATTTCTCGGCAGACGCATGCGAGTTAAGGAACGCTTTTAGTCACTTTTGTACTTATTGGTTTCGCTGTATTATGATGTTCGTTGTTTTTTTTTTTTTTTATCTATAAACAACTTTTCTACCAGAAATGTTGCTCCAATTAGCCATATTCAATATGTGGTTTCTGGTCGGACGCTTTAATTGGTTGCGATGGCGCCCGGAGGTGAAAATTCGGAGGAACGGTTTTAATTTTTATCAATAACCAAACACTTCTATTGATGTGTTATGTGTATTTTCAAAACATTTTAAATGTATTATAACATACCCAATATTAAATTGTACACTTATACAGTACCCAACTAATTGAACACGATCCGATAATCACGATAATCCGTAATCGCGATTGTTTAGGATATTATTACATAATGATATTCTGTACCTATTATATTCTGCGTCGGAGTTCTTGATATTCACCGTAGAGTCAAAAAGTTCTCGTGCATTAAACATTTCTCCGAATGAATGTATCCATTTTGCCAAGTATTCATAGATTTAATTGCATCGCGCTAAACATTACAGCTTCTGTATGAAACGAAAATTCTTCAAAAACACAAATCTTTTGCGGCTCAGCAATTCCTGGCTGATAACAAAAATAAATCTCTAACGTCCGTATTCGCCGGGCCTTCATAGTTTCAACGTTTGGACTCAAAAGTATACGTTTTGTATCGATTGGAGACATCCAGCCAATGCTACAGCTCCCCAAAACAGTGCATTAACGTTTCCTACTTAAAACGAACCACACACACACACACACACACAGATGGAATCCTATGATTATTTCTTTGATTGCTCATCACAAATGTATACTATTGATATGCGATTTAAATGATAACAATAATAAATATGCTACCCTGTTAATTGTAATAATTTGAAAAAATCGTGTTTTTCATCTTTTTTAAAATTAATATTAGTACTTTAGATATCGAAACAATCTTTAATTATAACTACATTTTAAAAAGACCAAAATCGATATCTTGTTATTTTTCGATTGGAGCAAGAATTCTGGTAGAAAATATTGTGTATAATATAGGTAGTTTAAAATAATGAAAATCGTAATGATATGGGATGCTGTAAATATTTTCCATTTTACCTATATTTTTCTTTTGGGTTTTTCGTAACTATTTTGAAAACCCCTTTAGAAAATCAAAAATTGTCATCTTTAATGCACCATCCGGACAAAATCACCTTTCAAAAAAAGTGTTACACTCTATATATCGGAGTAAGATTTCTGGTAGAAACGTTGTTTACAGGCACAAAAAATAGGGACGAACATACTTCGCACGCGGGTGCAGCCACTGCTCAGTGGCGTCCCTAGAACCTTTTATAGGAGAGAGGGGGGTGATATTTATACATTATATATACATAAACACAGTAAACTAGTTTACCTGGCTTATAGTTTTTGTTGTTTGTTATTTTAGCCGTTTGGCGCCCGGCGTTGTCCATGCCAATTATTTTATTTTTACCCGTATTCATTTTTTGATTTTGACCTAATTGAATAAAAACAAATAGGTGGAAAGTGGGTAGACCACCTTCGATGGACTAAAAGTGTTCTATTGCGCTTACTTGAGTTGTGCAGCGAACAGCGATTCATTTATATAGACTATAGATACATGAGTTTTTGGGTTAGAAAAGATTGAAAACTTAAACCTATGGTAGTCATTGGCAACTGTTTTTATTAATTTTGTGTTATAATTAAGTTTTTAAATCTTTTTTAACAATTATTGTCGTCATGGAATCGCGCATTGTTGTAATGATATATATATTTTATGTATTTTCTCTTTTTTAATTTTATTCGCATCACCAAGGTAACCGATCAACAATTTTCGTACTTAAAATACCAATAATCTCGTGTCAACCCGCCTTTAGGGGTGTCATTTTGAAATAAAAATAATAGTATAGCCTTCTTCGATAAATGGACTATCAAACACAAATATAATTTTTCAATTCGAAATTCCTGAGATTAGTGCTTTCAACCAAAAAAAATTCCTCAGCTTTATAATATTATTAGTATAGACTTAACTTTTATCAATATAAATTTTTAATAGAAATAATTAGGCAATAAAGTGAAAAAAACTAATTTTCAAATTATAGGTACTTATCCATGCATCCTAAATCTCATTTAGAGTTTAAAAAACTAGTTTTATCTGAATATATTTTAATTGATTAAAGAATTAAATCGACTTTGTGTTTTAATTTAGCAAAGAGATTAATTATGTTATAAGTATTTAATGTAATATTATTATGAAGATTCATAAACGCCAAATCAGTCAACCGTGCTTGCCCCATTTGAATTTTAAAGCATAAAAAAAACTATTTACAAAAGCTTAACAAATATAATTCAAATTTAACTCTGTATATAAATATACATATATAATATTCATTTAACACACAACACTCATTATTTAAAAAAGTCTTAACTTTATTTGGAACTTTCTTTTGGGAAATGAATTCAAATATGTAAGAAATGTATTAGGATACTTTTCTTATAAATTAAATTTGAATTCATAAAAAAATATCCTTATAAATTTCTAGTATTAAAAAATGAAAAGTTGATATTCATTTAGGATAGAACCAGAGATTAAACATATCATATTACTAAAATATTCAAGATTTTAATATTTAAACTAATTTTGCGAAAGAAAATTCCAAAAACGGTGAATAATATTCAAAATAATAAATATTATGTGTTGAATGAAATAGTCTGTCTGTACCTATATAAGTATGTGTAGTTTATGATATGTTTCTGTGTTTTTAGTTTAATAAATCTAGTTGTTATATATAATACCCAGTGGGCATTATATATTATCCAATTATTTTACATAACAAATAAAACTTCTGTTTAATTCAATAAATAACACATTTTTAAATTATTCTATTAAACAACAACACTTAAACACCTAAACTACGACTCATATAAAAATAAAAGAGACATATTGTATTAATCATTATCAATAACCAGTCATTCATTTGCATTAAACATCAATTCGTAGGTGGATACAAAGAAAATAATTGTAAAAATTGAATATTTTTTGGTCATAGTGCAAAATAGTATTACGTATACAATATATACCATTTAACGCGATGCCATATTATGATAAAATTCGTTTTATTTCGGAGTGATAACATATTTAATGAACATTGAATCGATTTTTACCACAGCTGTTTATTTTAGTACCTATTACAGTTCAATCGTTAACCATTACAATGATATTGTGTAACAATAGCAAATAGTATAACTTGCCACTGAAAACTTCGTTGCACTACAAAACATTGTGTGAATGCTACAGTCGATTTTTTTGGAATTTGCGTACCTAAATATTAAGTACTGTTAAATTTCTGCTTACAGAATATAAATAATAATACATTGGTTTGTTTAATAAAGAAACATAACAAAATAAACTATGGGATTAATAGTACAGTTTTTGGGTACAGCATATTTTCTTAAATACGTTCGTATTATATTATATATAAAAACAAACCGACACACTTCGCACATAAGGTGGGCCACTGTTGAAGGTGAAAAATCGAGAATGTAGGGTTGAAATTTAATATATATCTGTACGCAATAATTGCTAACTGCTAATTGCTCGGTTATATATGTTTTGAAATACCGTAATATCTATGATTTTAAAATAATTATTGCGTACATTTTCCCGGCTTTTCCTATGTTTACTATGAAAACCCCTGCGAAAATCAAAAAAACGATCTTCTTAAAGTACTAGCGCACAAAAATTTCCTTTCAAAAAAGGTACTACACATGAAAATGGAGCAAAATTTCTGGCAGAAAAGTTGTTCATAGAAAAATAAAACACATAAATTCCTAGCTCTACATTAAGTTGCACAATTTTCTTCTTCCAGCATTATCTAGGAAGTCTTTATACCCAGACAAAATCGACTTCCCTTCTATTGTGTGTCTCAAGTAATCAAGTAGGTCACAACTATTACATTTTTCATTGATAAAGATAAAAGTGATTAAATTAGTTTTAAAATTATCTTTTTAGCGAGATTATTCTCATCAATAAACCTATTTGAGTAAGTAGAACACGGTGATAATATAGATGCAGAAGCATATGGCCATGATGATAGCGGTGTACGGAGTGGAATTATTGTTCCAGATTCTGGCGTTAAACATAAACTATCAGTGTTTGACGGTGACAAAATATCAGAATTGCTCAAATCTTAAGAAGTCAGGTGCTTAGGAGGTAATAGTATCGAATTTTCAGGAGATTATGGCCCTGCGAAATACGGACTTGTGAGGAAAGCCACCTAGTTGTTTTGTGTTCAATAGAAGTTTTTTATACAAGTGTTATTCGCTGCTCGATGTAATTAGGTGTACGTTTTTTAATACCTATACTACTTTATTTTATCATTCTACTGTTATTAGAGTATTTATTATTATTTTATAATAATTTTTATATTATCTGTTATTTTAAATAGCTGCGTGACACGTAAACACTCGGTGTAGACTATATATAAGTGCATTTATGGCGAGTTTATAACCTATACTCGTACTATACATTTTGAACCCGTTCGATTATACGAAAAATATTATACTAATAAACGGTCGATATCTCAATACACAACTGATATGACGCTATATTATTAATAATTTATACGATTCTGAGTATAATACGCGTGGGATTGTTTACAGTTTTGTGTCCGTGAAAA
Source organism: Cinara cedri (assembly GCA_902439185.1). NCBI lineage: Eukaryota > Metazoa > Arthropoda > Insecta > Hemiptera > Aphididae > Cinara > Cinara cedri. The sequence continues at coordinate 1,056,123 of CABPRJ010002384.1, read as the reverse complement.
TTAGGCACGACATGACTCGGAGCTAGTTGAACAATTATATACCAAATAATATTTACCTACCGGTAGGTTAGGTTAGGCTACCAGTTGAACATAATTAATAGCCATATCGTTATTATGAAGAACATGCGCATGTACTTGTGATGACAATATATACAGATTTGTGTGCACAATTCGATAATGCCATTGTATAGGAATTGTGAAATACTGTAGATGCACTCTGTATATTATATCCGATACTTCAACATTTTGTACGACGCGTTTTGAAGTTCAAAAATTCCGATCTACGAGTAATACACAATTAATTCGTGATAAATCACGTCATATTTATGACGGCTAAACTTTAACCAGTTTAATTATAATAGTCATTAAATAAACAATCATTTTTATATTTTGGATTCCGGGCGTAACGAAGAAACTGTATTCGTTTTACTGAGAGGTGTTAGTATCGTTTTTTTGGAAAATATTTTTTTGATTAGAAAAAATGTTCCTTTCTTTTTGTTTGCACCGACAGTAGTGAGATCTCTGTTTTCACAATACTTCCCCATTAATGCCATCGTTTATTAAAAGAAATACAATTAAAGGTAGGAAATCTCGTTTCCCCCTTAGGGCTCACATTTACTTGGATAGTTTTAAAATAAGGAGTGTAATGAGCGAGGTGACCCGCGTGCAATCATATGCAATGATGACTTAATCTAACCTATACATGATACTACGCCAGCGGTGAGGTGCCCGTCACAGTAGCTTGGCCGTTGAGGGTGCTGATTCTGTGGCGACTGGTTGACCGTTGCCTCCACCTCTCTTATCCTCTCATTCTGCTCCTTACGATAAGAAGCGGTCACGATTTAATCGTGCCTAACACGGTCTATGTCCTCTAGGTCACAGAGTAGATCTTGGACGTCGATAGGAGCGACACTCTTCCTACCAACATACATTCTGACAACTTGTTACTTGATTTCTAATGTGGGCATTTGAAGACTGTGTGCTCAACAGTGTCTTCTGGGTGCAGACAGCACAGGCATACGCGTCTGGAGCTCGTCCCATCCTGCAGAAATAGAGTCTGAGAAAAAATGCTCCTAGTTGTTTGAATTGTACCTTATAAAAGCTGCGGATTTTTCACCCATTGTCATAGTTTATTTAAATTTTTTTTTAAAAATTCACAACAGTTTTAAAATTAAAAATTGAAAACAAAAGACGATACATTGACTTTTTCCCCTCCCCTGGATTCTTTGGTTGCCACGTAGCAAAAAAATAGTATCTCGACTGCGTATAATTATAATATTCTGATTACACCAATATATTTGATTCCTTAAAAAAAAAACTCAGATCACTTTATATCTTTGCATTGTACTACATTGATTAGGATAAAAGACAAATTTAGTATAGCAAAATATAATGGTCTAAACTAAAAGACATATTTTTTCCTCCCGTTATTTTTCAGCTTACATGAGACACTTTCATTCTATATATTATGAGAAAGCTGACTGCGTAATATCCTACATAAGCAAAGCTACGTAACTTAACTAATCTCGTTAACTAGTTCAAGTGATAAAACAAATTAAAGTTAATTTTAAAATATGTATAGTTGACAAATTATGTTGATGCATTTGCCCGTTTTTCTTTTACGGTTTTTCCAATTTTCAAACTTATTTAAAAAACCACAGGTAAAATTAAAATACGACCTCCCTAATTTACCAACTATATCCGAAATTCTTTAAAAATCTTTATTAACATTTTTTGTTTTGAGCAAGATTTTTGGCCAAAAAGTTGTTACTAAATACAAAAAAAAAAAAGAATTTAAAAAAAAAAATGTTTTATCGAGCTTTTATATATGTTTTATACGTAAAAGCCCATTTATAAAAGTGACATAAAAGTTATTGATTCGTCCGTAAAAACAACCGTAGCCCTTCCCATTGAATAAGTATAGGGCGGTCGATTAGTGGAAGTCTTATCGTTAAGGAAAAAAAAATTCAAATTTTACATAATTCGGGCTAATTTTGACGTACCGACTCCTGTATTTAAGTGGTTGCATTTAAATGGATTCTTTCACATTTTTAGATATATAACATTTGATCAAGCTCCGTGACATTATCACATGCATTTATCGTATAACCGCGGAATTGAAAATTATGTTTACAGCAAAACCGTTTCGCGTGGACAAAAACTAATCGGGGCTTAGACGTAATTAAGAAACCAAATGTTTATGAAAAATTGCACCGTACAACGTTGATTTTATAACGTTTCCACTTACCCTCACAGTGCAACAACCAGTACCGTGCGAGTTTCACACGGGTTCGCGTCAGTGCAGGCGTATGAGTACTTAGCTGGAACACAAAAATTCATAATCTACTGAAAACAGTTTATTGATTGCTTCTCATCAGTGTTGAATTCAGAAAATTTCTTCGGGGAGAGCTCACTTTTTTTTCATCGGTTGTTTAGATGCGAATTGAAAAGAGTGACGAGTATGCATTGTACGTTTAATAAATACATTTTGTTCACAGTTAATGTATTTGTCAGGGAGGGTGAATGAAATTCTAGAGGGAGCATTTCCCCTCCCCCTGGGTGTATCTGGATTCAACATTGGTTATGATCATTTGGGCAACGACTGCTAAAAGTCTAAAATAAATTCACTCTTCAAACTATTTTAACTGTCATAAAATGGTTATTTAATATTTGATGATAACGACGACAACAACTCTAAAACCGTTTGTAATTTACGAACTTTTTCCATATTGTTCACAAATCACAATTCATAGTATATACTATACAGCATTTTTTGAGGGTCGCCTTGAGCTATAGCCCGCTCAGCCACCCCCCCCCCACCCTTAACCCTTAGTTAAATATTTTAATATTAAAGGCGTAATGAGAACAATTTTTTTCTCGTCATAAAATATCATTCAAAAGTGCTTGTACCCAAAAATTGATTTACCAATACGTCACTGGATATTATCACTATTACGAAACAATTCATTCGAGTTTATAAAACTAAAATTAATGATCAGACTATAGAACTACATTGATCGAAATGTTATTCTTGTTTATTTGTATTCGTCCTAATCGTAAAACCAAAACAAACGTGTCGGTTTTCTTTTCTTTGTTTGTCCTTTTTTTTTAATGTGGCCAAAGTTTGGTTTTTTCATCGGGCTTCTGCTATAGCCCGAGTAATTTTAACCCACCCAAAACGGTTTTTACTGCGGCAGTCAAATTACGGTTGGTTGCATGTGTGTGTGTGTGTGTGTGTGTGTGTGTAGGGTAGGTTTACGTCTTCTCGAGTACGCAAGATTATATCGAAAAATGTCACCGTACCATTATAGACGTAGTTCGACTTAGCTTTAAATTCCTTAACCGTATAGTTACTACTCGGTTTTTTTTTTTTTCTATACATAAATGTGTGTTATCTCATTCGCGTGCGATGTGTAAGCGGGCGACTGACCGACTCGGGTCAACCTTGGACCCGATCGCACAGCACATTAGCGGCGGGCACACACGCGCATTTATAATCATGTATACATCGACTGGCCGTTATCGGTGACCGACGCTAGTTGTTTACTCTCCGCAACACGACTTATTGTGTTTTACGGGTTCGGTATACTATTATTATTATTATTATTATTATTATTGTGCGAGACGTATTATTTACGTTGGACGGTTCCCCCCCCCCCTTCAAAATAATATTATACACGCGCGAATGTGCGTACATTTCTTAACGGAATCGTTTGTGATCGTCAAAATCATTAAACCGAAAAAAAAAAAATTAAAATAATAATATTTCGGTCGGTCGGCGAAGCCACAGCCGTTTCGCTGAAACTACTGATCGGCAACGGATAATATATGAACCCGGTCGAATTAAGTCGATTGAAAAGAAAAAAAAAACAGCCGATTCGAGTTAACACGGGTCGATCGCTGTAGTATAGGTATCCATTAACCGAGTTGAGTTAAAATGTTAATTTGAAAATATATTTAATCGACTTTTTATAACATAGGCCGAATCAATTTGTTATGGTTTTTGTACAGTTATAGTATTATATTTGTAATTGTTTAAGCTGGAATTGGTCATTTTTTTTTTTTTTTTTTAATAAAGACGATCAGTGTTCAATGAATCAAAACTGCGAGCAAATTACTAACCGAGAATATCAAACTTAATATATACTTGTTTTAAATTCTGAACTCTACACACGCATTATAGATTGTAGATTTAATAATGTGTAAATCAAAAGAAATTGAAATTAACTTTACGTAATGTAATTAAAACTAAACTCGTTATTTATAAAATTAATGCTAAAAAATAAATGGATTTAATTAAAAGATAAGTTAATAAAAAAAGAAAAAAAACCAAAGGTTAAAAGTCGAGTTATAAGTTAAAGTCAATTTAAACTATTACATTTTTAACTCGTTGATGCCCGTGCAGCTTTGCCGTAATGTATATGTATACAATTAAGGTTCGAAAAACAAAAATTCCAAAAAATATACTTTTTTATTATTATTGTTATCGATTTAAGTTACTGTTGCAGTGTGCATGTGTGTATGTGTGTACGAGATAATAATATCATTAATTAGAGGTGTTACTGCACGCGCACAGATAAAAAATGTTTTTTAAACGGTACATTATTTATTTACTATGTTATTATTGAGAAAAAGAATAATATAATTATTTATCTTATAATACCGTATTTTATTAATTAGTAATAATTAAGTGCCTACACGTGCGCGATTAAACCGTAGAAAAATCGAATAAGGTTAAAAAAAAAAAAGGCAAAACGAAACATCACGGAGACGTTTAAAATATTCCATCAATAGTTACAATACTGCAATACCATATAATGTAAGTATAAAAACAAAAAGACAGACACACGATGGGTTCAGCCAATGTTAATGGTGAGAAGTTGGGAAGGTAAGATACTAGGATATAGAGGGGAAATTAATTTGTGTCTGTAAGCAACGATAAACCATTGCTCACTAAAAACGGTTCTAGGCAAAATTCAGTTAAAATTGATGCTTTGTCAACAATATATACATGCCATAGTATGGTAACATAATTAAGTAGATATTATAAATTTTATTTAATAATATTTGTTTAATATTGTACCGATTTCTCCATGCTTTTTCCCGATTTTTTTCATTTATTAGGAAAACTCCTGGGAAAATCGAGAAAATACCACCCTAAAGTACCATCCCAAGAAAATTTCCTTTCAAGAAAGCACCTACATCGTATGCATCGGAGTAAGCTTTCTGTTGTAAAAAATATTGAAAAAAAAATAAATATCTTTGTAAAACCAATATATTCTTCACTATACTCAGAATTCAAAATTATGTCATTTATAAAGCGAAAAAAAAACCCCGCGGTTATATTTCACCCCACACACGGATAGGCCACTGAATGATGTGCTTACTCGTACACAGCTGAACAGTTTAGAAGGTATCAAAAGCGTAGTTATAAGGGAGCAGGGGGTGCAATTATCTCAGAGTGCCAGAAATGTAATTATAATATTTTGTATTTTTAAGGGAAAATATTCGGCATATTATGCGTATTTTGAATTAGAAGAATGGAATCGATAGCAACTTTAAATCTCTGTGATTTGCAACAAGAGAAGAATATGTTCTGGAGAAAAATCAAGAATAGCTAGGGCACAAAATTTGAACGTGCTTCTGAACGCTTAAACGGAATTCCTTTGATATTACGTCACTGGAAGGTATAGAGGAATAATGTTATGCCGCTAAAATAACAAAAATTTCGCTATCCTTTATTATTGACATATATTTATATTATTAAATACTCAACAATATATCGCATTCGTAAATTTTTTATCTTATCTCATCCACCAATTATCTCTATTTTCATTTTTTATTTGTAGTAGTTTTTACTGATTCGCATTTTCGCTTTGTATTTTTACCTGAAACTTATAAAATAAAATTTGGTTTTCTTTTTAGATTCTGAGTGGAGCGAGGAATGTATTGGTTTCACAATAATGTTTATTTTCATTTATTTTTTCTGTGGACAACTTTACTAGCAATTTTGCTCCGATTTACAATGATAGCACTTTTTTTGAAAGCAAAGCGGACTGGGGAGGTACTTTAGGGAAATCATTTTTCGATTTTCTTAGGTGTATTCTCGTCAAATTTGAAAAACCGAGAAAAAACCGGAGGAAAAATGAGAAAATGGTCGAAATGATAGTTGGTATTAGGTAATAAATACATGGTACGGCTTTTTTATTTCTGTGAATAACTTATTTACCATCAATTTTGCTCCGATTTACAATAATTATACTTTTTCTTAAAGGAAATCTAACTACAGTGGTACTTTAAGGATGTATTTTTTTGATTTGCCCATGAGTTTTCCCAATAAATGAGAAAAAACATGGAAAAAACTGGAAAAAAACATAGCATAAACGGGAAAATAGGTACAGTATTAAACAAATATTATTAAATAAAATATATGATAAATATGTAACTATTTTATCATAATACGACATAAATTTTGTTGAAAAAACAACACTATTAATCGAACTCCACTCAGAATCGTTTTTCGTTAACAATGACTAATCTTTGGATTAAATTTCTCCTCTACCTTTCCAACTTCAACCTTAAACAGTAGCCAACTCACTTGCGAAGTATGTCAGCCTTTGTTTTGAATATGTGGCACTAAATATTACAAAATCTACAAAATAAGGAAAAGAGTTATTAATACTCAACGGTTTCACTTTTATGAAAGAAAACGATGGTGCTGATTCCAAGGTGAAACGTATGCTAATATTATTATAAATTATTATTAATTGTATTACGGTATTTTAAATTGTATTATAATTATATTTCTGCCACGTTTTATATTAATGTTATTTTAGTAGCGATATTTTTTTGGTAATTCGGGGATAATATAAGGATTTATATATCTAAAAAACAGTAACGATGAACTATTGCATATTGAAAAACGATTTTGAACGTTAAACCGATAAGGTTATTGTGATTTTATATATTATAAACTTAGCCGTATCCCTTCTTTCTATCCAAGGGATCGGCAACATAAAACCCAAGTATCGTCATTTTTAATAAGTTTTTTTTTTTATACATAGATCAGTAATTGACACGATGTTTTAAAAATTTAGAAAAGGTTAATATATAAAGTAAAAAATAAATTTAATAAAACATTTAAATCGTTAACGGCGTAAATGCCTCCGGTTTTTTCCGATCGACTTCCAATTACTACAGTGAAAACTCTTTATAACGAATCTTAAAGGACCAAGAGGTTTCTTTTGTTATTAAGAGTTTTTACAATAGAGATAGTTAAAGAATTAACTTATGAGTAGAGCTCGGAAGTTATAGGAGTTGCATATTTTTCTACATACACTGAATTTATAGCAAATCAAGCTAGAAATACTTTCTACACGATGGAGAGTTTAAAAATTGAACATTTAAAACTCATATTTTGCTTATTGAGTTAATTTTAGAGATAAAGTGCATATTTCGTCGATTTTCGCATATTTAATATTTTCTAAAAAATTGAAATTTTTTTTTCTTTCTTAACCAATTTATTTCAAATAATATTAAATTTAAAACTCAATATTACTCGTATTTAACGTACTTTTTTATTGTTATTTCTTACCGTCTCAGTTTATTATTAATTTAACGACAACAGTGCAATTCCTATTTAATCTTTATCTTAGTTTTGTATATTAATAATGACATTATATGTTTTTAAATAATAAACTGAATAATTTTTTGCATATTTAACATTTTTTCATGCGTATTTTAGAATTTTCTCGTGCATATTTGCACACGTATTTTGTCGTTTTTAGCTTCTATATTTTCCGTACTCATAAATTATAAAGCAAACCAATCAATACCGCAACTACTGAGTGTGCAAGGTTGTATATTGCACATCAGCCCTAAACTAATCTCTTAAAACTTACATTGCAACCGTAACCACAATAAATTGAATAACGAAAATCAATGATGAAAACCTGATTTTCTAGGCTAAAAAAGATTGAAAGATTAAAAATAAGATTGCCATTGTCAACCGTTTTTATTTATTTTTTGTTGTTAGTAATTTTTCATTATTTTAAAATTTTTAAACAATCATTGTTGTCATGGAAACGTACATTGTTGTAATCATTTTACCATAATATTACATAGGTGTTACATTGTCTACAAAGCAAAACTATCAACTGAGCTCAGAGTGGTTTTTTTCTTTAGCAATGGTTCATCGTTGCTTATAGATGTACATTCAATGCCCGTCTGTATCCTATTTTCCCAACTTTCCACCTACAAAAGAGGCTCCACCCACGTGTGAAGCATGTCCGTTCTTTTTTTTTTCTTTTTTTTTGGTTTACATAAAAAACGTATGATAATGTAAGGCTGGCGCCTTTCTTTCTGTTTGTAGACTGCAAATCGCTTAATCTACCGCCGTTAGTGTACACATTATGTGCAACACATATCATTGCATACAGTATTCTTCGCATTTACGGGAGTATCTACGTTTTATTTTAACTAATACGAAATGTTAAAGATACATAAATAATCTTGAGTTGGTTATATATTGCCATGTAATCGTACGTATAATATTATATAGGTAATACACGTTGTTTTATTTAATTAACAAAATTATAGGTACACTGATATAACATTAGTATTGCGTAGCAAGTTATACGGCATTATTTGCGTATACTATCTGTTTATTTTTAATTAAATCGGAGAACCGAAACTTAAATAATTATCGTGGTAACCTACTCCGTATATTGTTTGGTAAGTATACGAATAATAATACTGCGGAGTGCTAAAGTCAATTCGAATAATTATTAATCAACAACTGTCATAAAAAGAAGAAAAAAAAAATTATGATTTTAAACTACATCAAGGCAAAACATACTGCGTACGCCATAAGTTTAGATTAGTCTCTGGGGCGCTCATCACACAGGTATTAAAATATCCTTATGTACTTAATATTTACTTAAATTTTTCTCCCGACCACCTTTGGTAAAATATTTATTTTTTTTCTTTTCTAACGTTAAAGTTGGAATTGAGAGAAAATACGCTTAGAATCTATAACCACGTCAGAGAATATAACACTGCGTTTTCACATATCAAACATATGATTCATTACCAACGTTAATTTTGTGCTCGAATATAAATCGCGGTAGTTTAACCCGTAAACATTTGAGAGTGAAATAAATAATCTCCCAAGCTTTTTTTTTTTTTTTTATTATTATTATTTTGATAAGAAAGTCAGCGTTATCGATTTAACAAGGTCAAGATATAATTATTATATTCACAATGGTCTCTTATTAATAGGCGTAGCATTATTATCTAGCTGAAACGTTTATTTTTTCTAATTTATGGTTTGTCATTGAACGTTTGTCGTTTGAACTTCAAAAAAATATTGGATTCCGAAGCGGAAAACGTTACACGATATACAAAAATAAAAATCCAGTAAATGTTACATTTATATTTTCTACGCTTATTTTGTAAACACTAAACATATAATTAAATCGTAAAATAGAAACCTACAGTTTTAACTTTTCAGTGTTGTTAGTATGAAATTACGTATAGATAGGTAGGCAAAACACGTTTTTGTAGAATAGCAATACCTATGCAGTGTAAATACACGTAAATTGTTTGCATCAAAAATAATAAACGGTTAATGATTTAATATACACATGTATAAATTACACTCAAAACAATTTTTACTTCGGTACTTGCCATATCATTTTTAGTTAATATCCATTTTCCTAAACCCCAAACTTCTGACTTTCTCCGGGGCTTCCTACTCCTCCAATAAGAGTGTTTCCTATATAAAATACAAAATTTCGTTACAAAATCAAATTAAATATTATTTACCATTTATTTTTTAACGGACACACAGTAAGCAAAATCGTACTCTACTGCAAATTACTGTAAATAAAAATTGTATATCGGGGAAAAAACTAATTTCGATATGCAAGTTGGAAAACAATAAACAAGAGCTGATGAGTATGCTACTATTTTAAATACTTGGGAAAATAGGAAATTATGTATAGTTATTTAATTTACATCAGTACTTAACGATAAATCATTATTAACAAAAAGTGATTTTAAGTAAAATTCAAATAAATTTTAACCTTGAAAAACGGTAAAATGTTTTGAAAAGTTTTGAAACGTCTAAAAGAGAGTAAAAATTACAGTTATCTATTTAACTTTTTGTTTTGCGATTTAGTTAAAAATAACGGAAACCGTTATATGCGTAAATTATCTTATTTTTTTAAAAATAATTAGCCTCAATTATTAAGAGCACTACAAGGAAAATAAAAAAAAGAACTCATCAATACACACAAAAAAAAAAAAGAAATCCGCTGCAAAAAACCACTACTACGTTTATGCTCAGACCAAGATTTCTGGTCGAAAAGTTATTTATTTATTTTTAAACATTATAATGTCCAATTAATAATATTTCGTTAATTATATAGGTATTTATAATATTATGTACTTAAACTGGAAGTCCGTTATTAATGAAATGATTACAACGTCACGTCATTTCATTATCCGTTCACTGTCTAACACTTTTTGTACTGATGACCATAGTCGAAATTAAAGGGCTGCTATAGAAGCTCCCGAGTTTAAAACTGGAAAAAAATACCCGATAAGCTTTTTTAAATAGCAACGAGTAAATATTTTAGCCGGGTAATTGATAATTAACGAGCAGAACGAACTACAAATTTCCTATAGACAATGCATGTGCATATGAAAAATAATGTTAAAATAATATTATAATGAATTTGTACACAAACATTTGTTAACGAAACGTGTAGGTTGTTTATGGGAAGAATCGTGTATTGGGGATTGTGAGGGCATGTAGGTTGTTGCGGGTCTAATTACGCCTATGCTTGTTCATATTAGGATCAGCACCGTGCATTCTTGTTGATATAAACGGAAAATAAATGCATCTTACTTATACACGAATATTATTACTATAGTTGTGTCAATAAAATAATACTGTACATTTCGAGAGAAAAAAAAATCGTTGTGAACATCACAGACGATTTCGATTACTGTACGTTTGTTAATATTGCGCGACGGTCGCGTCACCAATCGCGACCGTCGGACGTCCGCCGAATTCGGTATTTTTGCCAATCGAGATTCTTCGGAATTTGATTTGTCATATAACGTGCACAAGGGCGTCTACAAGGGAGGGGGGGGGGGGGGGGGTTCCAAGGGAGACAACTCTTCCATAGCTTTCCAGCAAGTTAATAATTATATCCGAATTCAAGGTCTAAAAGTCCAAAATTCATTATTGGTAAATATCAATACACCTCGATTGGTGCCTATAGATAGGTACGATGTATAGAAGATTCATACACCGTGTCGGTAGGTTAGGTATACTTTGTAATAATAGAATTCCGCTAATTTATTATCACAATACATACAATGATTTACGCCTTAGAGTTGATACCAACCACTACTATGCGGCCGACCATTTGTGGTTATATTTTGGTGGACAGCTGACTTGCGGTCATCTAATGTGTGAGAAACTCGTTTATCCGGATTTTTTGTACGTTAAGTATTTACTTGGGAAAAAAATCGAAGAACTTAATTTAGTAGAATAAATCGTCGATGAATTTGGGAAAAATAAAATAAAATTGCAAATTTGTGTTCAATTAGAGTTACCTACTATATAAGAGTGAAATTTACTACAAGTTATATTATATTTTTTTTTCGAAAACACGCACATAACACATTAATAAAAGTGTTTGATTATCAATGAAAATTAAGGCCGCCCTACCTCTCCCCTCGCCCTCTGAATTCTCGTCTCCGGGCGTCTTTGGACGTTAACGGAACAAAATACGACGGCGACGGTTACCTAACCGAACGCGAGCGGCCGATCGAAACGTCGGGTTTTTCACACGACGCGGTGAAGTGCCGGTGCCCCGAGAAAGCCGCGCGTACGGCGGGCAACCGAAATTCCGTCCTCGGGGTGGTGTGCGCCGCGGGGCCTATCTGCGCGTGAACATCTTTACGCGCGTCAGTCGAGTGCATTGCGGCGCGGCGCCGCGTCGCCCGCCCCGCCCCGCCGCCGCCGTAGTGTGCGGTCCGTCCCGGAAGCCCTCGCGCGCGCGGCGGGACCCCTTTGCACTTTTGCACGCGCGGGGACGAACACATCCGCACAATAATATCGTGCACGCAGTTACAGTGTACGCGCGCGGTTATGCGTTCCGAAAGAAGAGGGCGTAAAACGTGTATACGGTATACATGCTAAAAAAAACTAAAGGCCGTGACGTCACGGCGAGTTGAACATTTCTCTGATTTCACATCACTGATACATCACGTTTGCGCCCAAGGGCCCTCCACGCCGGTCGCCGTACTCGTCCGCCGCGCGCGACGACGCACGCGAGTCCGTGACATTTTATTAGTTCGCCGCCGCTGCTGCTGCCCGTGTATATCGATATACATGTATAGTAATAACGATAATAATAATAATACGCGTATTGTTATGTGTGTCGCGGTTGTACAATGTAACAATGCATAATGTCGAGTTAAGGCCGCGAATTCGACGCTCCGAGGAAAACCTTCTTTCTGCCGCCCCACCCCCACGAACGTTCAATTTCCAAAAGAACGGCCGCGACTGCGGGGAAACGACGCAGTCATAATGCATGCCCGTACGATTTTAAAGATTGTGACTACCCCTAATAGCGCTGAACTTCTCGGGAACTTTCCGTTTCACGCCCTGCAATTAGTGTCCGTCAAGAACTTCCAGCGGTGAAGCATTATTTCGTCGGTAACGCGAGTGTTGCACGTTTTGTTCACAATTCATACTTGACCGAAATTGACCGTTTCGATCCGATAACTATTACTTGTGTCTGGAACAAATGTCCATCGAGAAGCGTTTCGACCTTCTCAGGAACATCCTGTTTTGAACCTCCTCTTTGGTTCCCTCTTCTCCTACTTCCACGATGTACGGTCGGTATCTGTTTGGTTCCTGGTGGGCGATCCTGAGAACGTTTCAAACCCGGACATTAAGAAATCTATACACTGGTTTAGTACCGTTCGAGGACCAAGATGGCAACTTCCCGTGGATTGCCGGTAAGTCTTAAAAAGCATTGTTATAACCATCCCGAGTGTCGCCCGTGGTGTACTATTAAATAGTGTGTTATTAAATAAACACTTACCAACAGTCGTTTCATTTTTAATCCCAGTGTTTCGGTAATTTCCACGTCTTTCTCGTATTATGCGAGTACACTTTTTCCAGCCACTTGGTTTACCAACTGCAATTTCCCATTCTAATCGGTTGCTCACGTTTTCTTATAGTTCTTTGAAAGTTTTAATCTCTTTCTCATATCATTTTTGATTTGTCCTCCATAATGATATAATATGCTGTTCTGTCCGCTTAAATCATACCCTCTATAATTATATTATTCAGTTCTTCTGGTCGGCTCGTAGCTCCTTTCGCCATTTATCAACGTTTCATACTGATCGCACGCATGCATGTACGTTTTTCTTTAACAGTATAATTTCTATAGTACCTCTATTAATTTGTTTTTCATTCTATCCAACTCTAATTTCCCGTACCCCACCTCAAAATGTATTTCTTTTTGGAGCATTTATGAATTAGCACCCATATACACTTTCACATCCATATACACTCTTCTCTAATATATAAGTGGCGTTAAAACTACTTAACTCACCTCACCGAATTTACGTCCACAAAATAATAAATAACCGAATAGGTACTATGATCAAGAATAGCAAATCAAAATTACTTCTTCTTGTCGTGTCTGGTAATAAAAATGCCAATAACAATTAAATTAAAAGGAGAAAAAAAAATAAATTAAAAAATTAAAAAAAATAAACAAATAAAATACAATAAATCAATTTGGTACGTCTAATAGATCACATTTTTGGTAACGTCTATATACTGTGTTGCGACCAGTAAGCGGCCACCTCTATTGCATTTGTGTTTGTCAGGATCAGATCTTCCTTGGTACATTGTGCTGGACTCATGGTACATGACAAAAGGTGTTCAAAATTACTGCAAATCAGTTTTTGTTCGGTTTTTAAATTTTATACCCAATTGTGTGGTTATTTGGTTTGTTTTAATTTTAATTGCATTGTTCAATATTTTACAGACACGCCTTAGAGTTTACATACATTTACATTTTATCAATATATCCATTCTATAAATTTTCGTCTATTATATTAAATCTCGAATAATCAATGAGAACCTCTCTAGTTATTAAAACATAAGGCAAAGATAGTAATAATTGTTCCTATACAATGACATCGCATATAGATTGCTCTAATATTAACAGACGAAAAATTAAATACTTATAGTGAGTATTTTTATTCCTTGTGAAAAACACGAAACGTATCCGTATCGCTTCAACCCCCCCCCCCCATACACACACACACACAAAATTATGGCCACTGTTACGCCACTGGATTCTATTATTGTGATTAAATACAATAAATCCGTAAGAGTTCAGAATATATTTTGTTTGTCCTCGTGGAGATTATTATTAGGTGATATCGTTTTAATAGAATAAAAAACGAACAAAAATATACATGCATAATACTATGTTTATTGTTATGGATAATATATATATATATATGTTTTTTGGTTTGTTTGAAAGATCCGAGTAAGTTATGGGTATACGCGTGTAATGATGCGAGACTCGTGACCGGCGCGACGGCGGCCGCGGCGTATAATAACGACAATCATAAATACCATAGAGCAAATAATGTACATAATAATACATACCATATATATTTTTGTCGGCCATAACTAACCCCTTACAATGTCCCTTTAGACAAAACACTGTCAATAAAACGAACAGCTGATGTGTTTTTTTAACTGCATATAATATGTATATATGTATATACACATATATACGATGGTGAATTACATTATTGTTGTTGTGCCGATAAAAATACGTATGTATAAAAAAAATACGCGCATAATAATTTCGTTGCTTTTTTTTATTATTATTATTATTATTTGGGGAACGAAAATGGAATAATAATTATTATTTCTAGATATTATTATTAATAATTGTAGTGGTTTCGGGGGTCAGACGAAAAGGAATTAACGACCAGCAAAAAAAAAAAAAAAACAAAAAACCGATTCGCCATATCGTATGTGAAACGAGTTAAATCTTTTAAAAAATTCACGAACCAACAATATTATAGTCTAAACACCGTAGCAGGCGGTTTAAAAAAATTATATATTATGTGCCAAACATACAGCACGGATTATAGATACTATATGTTTGCACAACAATAATGCAGCGGCCCCAAATATTCTCATCAAGAATTTTAAAAAGTCACGTCCCTCAGGCCAGGGTTTTTATTTTTAAACCTTTTTATAAGGTCTAAACATAAAATGAATTCAATACCAATATACCAATAATTGTATAAACTACCAATGATTTAATTTTTTGGTGAGAAGCTTAAATTTTGGGGGTTCAGACCCCGCGGACGCCCCCCTGGCTACGTCTCTAGCGTATCCTATCAATTAATTTTTTATAACGCAATAAATAATTAATAAACAAACAATAACGCATTGTATAAAATACTAACCCTGGTTATTATTTATTATCTATAATGGTATACGAGTTCTATAATAACGACTGTAGAAGGCGCTAGCAAGACGCGACTTTTTGTCAAACTTAATAAGACCATTCCAAGTGGTTCAACGCTGTCGTCCATTTAGGTCGTAATCCAATCGTAGTATCTAAATCCGTGATCTAATACAGTAGTGGATAATGACTTTAATTTTTGAAGTGGTGGGGATGGTAAAGCCATTTACAACAATATATCCCGGTTAATGTGTTTAAATTATTACATTGAAACTTTATAAAAGCATAGTACCTAGTAAATTCTAGCTCCATCGCCACCACTCCTGGATCCGCCACTGAACAGTGGCTAACCTAAGTAGTATATACCCACTGCCCACTACCCACCACCCACTGTCTACTAGTGTAGAAAGAAATTTCTCAAGGGGTTCCCATAAGATAAAACATATATATCATATCTGTTTGCATTAGAATGTTTCTACCCATAATATTTTGTTTTCTTTATCTGTATCGCGCATTATATTATACGTTATTTAGCAACAAATACAATTCGGACTTCAACTATTGCAACTCTCTGGTTGAATTTAAAAACCAAATATCCTATTAGCTATTGTACATGTTATAAAAAAGAAAATTTCTATGACCTGGCTGAATTATGTTTTGAATATTTTCATTAATTAAAAAGTTATTAAAGATTAAAACGATGAAGACTTAAGTTCAATTAAAACACGACTTTTTTCACGTGGTACAATTTTTAAAACATTGTGGCGAATTTTGAGCTATTTACTATTTAGGTATAGGTTATATGACATTTTTGAGTTTTTATGAAGTACCTAAACATAAATACCTACTCGCGTTATGCGAATAAAATTATTTGACCAAACATAAATGCTTGAAAATTTAACACAATGTTTCATTCATTCAATATTATTATTATGAGTCATAATTCATTGATAGTAATATAATTGTATAGGAGGTACTTATCGCGAACGGAAACCACTATAAACTTTACGAAATTGATATTACCTGTACATTTATATACACGCATACATAATATTGTATACGAGTACTTACGCCGACTATAATATTGTCATAATACTAGTTCGCGGTATCGATTTATTTGTTTGGTCTGTTTATTATTTCACATTGAAAACCGATTTAGGTGCGCAATATTATATAAGTGTAGGCACTTGCACACATTGTCCAAGAAGGTCTGTGTCCGTATTGCACACGGTTCGATCTTCAGAGTGTTAAAACATTATTATTAAAATAGGTAATACTATGTTCAACGCGTTCATGGATATTTCATTCTTTTTTTGTTTTTGTTACGCGTTCGCGATGTATAATAATTATTATTAACATTTATATGGTATCGTGTAAAAATGATTTTGTATTTTTGTATGTCCGGTTTTACGACGTTACGTCAATTTGCGCGAATAAAATGGGTTTTTTTTTTTTTTTTTGTATTTATGAGGGCGTGCTGCTGACTTCAATTCGACTATAAAAACTGTATCGCGCGAGCGAAAGTTACTCGGGGTATTGACCTAATAACATTAAGAAACCAAATTTTTGGTCTTAGTTTTTCGATACTATAAATACAAATGTAAAAACATTATTATTGTTCTAAAATCTGATAGTTCGTAAAGTTGTTCAAACTTTAATGCCCATTTTCATAGTGAATGATATGGGAAAACTAAATCGAACGTTGCACAGTGTGAGTTCTTTGTTTTATCTTATTTTTTTTAAGGTAAAAATTCGATTTTTTACAGATGTAGCCATACGGAGAGGGGGATGTTCCCCGCGATCTTCATCTAAAAGAAATCAGCCTTATCACGTCCTCCCGTAACAAAATCATTTAGCCGCTATTACTTTGTACAGTGGATCAAAATCGGATTGAGAAGTTACAGTGGGTGATACGGAAAAATAACGACCCTCCTCGGACTTACCTACCTACTAAAACGTATAGATAATCAAGATATGGATAGACAATACGTACCTTATCGGTAGCCCAAAATTGCTTTATGAGATGTTTTTTTCCATTCATGCCATTTATCTATGGTGATAAATCACAGCAGTTTGTCGACCTTCCAGGGCTATCGCCTAATATACAATTTGTTATAGAAATAGCGTATTCATTTCTTTGTTATCTATGGTGAAACGAAACCGTATGTATACAATAAATGGTATCAAATAATCGATAGTTAATATATAACAGCAACAGTTATAATCGCGGATTAATGATATCAATGATTTCCGGAATGAAATGAAAATTTAACCACGTCTAGAAAAAGTAAGAAGTAGCTAAACAAATAGTAACCGTAATCGGAGCACAATTACTAGTAAAAAAGGAACAACTTTTCTACTATCATAGTAAAAATATATAATGTTATTATAATATTAAAGTAAATATTAAGTGCAGTATTAAACTATAAATATAGAATATTTTTAAAAATAGACCTCTAAAATTTTGTTCAGTTCCCCCACCTTAAATTAGCTTTAGAAACGCAATTGCTGTGAATAAAAACAACTGTTGTAAATGAGAAGTTTGGTTAATTAATTATATACATACATAAATTTATTTAAAATAACGACGAATCATTACGATTAAAAACAATTGTGAGTAGAGCTTGGTAAATTGGTAATGGTATATAGTAATAAGTTATGCGTTTTTCTTTAGTATAGCCAAGCGAAAATCCAGGTTATGATCAACAAAAATAACACCAATCTATATTGTCGTCATTTGTGGTTTGTTTTTAAAAAAATGTCGGGAATCTTAGAAGATTTTTTTAAGATATAGAACCATCAGGTACAAAGTATAAATATATATCACTATTTATTTTTTCAATTAAATAATGTTCGGTGTTTTGTATACAATATTTTGTGTTCGATTTTTTACTTACGCTATTTCGGAAATCAAACTGGGTACCAGGAGTGCATGTGATCGCCGTCACGTCGAACTTTCGGTATATTGCAGTACCGCGGTGTGTAGGAACGGTGGCAGAAGTTTCTGTGTTATACTATCCATCATGATGGCCGGGTGAGTAGCAGAGATTGAGAACCAAAATCAAAAATAATAAAATATATTAGGCATAAAACTTTCCCTTATATCCAACGTTTTAAAATTCTGAGTACTATGAAGAACGTTTTGGTTTTATATTAATGTTAATTTTTTTCATACTGTGACAAAAATGTTAACCAGAAATCTTGTTACGATATGTAAGTGCGCCTTTTCTGAAAGGACATTTTTTGATTTTCCAACCGGAATTCTGTTTAAAATAATACGTGGATAATAATAATGGATACTTGAAATTTGGACAGAAAACCTACAATATTTGCGTTTTTTATGCATCAAAACATTTAGCCAATTTTTGAACTATTTATAGACATTTTAATTTTGCGAGATTTCTACGTAATTTATATTTGATATGTACTCTGTGTCTCTATACATAAAATTATTAGACTTAATAACAATAACGAAGGTTATACGATTTATGTAAAACAAAAATAATATACCAATCTATGTTCTCGTTATATGTTATTTGTTTTTACAAATATTTTTTAGGAACAATTTTAAGAGCCTCTATATATTATTTTAGATTTAAATCCGTCAGATAATAAATTATATATTATGTTCGATTTATTATTTACGCTTTTTTAGAATCCAAACTGGGTACCAGGAGTTCATATGATCGCCGTCGTTTCCTACGTTCGTTATATTGTATTTCCGGGGTGTGTGTAACGGCGGCACAAGTTTCTGTGTTATATTGTCTTTTATAATGGCCAATGAGAAGCCGAGGGGTAAAGCTAAAGTCCAAAAAAACTAAACCAAAAGATCTAAAACCTCCCATTATAACCTACGATTTTAGATTCTGAGTCTAGTGAAGAAATATGACAAAATTGTTTACTGAAAACACGTTTCAATATGTAATTTTAGTTAAATTGGGTCACCACTCCTAAGAGCCATTTTTTGATTTTCCAACCGGATATTACAATATCTGAAAAAGCCCGGAATACACCATGGGAAAATTGGAAAATTTACGTAAATTATGCTTCTAATATTTTCAATTCGGTTTTTTGTTATAATTTTGTGTAACATATTCGTGGATATTTGAAATTTGGACAGAAAACTTACAATATTTGCGTTTTTTATGTATAGAAAGATTTTCAAAAAATTTGGCCAATATTTGAACTGTTTTTAGACATTTTAATTTTGTGAGATTTCTACATAATTTATATTTGATACGTACTATATGTCTTTATGGATAAAATTGATAGACTTAATAACAATGACGAAAGTTTTACGATTTTGGGTCCCTTTATACAATAACGTAAAGGATAAGAGGTAGCAATTTGAAAAAGATACGGGCATACTTCGCTCGATGAGTAGGCTTTGTCAACAATACTCTTGTTATATTATGGGGAAATAATAACATAATTACCTATATTATATATTTTTTTAATACTATTTGTTTTTTATTGTACCTACTTTCCAATTTTTCCTCGGTTATTTTCCGGTTTTTCCAACTTATTAGAACAAAATAAACCATATAATATTATTATAAAAGTAAATATTAAGTACATCATTCATACTACAAGTATAGTTTATTATTAAAAATGTACCCCAAAATTTCAGTCAGTTCATTCACCGTAAATTAGCTTTAGATCCGCAACTGCTGTAAATGGACACAACCGTTGTTAATAGGAAGTTAAGTAAAGTAAAATTAATTAAGTATATACATTGAAAGTGACGATGAATCATAACGATTAAAAACCATATAGTGAACATAGCTTGGTAAATTGGTAATTGTATGTAGGTATACAAGTCATGCCTTTTTTACTTTTGTATACAAACAACAATCCAAGTTAGGATCAACAAAACTAATACCAATCTATATTGTCGTTATTTTTCGTTTGTTTTTAAAAAATTTTTTTGGGAAACATGTCGAAAATTTTAAAACAGTTTTCAGATATAGAACCATCAGGTACTAAGTAAAAATATATATCACTATTTAATTTTTAATTAAATGATTTTCGCTCTTTTGCATTCAATATTTTATGTTCGATTTTTCATTTACGCTATTTTGGAAGTTAAACTGGGCACCAGGAGTGCATATGATCACTGTCGTGTCACGTGTCGTGCTTGGAATTTAACGGGAAGTTCATTCAGAGTATTACTTAGTGGTAAAAAAAAAAAAGAAGAGAGTTTAATGTTGTATTTTTTTTTTTTTTATAAAAGAAATTTAATATCAAATTTTGACAAAAATCGTTTAAGTAAACAATTATGTAAAACAAATCTAATTTTTCAATTTGTTTTATTTTTTTCTTATGAACATGTATATTGCCGATTTTATAACGATGGTGAAGTCAGAATTAAGCGGACATATTAAGTTTCGTAATTATAGCTTTTTGAAGTTCTAATATAAGGTTGATATTATGTGTTATGTTAATAATTCTATATCGTATACTTTTTACAGACAAATAAATATACATACCTATTGTCATCCTTGGGGTCGCGTGTTCAAACCCGTGTCTCGAAAAAAGTTGCTTGCACTTATTTTTTCCCTTTTACCTAGACAGGTTAAAAACAAATGCATTTTTAGATATATCTAGAGACTCGGCTATCGCTCGCTCAGACTATTTTAATGGAAAAATAATCTTCGATTTGTTGTGCATATTTTTCTACCAGAAATCTTGCTCTGATGTTTCAAGTGTAACTTATTTTCTGAAAAGAAATTTTATCTCCGTGGAAATTTAGAGAGGTTATTTTTTTGATTTTTCCTACAGTTTTCATAATATCTGGGAAAAACCAGGATAAAATATCGGAAAACGAAAAATTTACGAAATGTAGGTATAAGTAAAAAAATGTAATGGCATTTTTTTTTTTATGTACAACTTTTCTAACAGCAATTTTGCCCAGATTTAAAATTGTAGCACTTATTTTGAAATTAAATCAGACTGGGAAGTCATTTTAGCGAGGTAATTTGTTGATTTTCCCAGAAGTTTTCTCAACAAATGTGAAAAACCGAAAAAAAAAAATGAGGAAAAACAAGAAAATGTGATAAATGCAAGTATTAGTTGAAAAATAATATAGCCTTCATTTTTCCCGTGAACAACTATTCTATACCAGCAATTTTGCTCCGATTGACAACGACAGTACTTATTTTGAAAGTTCTTCAAATGGATATCACTTAGAAACTATTCATCGGATAAAAATGTGTCATGTATGAAAATATTGAGAAAAATTATCTTTACAGAATACCCAATTTAAATTATCCAAAAATAAGAAAATAAAAAGTTATTTTTTTAATTTCTTTTATAAAAAAAAAATTCAAATATAATATTTGCATTCCTTATCTGTGAGCAATATAAAAAAAAATATCAGAATTTTGTTATCTTTATTATTTCCGGAGGAGTTCAAAAGGTATATCTCCGTGGGACAGCCTGTATATATTGTTGACAAAGCATCTCTATCAACTGAACTACGCTCAAAATTGTTTTTTTTTCAATAGCAATGATTAATCGTTGCATACAGTTGTACATTAAATTACAAATAACAGTGACCAAATCCGTCTCCATTAACTCCTAAGACGACTTTTTATTTACGCCATTTTAAAGGTCTAATTGAGTACCAGGAGTTCATGCGATCCCCGTCGCGTCGTATTTTAGATATATTGTAGTCCGTCGGTGTGTAGAACGACGGCAGCAGTTTCTGTGTAAGATTGTGCATCATGCACATCATGATGATAACCGAATATCAGAGATTGAGATCAAAAATCCAAAATAATAAAACCAAAAAGGCCTTGAGCATTCCCATATATTAAGTTTTTAGTCTCTGGGTGTTGTGAAATAAATATAATAAATAATACTAAAACTATTTCTTATTTAGTTTCCCGAATTATTTTTGAGTTCATCTCTATAAGTTTTAGATCCATAACTGCTTAAATAAACTAATTAAGACCGATTAATTAAGTTTATACACTGAAAGTAACAATGAACTATCACGAATAAAAATAATTGTGAGCAAGGCTTAATAAATTAGTAACAGTACATAGTTATAAGTTAGGCATATTAAAAAAATAAGGATCAACAATAATAAAACCAATATATATTTTCGTCGTTTATTGTTTTTTTTTAAAAATGTTTTATGGAGAAAAGGTAGGAAATTTCAAAACATAACTTTAAATATTTTAGATACAATAATTTATGTTCGATTTATTATTTACGCTTTTTTAGAATCCAAACTGGGTACCAGGAGTTCATATGATCGCCGTCGTTTCCTACGTTCGGTATATTGTATTTCCGGGGTGTGTGTAACGGCGGCACAAGTTTCTGTGTTATATTGTCTGTTATGATGGCCGGTGAGAAGCCGAGGGGGAAAGCTTAAATCCAAAAAACTTAACCAAAAGATCTAAAACCTCCCTTTATATCCTACGTTTTTAGATTCTGAGTCAAGTGAAGAAAGCTCTGGTTTTACAATGTTGTTAATTTTTTAGATTGTAACGAAATTGTTTACTGAAAACATGTTTTAATATTTAACTTTAGTTAAATTAGGTGACCACTCCGAAGGGCTATTTTTTGATTTTCCAACCGGATATTACAATATCTGAGAAAGCCCAGAATACACCTTGAGAAAACTGGAAAATTTACGTAAATTATGATTCTAATATTTTCAATTCGGTTTTTTGTTATAATTTTGTGTAACGTATTCGTGGATACTTTAAATTTAAACAGAAAACCACCTACAATATTTGCGTTTTTTATGCATAAAAAAATGTTTCAAAAAATTTGGCCAATTTTGAAGAATTTATAAGCATTTTAATTTTGTGAGATTTTTACGTAATTTATATTTGATATGTACTTTATGTTTTTATGGATAAAATTGTTAGACTTAATATTAATAACGAAGGTTATACGATTTTCAGTACTTTTATACAATAACAAAAATAATAATGGGTAACAATTTGACAGAGATACGGGCATACTTCGCAAAATGGGTAGACTTTGTCTACAATAGGTTTGTGATATTACAGTAAAATAATGACATAATAATGACATATGAATAAATAATATTATATCTTCTTCAATCATATTTGTATGAAAGTAAATATTAAGTGTAGTCCTAACCTACAAGTATTATATATTTAAAAAATCGGAATCTTTAAATTTTATTGAGTTTAAATTTAAAGTAAAACAAAACTAATATACCAATCTATGTTCTTGTTATATGTTGTTTGTTTTAACAAATATTTTTTAGGAACAATTTTAAGAGCCTCTAAATATTATTTTAGATTTAAATCCGTCAGATAAATAAATATAAATAAATAAATAAATTATGTATTATGTTCGATTTATTATTTACGCTTTTTTAGAATACAAACTGGGTACCAGGAGTTCATATGATCGCCGTCGTTTCCTACGTTCGTTATATTGTATTTCCGGGGTGTGTGTAACGGCGGCAGCAGTTTCTCTGTTAGATTAACCGTCATGATGGCTGGTGCGAAGCCGAAGTGGAGAACTAAAATCCAAAATAACAAAATCAAAAAAATCTAAATCCTCTTTTTATATCCTATTTAATATGTAATTTTCGTTAAACTAGGCGCCTTTTCCGAAAAGTTATTTTTCGATTTTTTAGCCGTATTTTATAATATCTAAGGGTAAAAATTCGAAAAAGATATGGTCATATTCCACTCGATAGGTAGGCTACTGTTCCTGGTAAGAAATTGAAAAGGTAGAGGAGAATGTTTAATATATATCTGTACGCAACGATTAACTTTTGCTAACGAAAAATAATTCTGAGCGGAGTTCAGTTAACAGTGTTGCATTTTCAATAAATTATATGTCATATTAGGTTAAAATAATGACTTATAAGTACATTATATAAATATTCTTTGGTAATATTTGTTTTATATTGTACCTATTTCCTGTCATTTTTCGTTTTTTCGAATTTATTCTAGATTTATTGAATATTAATTTATTTTGGAAAACTTCTGGAATTTTCTTAAAATGAACTCCTTTTAGTACCACCTTAGTTAGGTTTCTTTTTAGAATAATTTCTCTAATTGAAAATAAGGGTGAAATTGCTGAGTAGTCACGTTAAATTTACGTTTGGTAACTCAACCTAACCTAACTTTCACAGGTTATCATTAGAAAACCAATACATTCCTCGATCTTCTCAGAATCTAAAACATCATGATATAAACCTTACAGATTATAGTTACCTTTGAGCAACAGCAAATGAATAAAGAACAAGGGGCGACAAAAGAAAATTTAGAACTATTTAAATTAAGAATTTTTTATAAAACAAATTTATATTAAAGTTATAAATATTATTGAAACGATTTATTCTGTAAAATGTATTATTCTTTTTACGGTTTTTCTGGTTTCGCTTAATTATTAAGAAAACTACGAGATAAACTAAAAAAATCTTTCCTAATATCCAACTAGATTCAAAATCCAACAAAACAGGTCCTTTAAGTTTTTTGATTAGAGTTATATTTATTGTAGAAAATTTGAGCCAATAAAATTAGTTTTGAATACGAGCAGAAAAGAGCAATGTAAAAGCATGGAAAGTGATAAAAACAATGGAAAAGAAACATCAACGTCGGTACTCGAAAAATGATTTTTGGGTACCAGGAGTGCATGTGGTATAACGTCGACGCACCGCTCGGTGTAATACAACCCCTCAATGTGTAATGGCGTCGGCGGCAATATATACTTAAATAAATCTAAAAATATTGGCGGGAATATATACTTAAATAAATCTAAAAATATTCGTAAAATATGCAAAAATATGTATTTAGCTCAATAAATATTAGTATAATATTTATCTTAACATCAAAACTGTACTTATATGCAAATTAAATTTTTTTTTTATTTGTGAACAACTTCGCTACCAATAATGTAGCTCTAATTTACAAATGTACCATTTTTTCTGAAAAAAAAATCTGACTGGAGTGGTACTTTAAAGAGTTAATTTTTTGATTTTCTCAGGAGTTTTCCCAATTAATGGGAAACACCGAGGGAAAACATAGAAAAACCAGAAGAATGGAAAAATAGGTATAACATTAAACAAATAATATTAAAGAAAACTTTTAAACCATATGTAATTATTTTACCATAGTGTTACATAAATATTGTTGATAAAGCATCACTATCAGAATAAATGCCGATTCCTGATGAAAACATCACTCAATTTGATAAAAACTATTTCGTTAATCCTATAATATTAGGATATATTATAGAATTATAAAAGTATTTTAATGGTAATATTTAAATAATGTGTTGTTCACTTACTACGATTACAGAGAACTAGTATCAAAATAATATTAATGAATTACTTCAGCATTTTCAAAGTATTCCAATGAATGTCCATCTTTGAATATGCCTGGTTTTAATTATCCAGCCGATGAACTTTACCTCGAAGATATTAAAATATTAAACAATTCTGTTAACATAATGTCAAACAATATTCAATTAATTTCTAAAATTATAATTATTTAAAACACAATTGGGTATTTTCCCAAAAAACCAATAAAAAAACCACGCAAAATAAAGATTAGTGATTCGTTTTGTGAATATTTTAAATAAAAAAAAAGATTGACATACTTCGCACAGTTACGAAGGTATGATACGACGGGAATTTAATGTAAATCTGTAAGCAACGATAAACCATTGCTAACGAAAAAACGATTCTGAGCGAAATTCAGTTTTGTTAATAATATATATGCGTCATATAATGGTAATTAATTATGGATTACAACAATGTGCGTTTCCATGACAACAATAATTATTTAAAATAATAAAAATTTGATAATAAAAAAAAAAATAAATAAAAACGATTGTCAATGACAACCTTATTTTAGATTTTGAATGGAATGAGAAATGCATTGGTTTTACAATGGTGTTTATTTTTTTTTTTTTTTTTTATTTATGTGAACACTTTCCACCACAAAGTATACTTCAATCATCTAGAATAGCACTTTTTTGAAAAGAAATTTTCTCTGGGTGGTACTTTATAGAGTTCATTTTTTTAAATTCTCATTAATATTCGAGATAATGAGGAAAACCTTAATCTTTAGGTTAAAAAAGATGGAAAGATTAAAAATAAGGTTGTCATTGGCAACTGATTTTTATTATTTTAATCTGTTTTAAACGATCAGTTTTGTTATGGAAACGCACATTGCCTTAATCATTTTACCATAATATGACACATGTATTATTGTCAACTGAACTCCGCTCAGAATCGTTTTTTCGTTAACAATGATTTATCGTTGCTCACAGATATACATTAAATTCCCATTTGTATTCTACCTGCCCAACTTCCCACCTACAACAGTGGCTGCACCCACATGCGAAATATGTCCGTCCTTTTTAATCTTCAATCTTTTTTAACCTAAAGAACTAGGTTTTTCTCATTATTTCAAATTTTATTGAAAATTTCTAAAAACGACCTCTTTAAAGCACCACCCAGAGAATATTTCCTTTCATAAAAGGAGCTGTACTTGATAATTGGTGTATGCTTTCTGGTGGAAAAAGTGTTCATATAAAAATAAAAAAATAAACATCATTGTAAAATTGAATCTAAAAGTAGGTACCATATCTGACATAACAATATAACAAATTCCTATTATTTAGGGATGTGTGCAGGAAACTAAATAAAAATGTCTCCAGTAATGCGGTACGGTTATCTCACGAAGTAAAAATTAACAGAGTGTCATGTTCCCAAACACACATTCGAACATTTTGATGTTGAACATTTACAAACACAAAATTATGTTTCCTACTTTTCGTACCATAAAAATTTAAACCGTCATTTACAATATTACTTGTTGATATAAATAAATAAATCTCAAGATTAGGACATAAGAAGTAATATGGTTAATGGCCTGCTCATAAGGACATTAATGATCTTATGTTTTTTTTTTAATTCTTGGAAATATTTCAATTCATGAACTTTCAATTAGTCAAATATGCAAAACTATGTTTTTATATGAATATATTGTTCTGCTAACATTAAAATATGAACTTATATGCAAATTAAAATTCTGTATTCAGACTCTTTTTACTGTGAATTATTAACATATCTTACTCTCGTGCAGGCTTTGCAATGTACATAAATCCATTAAAAACATGTTTTTACGTAGAAATCCGCGCTCTATCTATAACACTAAATATATTATTGTCTCGTATATCTACGTCTATTATTAGAGTTTAATAGTATTCCCTTTTACAATCGTTCACTTACCCCCTTCACAGTATTCTACTCCGATTGGATTTACGTAGTTCATATTATGTTTATCAGAGTAAACCAAAACAATTGTTTTTTTTTTTTTTTTTACGTTCGTGTATTTATATTATTTATATAAGTGTAACCATCAAATCTTATTTCACGATTTTTGGTGATTACCGCAATTTGTTTGTCTTTTACGATTTAAATTATCACTGAACAAAAGACAGCATACAGGTAAATTATCAAAATGTAATAATGAACAAATAAGATTCTATAGTCGATAAGAAGAAAATCAATTTTGAAAATGTTATTAGTCACGGAACGAAAAAGATTGCATAAAAAAAAAATGTTCAAGATCAATATCTAGTTGAATTATAATTTATGATTCATCGTCATTTTGTAAATGTCTGCATTTCGCAGATGATAACTTTCTCAATATTGATTTACTTTTTATTAACTAGGACCTTATTTGTTCATTATTACATTTTAATGGTATAACTTCGTGCTATTTTGTGTTCAGTGATAATATAAACCGTAAAAAAAAATAAAACAAAATAAAATGCATACAAATATTACATAATAATCATCTAAAATCGCTGCTCACAAACTGGATATTTTTCGTGAAATAAGATTCGATGATATTGTTACACCTGTACAAATTTTTAGGTCCACACTAATGTTTTTATTCACGGGTATTGAAAACTAAACCGTTATTCCAATACTCATGAGTCATAAGTTACAAGAAAACTTAAAAAAACAATATATTATGAACAAAATCTGATTTATTATTTGTGCGATCGAAACATTCGAGTCAGTATTTTATAATTTGTATGCTGCGTACATAGAAGACGTTTTATATTTATTATACGTTTATTTTTTGTTTTTTCTATGTTCTAACGCGTATACTTATAAGCGGCCCGTGTACGAATATTGGGTGACATTTTCATTAAGCATACCGGGTCGGTATGGCGATTAGTTATTCGTATATATGTTATTCTTAACGAGCGTTCGATTTTTACGTAGAAAACGTTTAAAAAAATCGTGCGGTCGGCATAAACGCCGAAATGTACTGTATCGCGTCGTTGACACGACGAGCTGCGAATGATGGCGTTTGGTGACGGCGTCTGTACGTTTCGTCTGCGGCGCGAGGAGTAGAGTACTACGTATCTCGGTGTGCCGTGTTTAATAAGGCGCGCACAAAGTACAATAAAAGTGAATAATGAAAAAAGAAGAAAAAAAAAAAGAACAAAAAGAACGGCGGAAAAAAACCTCCGTAAACGGATCCGGGGAGCGCAAGTCGTCGTCAGGACCGCGGAGAAACGCCCAGTAATCAACTAATCGCGTTCCGTCGCGCGTAACTGCGCACGAGACCTCGCGGCCCGTACCGAACGCCGCACTGCACGCACCACCGGCCGATGATTCGATATTATATTATTGCGGTGCATCTGTCATCTCTATCCGGTTCTTGATCTCTAATCGCGGAATCGTCGAACACAAGTCCGGCGGTGAAAGGCCCCCGCAAAAAAAAAAAAGACTGGCGTAAAAAACCACGACGGCGAATAACGTCTCGAAACGGCTTTTACGACAGCAATGGCTATAGTATTGGACTTTTAGGCCGGGGTCACGTTAATTTTTGGCAAACATAAATAATTCTAACACAAACTATTTAATTTACAATCATTTCCGCGTTCTCCCGGAAACTTTTAGGTTCTGAGTGGAGCCAAGAAGCTTATGGTTTTACAATGATGTCTATTTGTTATTCATTTTTTTTTATCTGTGAACAACTTTTCTACCAGAAATACTGTTCCGATTTACAAATGTAGCACTTTTTCTGAAAGGAAATCTGACTGGAGTGGTACTTTGGGTAAAATACGATTCCATACGGTCTTTATCAGCAAACGGAATCGTGGACATTTTAAGGCACATTCCGTTCGGTTTTTATCTAAGATTTCAGTGTAATGTTGCCAGATTTTCATAACAGGGATTATTCTAAAGCGCATTTGGGCTTATTTTGAATAATTGGATAGTGAAGATGCGCACTTGATAATCAATTTTCGCGTAATTGATTTTTTTGAGATCTATTGTAGGGTAATATTTTGGAGTTACAAAATACATTTTTCAATTTTTAGAAATTCCGTTAAAATTTTCATTACGCAGCCCCTCAAAACTCCCGTGTAATATAATAATAATGATAGGTAGTAAATACAACCTCGTCGGAATTTGGTACGGGGTTACCCGGGAGGGGAGAGGAAATGAAAATTGTTCAATATCAGGAGGTGTATATTGTAAGGATAAACCGTATAGTGTGTTTATCAGGGGTTGACAAACGGATATGGTGGGGATTTATCTTCTCCTATGACATTTTCCCTTACAGTATTTATAATAGGTAATATTAATAGTTTTAATTGTTTTAAGAATTTTAAAAATTTTGTCCTGCCCCATGACAAAATAATTTGACCGCCACTGTTGCTTATATTCACGCATATATACGTATTATTATTTATTGACTTTAGTTTGGAAATATGGCTGTAACTAGTTTGCGCAAAAAAACACAACTCGATTGCGCACATACATTTTAACTTCATGTGACGAAAAACTCTAAAAAAAAAACCTCTTTTTCCTCATTTGTTTATCGCATAAAAACAAATGCGCGCTTTCGGTACTTTAGATATGAGTCATCTTATTGGTGGAGAAAAACTGCCCAAAAAAAGTTTTACGTCCCTTCTTATTTCTAAAAAGACATTTAAATGATATAAGACGAAAAGTTCAAATAACACTGGTCTATATCAATAAATAATAACAAAATAAAATATTCTAACTCAAAAGGTACAAAAAAAGTTTTAAAGCCTATTATTTTATTTCTTATACATATACATTTGTTTCTAAACAGTATAATATTCAATTGTGCAGGGAAAATAATATACAAATTTTAATGCAATAACGATTTAAATACACACACAAATAACTTTCTTATAAGCATCATAATAATATATGACCACAAGTTAAAATATCATTTGTAATAATAACAAGTCTCGATTTATATTTTCACAACGAGTAAAGTCGATTTCAATATATTTATTGCAAAAGATTAATATAATATGGTATATTACTCTCTCGTAAATACTCACAGTAAGGATTTTCGCCAGCATATTTTTTTTTGGCGATGGATGGAAAATCATATTAATATTATACCACCTATACGATGTGTGTAAAGTATAACATAATGCAGATGCAGAGTGCCACTTGTATTTTCAAACACGTTTCACGAGTGTCCGGAATAAATAGAGGCGGATAAAAAGACCTATTTGTTCATTTTGTCGTTCGAAAAGCACCAGAGGTGTTCTGAGCGACACGTGGCGAAGTCTAGAATATTATTGGAACCCTACTTGCTGTCGTATATACGTGTAGACCGAGTTCGATCATTTTAACTCGAATAGGGTGAAACAAAGAGAATTCAGATGGACCCATGGGGTGAAGTGGTTGACGACTTTATCAATACGAATCTGTCGGCAGAACAACTTGACGGTCAAAATCCGTACGATACGACATTTCCAATATATAGGTAATTTTTGGTCAATCGACGATGTTATTAAGAAAAAGGGCTGATACTACTAACGGGTCAGCCACAGTTGTAAGTGGAAAGTTAAATAGGTACCTAAACGTATATAGGGCGTATAGAACAATTTAATTTATATCTGTACGCAACGGTAAATCATTACTATCGTAAAACGATTCTGTATGAAGTGCTGAAGTTCGATTTGACACGATTTTCATAACAAAAATGAACTTTAAACGCGTATAAAAAAAACTACTACGTTACGTTCAACTTCTATATTACCACCAAGTTATACTTATAACTTAAATGAATGTCATATTAGATTTTCGATTATTTTTTATTCGGTTAAAACTGTAATTTCGTCCACATAAAGCTAAATAAAAACTAAAACAACTTGAAAATGTCAAATGAGCTATAAATACCTATAAAATCGACGGAATGTTTTGAAATTTAATTCGTCTTGAAAGTGGTAATATAAAAAGAACGTTATATTCACATCTATTGTCTCAGCCCAACTATATCAAGTAACATGAAAAAAAAATACTTACGCAGATTAAGTAAAACTAACTTAATTTTGATTTTAGAATAAAAGTACATATGATGAAATGTATAGAGAACAATATATTGGTGGGAATGCCATAAATGTTTTTTGTTGCAGTTATTTAAAAAAACAAAAAAAAATGAAGAATTTCTGTATCTTTTATATTGAGCTGTATATTTTGAATAATACAAAAACCTTATGCCATTCCCTCTAAAATATTGTTTTCTATAAATTTTATAATAGATAGTTGAATAGAATAGTTGGACTGAGACAGTAGATGCGGGTATAACATTCTCGTAATAATCGGTGAAAAGAAAATGATTATTTTCAATTAAACGACAAAAAAAAAATCGAAAATAACCAATAAATACAGTTTTCTCGTACGTTCTGCCCTACCCATCTAGCCCATTATATTTAGAGGACTACAAGGAAAATCAAAAGATTACTCTCTCAATGGAACAACAAGGTCCGAAATTTAAAAAAAAAAATTTATTTTTTTTTATTGTTTTTTGATTGAAGCATGCGTGATATTATTAACCGTTATTGCACAAATGTAGTAAAAAAAAAAACATTTTTACATATTATTTTACGGAGGTGATATTAATACCAAAAAGTCATATGGATACGCGCCGTGTAGAGGCGGCGGCGCTGCTATTATACTCGCGCCGGGACCGTTCGGACGTAGGTAATAAATCAAAAAACGGTCTGCGAGCGCAATAAAATATTAATAAAATCGGACAACGGGCGAGCGCCATAAGTCTCTTTCTGGCCGGCCGCGGACGAAAATGTATAATAATAAAAGACAGTTACGAATGGAAAAAAAAAACCGAAATCTTTTTTTCGTTGTTTCCAATATATATATATATATAATATATCTTTCGTCCTTATTCGTATACACGTGATTCGGAACGGGGGCACAACAGTTAAACGCAAGTGTTACAACAACGGTCAACGCGCGTGTACATATTTTTATTAGAACATAATATATTACGAATAACGTCGTGCGATTTCGTCTTTGATGCTTTACGATGTATGCATTATTATTATTATTATTATTATTCACATCCCCGGGACTTGAACCGTCAGCAAAATATCGGTCGGTTATATGATATTTATAATATTATATCGTATACGCGCTCAAACGAAGATTCTCGTCTAAAAGGTGGTTATTATGTTCGTCAATATAGGTACCGCACACTATTTTCGTGTGTGTGTGTGTGTGTGTGTGTGCGTTTGTGTGTAGTTTTCACCCCGTAGTCATCGTTTCCGCAAAAAGAAAAGGGAACGGCCTGACTGCAAATGCGGAGTGTTGTAATCAAACAACACACACGCGCGGTCAGAAAAGAATAAAAAATAATAAGAGATCCCCTACAAAAATTAAGAACCCCCAGTGGAGTTGAGTGTAAAAAAAAAATGAAATGAAATGATTGCGCACCGCTGGTTTTCGGTGCTCACGCGCGTACAACAACGAAGGGACACCCGACGACATTTCCATAATTTACAAATATAAAAGAACATGAACTTATATCGATATCTATCAATATATATATATATAATAAAAAAGCAAATGGACACAACTCGCACGATGGGTGGGCCACTGTTGTAGGTGAGAAGTTGGGAAGGTTGAGGGAAAATGTATATCTGTACGCATAGATTAATCATTGTTAACGAAAAACGATTCTGAACAGAGTTCGGTTATACATACTTTGAAAGGCCGTGATATTTAAAATTTTTAAATAATACATTTCGTAAATTTTTCCGTTTTTCCTACGTTTTTTCTCCAATTATTATGAAAACCTATGAAAAAATACCACTCCAGTCAGATTTCCTTTCAGAAAAAGTACTATACTTGAAAATCGGAGCGAAATATTTTGTAAAAAATTTGTTCACAGAGAAAAAAAATAAACATAATTTTAAAACCAATACATTCTTCACTCTGCTCAGAATCTAAAATACCGACAAAAACCGAAGTACCGGAGTAGCGTATTCTGTAGCTGTTCCAAATGAATTAAACAACTCAAGTTGAATCCTGTTATATATATTTGTAAATTGATTTTATAATTTGTTCAGCCCCAATCCTTTTTTTCATATATAAATAACAATAAAATTAACCAGCTAATATATAAATATACAATAGTGTGATACAATACCCTTCCAGCACACTCTTTATTTACACAATATGTAAGACTTATATTTGATAGTACAAAAAAAAAAAATATATTTTTCAATTTTTTGATACGGAAATTCGACTGAATTTTGGCTACTCGGAAACTTTCACATGCGATAGGTTTTAAAAATTAAGTATATTTAAATCCGTTTTGCGAGGTTTTAATTGTTTTACCTAAATACTGATACAAAACAGTCAGTTTAAGTTAATTTTATTGAAAATTCAACAAAAAACTAATGTCATCCATTTCAAACTGTGTAAAATAATACAGTTAAACATTTGTTTGACTTATGAGGTTTTCCGTGATGTCTGTGACAATGGGAGATCTACGCGTATTAGATATACGCTATCGTGTTACTAAATATTTCACATAGCACCCTTCTATAGTATATTTATGATATTTTGTCGGAGGTTAACGGCATCAAAAATGCACGCGAGCTAATAATTCGGTATTTGGTATTCCGAGCAAACGTTTTCGCCCCCAAGGCCTGGTGAAATAATTACGTTACTGGACACCAAAAGAAAAACGGAAATATTGACATGGCCATTTGCCACGTTTCAGAAATCGAATATTCGACCGCGGTGCATACATCAAGATGTTACTGACCAAAGGACGAGGGTTCAAAGAACCAACTGAAGTTGTCCGAAAGCGAAGACGAATAATATCATTTTAGTTATATTGTACGTATATATTATAATATTACGCGTACGTTTTATTTTTCAACTTATAATTTCTACGATACTCGCCGTGCTACGGCGAGAAAATGTATCGACAAAATTTTCGTTGCTTACTATTAACAAAAAATGTCTGTATAGTATCACTTCCATTACGTCTATCGCATTTTAAGAAAGCTTAAATACGTGTGTTTTAAGCGTTATTTTTCTTCTTCTATGGTTTCTATAGGTAATGACCATCCCATTTCACGCCCGATTTTCCATCCTCCGCCGTCCATTAATTTTAGATTAAGAGTATAGTGAAGAAACTTATGATTTTACCAAATTAATTTTTTTTTTTATCTGTACGCAATTTTTCTACCAAAAATATGGTTCAGATTTACAATGATAGCACTTTTTTGAAAGGAAATCAGACTGAGGAAGTACTTAAAGAAGGTCGTTTTTCGATTTTTTTCAGGAGTATCCTGATCAATTGTGAAAAACCGAAAAAATAACTAAGGAAACACGGGAAAATGTACGAAATATATTAGTAAAATATTAAAATTTTTTTTTCTGTACGCAACTTTTCTACTGACAATTTTGCTCAGATTTACAATAAGAGCACTTTTTCTATAAGAAAATCTGACTTAAATGGTACTTTAAGGAGGTCTTTTTTTTAATTTTTTCAGGAATTTTCTCAATATATTCGAAAAACCAGAAAAAAATGGGAGAACGGGAAAATAGGTACAATATTAAACAAATATTATTAATAAAAATAAAAATACAGTGCCTATGTAATTATTTTATCATAATATGACATATATATTGTTGACAAAGCAATACTATTAACTGAACTCTACTCTTAACTCTTAACTTGGAATCGTTTTTTCGTTAGCAATGGTTTATCGTTGCTTATAGATATGCATTAAATTCCTGTCTGTATCCTACCTTCCCAACTTGCCACCTACAACAGTGATTGCACCCACTTGCGAAGTATATCTGTCTTTTTTCTTAGTACTTACTATTGTAGCAGTGTTTCGAATTTAAAACGTAAAACAATATCGTAATAAATAATCGAGAAAAAGAAAATACCTATAACGGAAAACTATTAATTACATTATACAAATCGGTTAAAAAAATACTCGAATACTTATCGGCTTAATATTAATTTTAGCCTATATACAATGGTGTGTACAACATTTATGAAAGGAAAATTAAAGAGACGGTACCAAGTAGAAAGAAAATGAATAGTATGCCCTCTAAAGATCTCATCATTCCCTCACAATACTTATGCAATGCTTATTACTTTTTTTTTGATATTTTTCTATAAAAACCAAAAGCACATTAATTATATACAAAATTACAAACAGTATAAATATAATATGAATTCGATAGGTATACTGAAAAAAATTTTGTCTTAATTAAATTTAACATTGAATAATATATTTTATTTGTACGGTATAAGTAAAGATAATTAAAAAAATAAACAAAGGGGTTGAATACCGTAACCCCCTACATCCTTCCCCCCTATATATACGCCCCTAAACCTACATATACGAGCCGGTCTATGGACAATATATTATTATTGTACGTAGTCACTCTCGGTAAAACGAAATCAATGCTTTTTTTTTCTAATCCACAAGTTAGGCCCCTCGCTTCCGATGAAAAAAAAAAAAATAACAAAAACAAAATCTCTTTGAGAAGGGTCGGCGAGTTGTTGAACGGACCACTGCAATAATAATAGTCCGGTGTGCGGTCAATATACAGTATTACACTCGCAGTCGTCGACAAACGACGTAATGGTGGGAGTATAATACCACCGCACCACCACTGACCGGGAAGAGAAAAAAAGAATCGGAGAAAGACAAAAACAGACGTGCGAAAAAAAAAAATGTGTGTGTAAAAAAATAAAAAAATAAAGAAAATAAAGACCATCGCCGCCACGGACGCGCAGAGACAATTGGCACGAGAGGAGAGCGCGCGCGTGTGGCGTGCGAGTGTACGTGGGGACGTCCCATCGCAATTGCATCTCGGGCTATAAACGTGCATCGCCCGGAATTGGTTGAATAACCGAATCACTAAACGATTTGTGTATGTGACGCATAGGAAGCTGGAAACGGTCCCCAGACGGTCCTATTCACTCGGTCAAAGGTCCATTACTCGCGCGAGAAGTTCCGCGCCCGTTCACATCCCGCGTGTGTGCAAGTGCGCTTATGCCTGAGTGTATGTGTGTGTATGTGTGTGTGTGTGTGTGTATGTGTGTGTGTGCGTACGATCTAGTAGTCTATAGTGTGTCGGTGTGCGAGTTCGAGGGCGTTGCCGGATACAAACCCCAAAAGACCGCCGGACTTCGGTTATTTGCCAGCCGCGCGCGACAAAACCCGATAGTCATTTAGAAATCCCGTGTCCGGAAATGGCCGTGTTTGTTTTTATTTTTTCCGCCGCCGCCCGTTCTTATTTTAACGATTATATACAGTGTATATTCGCGTCTCCGTCCTTGTCGTCCCTACCACTCCCCTCCACCGACAATACGTCACTGTGCGACACGAATATACGTAATTTTATGCTTGACGGCGGCCGTTATAGTAGCGAACCGCTATACCACTGCAGTAGGTGCACACTGCGAAGGCCTGGAATACTTAAAACGACCGCCCCTTGCCGCCACCCCTTGCCGCCGCCAATGGGGCCGTAACCGGTTGAATAAATAAAATGCAATTTAAAAAAGAGCTGATACTGAACATGGATGCGGTCACTATTGTAACAGGCGGGTAATCGGGAAGGCGGAATATATCAAGTTATTTAATTTATACCTATATATAAACCATTGGTAACGAAAGACGATTCGGAGCAAAGTTCAGTTATTGTTTTTAAAAGCCGTAATATTTACGATTTTTATAAAAATTTGATTTTAAAACTTTTATAAAAAAAAAAATACTAAATTATACTCAATTTTTTTTTTTTACCACTAAAAACGACTTATAATGAGCCTCCTGGTCAAATTTTCTGTGCTATACTTCAAAATTGGAGCAAAATATCTAGTAAAATAGTTCATAGACAAAAAATAAATAAATCGATAATACGATTTTGAAACAAATTCGAAAATATCATTATCGTTGATTAAAATATACATACAATACAAGTATTTGTAAAATATGTTAAGGGAATCGCAGGTGTTAAGAAAGAAATATGACATTCAGATCAAAAAACGAGACAAAACCATAGTGTTTGAGTTTCACGGATTTGGATAAAATACCTACATAAATAGAGAGCCAAACGGGCGTACATTTATATTTGGTCCATTGACTTCAACGACTTGGATTATCAATGTATAACTAATCAATGCTTATAAATGTGTACAAATATTGCGGGTTTTTTTTTTCTTTTTTTTTTCGATCATAATGTATTTTGTTGTTTAATTTTCCGTATAACGCATACTATTATTATGTACTGCAACGTTTTTCGAGTCACGCGAGATTTATCAAACGGATTAAAATTAAAAATTACTTTTTCCCTGCCTGACAGAATAATCGACCCAATAAACAAAACGATATGCTTAAACACAGGAGCCGTAACAATGCAATTCATTGTTGTGTCTTATTCCGCTGTGGTTTTTTTTGAACGCGTACTGCGCGCAGTGTTTATAAGGAGAACGTAAACACAATATTATTATACGTACAACGTATTATGTACGAGTATAATACCACATTATTGAAAATAATTTGTTTCGATAAAAAAAAAAAATACAAATAAAAATCGATATCAACGTGATCTTGTTCCGCAGTTAAAAACGGGCATATGATCATAATAATATACCCGTACGGCTTATTATGATGCGTGACTAATAATTTGTCGCGATCACACACATTACACATAATATACTATGTTGCGCATGATAAGAAAAAAAAAAAATAATAATAATAATAATGATAATAAAAATACTATACTGTTCGGTATAAGTTATGGAATATTTCAAAACGCACTGCGGGATTAGGGGTCATCCTTGAAAAGTACGATATCTGAAAGAGAAATGTCTATCACTCCATAAATGTCAATTTCAGTGACCGAACGCAATAAAATAGAGGTGTCCGCTCCCCCGCGCGTTAAACCTTAAAATATTCCGAAGGGATACGTATTATATAGGCGTGCTATACAGTATACAACCGCCGCCACCCTCCCCACCCCCACCACCCGATGGACGAGTCGGGAGGGAACGACACCGCACGAAGCAAACGTGATCGCGCAAAATCGTTTGACGGAAATGATTTAGGTATTCAGAATTTCACTCGTACAACGGACCTGTAATCGTTTACAATAAAAATAGCCGCGTAACATTACTACAAACCGCGCTAGGGCTCGGATTTCGTAGA
Organism: Cinara cedri; assembly: GCA_902439185.1. Lineage (NCBI taxonomy): Eukaryota > Metazoa > Arthropoda > Insecta > Hemiptera > Aphididae > Cinara > Cinara cedri. The sequence goes on along the minus strand of CABPRJ010002384.1, from coordinate 1,017,079 downwards.
ACACGTTACTTTGGTTGGGCGTGTTGATGGAAAGATTATTAACTCACCGTGTGCCTAAACGTATATTAACAATAATCAATCATTCTACTTGACTGTGTAACGATAAGTAAAATTTTTTTGGCATTTTTCTTAATTGGCTAGATTTTTTCTACGTGTAATTTTAACCCGTTATGTTATTACCAGAAGTAAGTGAACCTAAGTCGCTACACATACCATTTAGGAAGTACCAAAATTGATTTTAGAAAAGTACAATCGTGTTTTTTCAAAAAAAAAATGGACGGAAAGAACTTCAAAAAAATCAACAATGTTCACGACGACGCTGCGCCAACAGTTCACTGCAGAGCAATATAATTAAGCATATGCGTATTATATCTGTCATTTAAAATCACAGATACGTTAAATACATTGATAAACATTATAGAATTATAAAACGTAGACAAGCAGGCCCGATAACGCCGCTTTTTCATCATGTTAGTTGCGGCCGTTGTGGGGCTATGACATTTTATCAATGTCGTCATTGCGATATGTTAATTATTAATACAGTTGTTAGGCTGATAGATGATAAATATTATTAAGTTATAATTAGAGATGAGAAATTATGGGAGGAAAAATTGGCAAAATATACCAAAAAATAAGCAAAGGAAAAATAATCGCGTTATACTCAGATGAGATAAAGATCACTAGTGTCTTGATACGTATTATTATGTTATATTATATTTCAATTTAAGTACTATTCGATAATAAACAAATAATATGATGCGTTTGATAGTAAACGTATCGTATATAAATATTTTATAAATATTGAAACTACAGGTTTTGTGTTCAATTATTTTTTTATAGGAGAAAATTCATTTAAAATAAGTACAAATTGACTAAATATGCATTCGTATGCACAAAAAAAACCTTAAATATAAATTCGCTAGCTAGGTCGTGGAACCAATTTTTAGCTCGCATGCAGGCATAAATAGAAGACACGGACAAAAATATGCAATTCCTATAACTTTTTATCCCAAGTTATAATTATTTTTAAAATTTATTAATTAATTATAGTATAACGTTATTGAATTCATTTTTTACAAAAAACAAAGATAAATTTGTATCGCGTTTAAAATGAATAATGGACATGCGTTTGTAATTATTTATATTGAGATGTAAGGATGTGTGTATATTATTTTAATCGGACTATAATAATGCAATAGACGGAGCCCACAACCGACATGTGTAGACGATTAAGAAATGGACGGGACACGTCTGTCTATATCAGTATTTATTGGGTACGTGTTTTTTTTCGTGATATCTCTCACATACAGTCAACAGTCTTAGAATACTCTAATAACAGTCGTGCTCTCTTTTTCACACTCAGTATCATTCTCTCTCTCTCTGTCTTTCTCTTCAACGGTTTAGGGTACAATATTAAAATTAACATTGTTTCAAGCTACAAGGACCCATTTATTTCATGATTATCTATGCCGACCCGCCGGTTTTTGACGTCGGCTGTTATCACTGATTAGAAATCTAATTGATAATTATAGGTTTGGTACGTTAAAATATATCGCGGTACAGGAGAAAAACATTTTGCATATGAACCCATTTCTACAGACAAATTAAATAGTCATAATAATATCCTTGTATTAATAAAGGAATGGGAAAACGATCGAGGAACTCCAGTGTCAAATCGCCGTATATATTACAATGCTTATCTGACCAAAAACATACTATAACGGCGCATTGTATTAATATGTACGGAGGAACGTTTTCTTTGACGTAAATATAGGTGCCTGCGTATAATTTATTTATCGTATGGCGTAAACAATTTACCACATAGTTTGTAAAACATAAAATGTTATCAATTTAATTAATATTTCAACTTTGAAGGAAAAAAAGAAATTACATTATTTAGATTTACATTTTCATTTAATAATAAAATAAAGGAGTATAATAAATCAAAATAAGCGGTTAATAATATAACTGCAATTGCCTACGTATATAATAGTTTAAAAAAAAAAAACTGCTCAAATACGAAACGGAAATTTCAATTTAATGTTTTACTATAATGTAAGTGAAATACTTTTTGGTCCCTTGCCATTTCGTTTTAGATCAATTTTACAGGACATGTGTGCCTACGTATATATACCGATGTACCTGGGAATCTTTTTTTGGCGAAGTAATAAATTGTTTTCGCTTTCGCTTTTGAAAACACACTTCACCGCGAACGAGCATTCAAGTGATGTGCCAGAAATACAAATAAAATACCCAAAAATTAACGATTCGTCCGGCACTTTTAAACGCTGTTTGTATTTTTTCAATAATTACAACAAAAAACCATTTTTCGTATATTATGAGTTTTCATTTTTTATGACATAAATTTTTTTACAGAAATCAAAAGAGCCACTATTATAATATTATGGCAGGCGGTACACCCATACGGTTGTGCGCGCGAGTGGCGTCAAGTGGCGGCGAGAGACGATAGGGTACACAGGCGCGGAAAAAGAACGAAAAGAACGACAATCGGAGGTGGAAACTATTGAGGAAAAAGAAAAAATGTGGGAAATGTCGAGACGAAAACGAATAAAAAAGGAGATGGGTAGGGGACGGAAGGGGAGGGATGGGTGGGATAGAGAGGGGGTCTGCTCTCTCCGCCGTACGTGTGGCCGATAATTCGTCGCGCACACGTACGGGTATAGGTACGCACGCCGATACCGTGTTATTACATTACGCGCTTACGTACCTGCAATACCCGCGAAAAAACGTAAAACGCGGAGAATAATACGGGGCGCGAGCCGTGTTTGCCGATACCGCCGCCGTACGTGTGCGAGCGTGTACACGTACTGCGCGCGCGGGCCCCCGTCCGACATACGCGCGTTAACGAATAATTCGATTTCGTAATTTCAGTTTTGGACGTGTCCGGGCGTTACCGCCGCGCGCGTACCCACAATACCGTCGTCGCAGTCGTAGTCGTCGTGACCCACCGGCGGCGGCGGCGGCGACAAATTCCGTGTGCGCATTGCATCGCCCCGCGACGCCGAACCCTTTTCACCAGACGTCGCCGGCAGGACCGACGAGTGCTGCCGCGGACACTCGCAAATTATATAGAAAATAAAAATAAAACCGCGCGCGCCTCGTGTCGTCGCCGCCGCCGACGCCACGTCCCGTCATAGGATTCCGATCGATCGCCACTTATCCGTATCGTTGCCGCGGCGCGTACACCGGATATGTTATACACTTGCGCGTTATACGTTATTATTGTGAAACGGCCGTGATGATGCGAGAAAACGCGGCGGCGGTAAAACAAGTGGCGTAACGAGAACTCGTAATGCCCGTGGCGAAGTATCTCACCGCACAGAAAGTGCTACGGCAGTATCCAAAACAAAAACGCCACTGCAAAAAAAAAAAAAAAAAAATGCTATGCTGAATTTTCGTCTAAAATGTCTTTAAAATTTAGCACAAATATTCAAGCAAAAAAGCTAATAAGTAAAAAAAAAATTGCATGTGTGCAGGTACCCCTACATCAATAATTGCGACCTAAACTAATCTGACCTACCCGGTCTCGGCCAAGTGCACGGTCCAAGTTTGGGCCCAAATAACACAGTTTGAAACAAAAAACAAAATCAGTCACTGTTCGTTTTCATGCATCTGTCCGTACACTCATGTTATTTAATAAGCCAAACGATGCGCATTGCCTGTTTCAACTATCCGTCCACTGAAAAATAATGTCTTGAGCTCTCCCCGTTTTTACGGTTAAATATTACGTATATTCAAATATTCGATGTTTTTTTGGAATTGTTAAGTGTATTTCGATTACGAAGCACTAATAAAAAGCTGCGTGCCGTGCGACTACACAAACACCATTCCACTTAAAATCGGAATATCTCGTTAACCGGTTGACGGAAATCAAAAATTTGAACGCCAAAATTCATTTAAAGTCTATATTTCGTTTATTTATGGAACTTTTAATATAAGTTCTCATTTGAAAAACCAAATTTGGTATCGCCACTCCTTGAACGTTGTAAAAAATCTAAGTATTCGAAAATATCGGATTTAGCTAAACTTAAACATTCCGAAAATCAGAATTTGAATGTATGCAAAATTCAACCAACAAAATGGGATGATCACGCTCAGTGAATCATCCTGTATTATGTATTATACATTTATACACCAGCAATATTGATGATTTAAGTAATTTGCATAATACTTAGGCATCATACAAATCACCGACTGGTTTTAGGCAACACGAATAAAATATATAATGTGCAACGTCATTTCAAATATACCCTAAAAATTCTACGTAATTCCCAGGCATATTATAAAACACCAAATTTATTCTAGGCAAAGTAAAAATATTTCTGTAGTTCTACCCATAATCTTTTTGACTTTTTCCTCTAATCTACCCGACGTGGTTTTGCACAATAAATCGAGGGTTTATTCCCAATTATGATGTCTTATCATAATTAGGTACTATTTCGTGGGCTATTTCATGTGTTCAATAATATATAGGTACCTCGATATTTATTATATTGCCTAATCTACTTTTGGCATTATTCATAATACCTGGCCATTATAATAATTGTGCATATTTCCTGGTGTTTTACGGCATTATTCATAATATCTATAGGCATTATGAATAATACCGGATTATCAATATTACCGATAACATAGATATATATCCGCGAATCGCCTCCAATCGATTTGATGAAAACCATTCGTCAAAAATCGATTTCATGTCTCCGGTGCCGAGAAGAAAAGATTTTTTGTCTAATATATAATAATATTTGTTTCCCCTTTATTTTCCGATCTAAATCGCAAAAGTGTTTTCGAAATTTAATTTAAAATTGTACTGAAAACCGTATAAAAAAAAGATAAAATCGCTATCGCTTTTATCCGTTATATCGATACCATTTTTTTTTTACCAAATCCGTGCGGTGACGTATGGTCGTGTTACGGGAAGCCATTCGATTTCCTGTAGTCGTTTAGGTGTACTCGGATCACCGCAGAAATACCCGTGAAGAATTACGAGTAGAAAAAAAAAACAAAGGTGTACTACCCGGATTTACGTCCTCGGGAATTTCACGATTTTCTCGGGCGCGTGGCATATAGAGGCGTGTACACGCAATTGCATATACATCCGAGACAGTTGTTTGGTATAGTAGAGAATCTGTAATACTGGCCGTGCCCCCGTGTGTTCTCAAGAAATTATGTTTTTCATAATATTAAATAATATTTTACTCGTCATCTACGTATATTATCATAAATGCATAACCAACTGTGAGGTGCCCGGGATTCGTACATAGAGTTGATTTATTTTTTCGGCTCGACATAAAATTTATGACAGAGTGCTATGTGGCATGTGCGAATATTTTGATCGTATACTATTAGATTATATGCCTTAACCAAACCAGTGACGTAACCAGAAAAAATTCGATGATGGGGGGAGGTGGGTGTTTAGTGTTTATTTTACAGTTCTCTAATTCACTTAAAAAACGTCAATTTTCCATAAATCAATAAAACGAATCGAAAATGATTTAAGCATTTTGTTTATTATATGTTTTAATGGTGCAGTAAACTGTATTTAATCGCATAATGTTACCTAACAAACAACAATTGTGTATGTACTTTTTAAGCACTTAAAAACGATAACTGTCGGAGGCATTTCGGGGACGTTATTATAGCGTCCCCGTTAAAATAATAAAAATAATAACTTTTCGGAAAGGTGTTATACTTTGTAAATCGAAGCGAAATTTCTGGTAGAAAAGTTAAAAAACACAAAAACATAATCATTTGTAAAACCGATAGATCGCTCGCTACACTCCTAATTTAAATAAAAAGAAAATGCAAATTGTATTTGACTTTTCCGGAAACAAAGATATATTATTATCATTGTCCATTTATATCACTCGGGTATGCTATTTATTCACATATTAACTATATGTATCGATGGTGACACGGCAAAAGAGTCTAGACGACAAAATTCATAGTTTTCAAGAGAGTCAAAAAACATTTATTTGTTCTTTAGGTTGGTAATAACTTTTTTTCGGTAGGAATACGAAATTTTTTCATTGAATAATTTTTTTTTTTTTTTTTTTGTACTTGCTTAATATTATTACGCACTTTTGGTTACCTTTTATTATCGTTTAGATTCTATAATTGAGAAAACAAAATACAAATATACATTTATATCCCAAACCTAAAATGCATATATTCGTTAAATAATGATCACAGCTGGTTTTGCATAGACGAAACACGTATTTTTCCATCCAATAGTGAAGTCGTGTCGCTTAGACCCTTTTGCATTGTGTCACCAACGATATTATGAAAAAGAACTGTAATTTTAACTCAATTTTTGTGTTATTAATATATTCTATTTTTTATAAACAGTGCCTTTTTAAAGTATAAATCATAACAAAAAATAAATAATAACCCCATGTAAGGCATATACAGTAACTCCTTTGAAAAACTAATGAAAACACAGTATTGGCAACAGTATTGGAATTACGTATTTGTTCACACCATGTGCTCAGTTTATTTCTCGGGTTTTACTCTCTCGGTTATACTCTGCTGTTTACTGATGTCACGCGTCATTCCACAGATTAATAATTTGTTATAATGTTTTATACACAAATGTCTACAAATTTATAACATTTACGAATATAATGTCAAATATTAAAAGTAAGATGTGTTCTTTTAGGTTCTGAGTGTAACGAAGAATGTATTAGTTGATTCTAATCTTAGGATGATTTATTTTCTTTTTAGTCTGTGAACACGTTTTTCCCTAGTAAAATTGCACCGATTTTTACGTGTAGCAACTTTCCCAAGTTACCTAAATGGTACATTAAAGAAATTATTTTTTTGATTTTCGAGGCCATATTTTAAATAAAAGCACTTAAGTGGAAAAAAAACGTAAGAAAACGTACAATTTCACGATTTCATTATTTTATAAAAAAAAAAACACAAACGATGTTTTCTACCAGAAAAAATGATTTAATCGAAAAATCACAGGACACCTTTTTTATTACATTTTTAATTTACTTTCTTATTGTTTTTTTTTTATTGAACATATGTATATTGCCGATTTAAGAACGATGGTAAAGTCAGAATTGAATAGATTGACTTAGTTTCAAAATTATAGCTTTCTGAAATTCTGATATTATGCGGATATTATACTATGTAATAATATTATTAACTAATTATATATTAATTACCTAATGTCATCCTAGGGATCGCGGGTCCAAACCCGAGTTTCGAAAAAAATTGTTTGTGTTTATTTTGTCCCTTATACATTAAATTTCCCCTATACCTTCCTAACTTCACATCTACAACAGTGGCCCGTCCATCGTGCAAAGTATATCCGTCTTCCTTGGTTTTTTTTTTTTTTTTTATTTTTATTATTATTATTTAATGTCAACCTATAGTTAAAACATCGCAAAAATTAAACTTTATCCAAGCGCGTACTTTAGTTGTAGCGTAGTTTTTATATATATATATTATTATTATTAAAGAAGAAAGTAATAATAATGAGTTTTCGAATTTAAATATTAGTATAATATTTTATACATAATACCGTTTGAAAAAATCTATTAATTTCGATCTTCGATACCCAGTAAGTTACCAAATTATATACATATATATTTAAACTATACAATGATTTTAAAGAATAAAGTTTAAATTTATAATCGTATACGAGTATACCTAATGCAATACTATAATATTACAATGAAGTGCGAACGAAGCAAGTCAAATTTCCAACTCGTAACCTAAACGCCTGTGCGTGTCTCACAGTTCGTACATTTTAATTCTTATACCCCCTTCCTGTTGACAGTGGTCTGTCTGTCCTGTTAACAGACAGATAATCACAGTTGTCAAGGACCACCGTAATGAGTGAGCTCGATGGTATAACAGTTGTGGTTTTCTTATGATACACGGTCATTAAATTTAATTCCTAAGATGTTTTTAATATCAAATTCGTTCAAATTAGAATATTTTGGTGTTATTAAAATTAGTATTTAAATAAAACGTATTCGAATGTAGGCAATTACGGTATTGTTTTTTCCACTGCGCAGTTTGTAGTGAACTTAAAATAAAATTATCCAAAATATAAATATTACCAAAGTGTCTTAATATAAATTATAAATATCTAACGAAAAATAATTATGAACAAAGTTCGGGTAAACATATTTTTATGATTTTCATTCAAGTTTGAACTTTAAACGATTAGAAAAATAATAAACTAGATATATGCTCAATTTTTAGACACTAATTAAAACTTATGAAAATAAATTACTAATTCAAAATGGCAATAAAAGGGTTTTGAAAATTATACTATATCTAGAAAGTACAAATATAAATATTCATTGAAAATTTCAGGTTATTACAATGATTCCCAACTGATTTAACAAAAAACGAACAAAATCGAAATTAACAGAAACAGCTATGTCTTATTGCGTACATTTTCGCCGATTTTCCTGGGTCTTTACAAATGATTAAGAAAGTTACAAGGAAAATCAAAAAATGACTTAAACATTTGCAGCCATAAATAACCTCTAAAGGTGATGATCAAGACAAAATTTTAAGTAGGTAGAAATATTGACTAACGGACAAAAAAAAAAAACAAACGCACATCATAGTAAACACAAAATCTAAAACACAAATATTTTTTAACAACAATAAACAATAATAGATACATTATAAACTATATCACATTGTATTATTAAAGCTTTGAATGTATTATTTCTGACGAGAAAATACAAAGTGGAAATAATATATTAAGGTCTGTTTTAAAATACTAGCTATTACTTTCGTATACTGGGTACACATTACTCATTCGTGAATAATTGCAGTTACACTAAAATCGAATGTCCGTGCAGTAAGTACCTATATATGGTATCTCGGGGGTACAACGCCCACTATTAACTAAAATAATGAGTCTCTTAGGAATCATATACGTATAATGAACATCGCCAAAAATTATACTTCTATATAATAAAAGTATACTTAGTTCAGTAATACTCGATAAGTGAACAGACGACGCGTTAATTTGTAATTTCTTGCAGTTCGTAGAACAAAATAAATTTAACAAACTATTTATTTATTTTAACATAAAACGCCGGACGACAATGTTAGTATGGTAGTAACAATGGTTTTTATAATATTGTATAACAGTGATAAAAATAGGCGTATAAAAAAAAACCTGACATTAAGTGTGCAAAGTATTCGATGAATTGGACGGTTATAACAACGACTAAAAATATATATTATAATATAATCGTAGTTAAAACCATAGGAAGTGGAATGAGATAGAACAAGGAAAGAGTACTTAACTTTTGAAAATATAAACGTTAACTATAATTTTGTTGCTATTACTACATGTTTTTTTAGATTCTGAGTAGAGCGAAAAAGCTTATGGTTTTTCTATGATGTTTATTTTTTTTCTTTCTGTGGACAACTTTTCTATCAGAAATCTTACTCTGACTTTTAAGTGTAACACCTTTTTTTAAAATAAATCGGACTGGGGAAATACATTAAGGAGCTCATTTTTTGATTTTTTTAGGAGTTTTCCCACTAAATGGGAAAACTCGTGAAAAAACGGGAAAATATCCAATACCAATCGGTACATCCAATATTAAACAAATATTATTAAAGAAAATATAGAATGTCTATGTAATTATTTGATCATAATATGACCTATATATTGTTGACAAAGCAACATTATCAACTTAACTCCGTTCAGAATCGTTTTTTCATTAACAATGGTTTATCGTTGCTTACGGATGTAAATTCAATTTCCTCCCTTTCTAACTTCTCACCCACAACAGTGGCCCACCCACGTGTGAAGTATGTCCATTTTTTATAATTTTTTTTTTATATACAAATTAACTCACCATCTTGACATCATTTCAGGGGTAAAATTCGAACGGAAAAATATTATTAATAATAGATAATTTACAACAAAAATCTCGTGTCAAAAGATGCAATGATACAATAGAAGAAGAAAAAACGATGTGTGATTAATTGATACTTATAGAACAGTGTTGGACAACGTTTTTATTATTATTATTATTATTTTATATACCAATATTATCGTCTATATAAAATGCATTATACATAATACAAACAAATAAATAATTCAATAATACTAAATAATAATGATTTATGATGTTATTTCCAATAAAACTATAATAGTATTCTACATTGGACCATTATTTTGTTAATGGGAGAAAATGGACAGTAGAGGAAAACGGTATCTCATATTTTCGGAAGAAACTGACGGCTACAGAGTCTTCAGTCCGTGTTCACGCACGTATTAAGGGGGTTTATAGATTCAACCGTCTCCTGAAATTTGAAAACGCATCATACACTAGTTATATAGTTCAAATCTTAATTTTGTGTATTTAAACTTCCCTCGAACCTCCCTACTCTCCGATCTCCTTGTAATAATTTTCTGTGTCCGTATCTGTCCGTGGTACACCTTTGACTACTAAAGAGGTACATTGACGAACTGTGAAGACTACCTAAGAAATGTTTAACTGCTGTATAATAACTTGCGAAGGTGCATGTAAAAAGTGTCAAATCAATGTTTTAAAAACTTTAATTGAAAACACAAGAAGAACATTATAACATGATGCCATAATTTAAGAATTGTACGGTTCTATTTGTTATTCTGTATTATTTAACGTAATTTTTATACTTGAATATACAAAATTTGTTAATAGGTCACATCTCTATAAGACATTGTTACGTCTAAAAAATAATATTCAAGATACTGACATAACTTAAACCGCTCAAAAAACAGAAAAACCATGACTTATCCTAAAACGCACATTGAAATAACACGTTGAATATTGAAAAAATTGACTGAACATATAACAACATGAAAAATAAAGACTTTTTTTCTGCTTTTTTGGTGTACCTAAATAATTTATTTTTCACAATTTGATGACTTAACATTTTTTTCACGCACACCTATGAATTACTTTCTATTGCATTTCAATTCTTGTTTCTATATAATACGCTTGGTTTGATCTGGCTAAACACTATACTATAGTAGACAAAAATAATATAGATATATCTACGCATAATATTTTCATCAATCCCCCTTCCGATTGAAAAATTCTGCATACGCCTCTGAAATCGATATTTTATTCCATATCGATGTGTATCTATCATAGCTATCATATTATTAGTATAATTAAAAACGTAATTTTGTTCAAAAAAAAAAAAATAAATATATTTTAAAATAAAGTTTAGTATTGTGTAACTAAAAATCGGTATCGCTCCGAATGATCCGAATCTGATTTTATTTAAATATTTACGAGTATATTATTTGTTTGTTGTTATTGCGTGTTTAATGAAGAATAATCGCAGTTTGTTGGCCGTAAAAACATTGCGGTAAAATTATTATATAGATATATGACGAAACATAAATAAATATACCTTTTGAAAACCGAAACAAAGCATAATTTGCTACTATCGTGCTAAGTAATCAAAAATACATTGCAACTAATTGATTGTGTATTATGATGGTCGAGAGTAGAAAATTCTATAATAAAAATAATAACAATCCGTTTGGTCGGGTGATTGACTTATAATTCGGACAATAAACCTCAACATATTTTTTTTTTTTTTTTTTTTACCGGTATATTAAATGTTTATAGTGTCTTGTATATTCACCGATAAAATGAATAATTTAAATTGTTCGAGTAGCTAAAACACTGTAAAAACTATCTAATGCACTGATCAAACCAAACGCTTTTAGATTCTAGAAAAAGTCCAAATTGTACAAGTCTTTTAAAATTCAAAATAGGTCGTTAATGATACACTTTTTATGTAATAGGTATTAAAAAAGAAACCGTCCATTGCGTGCGTTTCGTATGCGTTACCATTGTCGTCGTATATTAGTGTTAGATTAGTATTTATAAGTAGACGACTGCGATTGGCGGAAAAAGTTGGAAACGTAAAATATTGTATTGAAACGGGATTTAAAAGATATGGATCATTTTTTTATTATACGTTTTTATACTTCAAATGCTAATGAAGAAAGGATAGATCTCTGTACTTGATACAACTACTACTACTACTACTACTACTAGTTACTACTGCTGTCTACGGGGATTTGATTGTCGTTGTCATAAATGTTATTATTTTTGAGAAACTAAGCAAAAAGACAGATTTGGATTTTTTGTATCACGAAACAAATTTCTTTCTAACTGGCATTTTTTTTAAAACTACACAAAACAAACATGCTAATATAGAATGTCCTCTATCCTAGTTTCCTAAGTAATTTTATTCGTCCAAAACAATTTATTTTAAAATTAATTTACAATACAATCGTAAAAACATTTCATTTTATTTTTTACTACAAAAATTCAAAATGTAAACCATTGTTTTTTTATTAAATAGGTATAATACTAAGTAACTAGTTAGATAAGTATTTACTCTATTATAACAATTAAGGTTTTTTCTTTTCGCTTCGATTCATTGCTCTTCTCGCCAGTCGCCATAAAAAGTAAAATCTTCAAATCGGAGAAAATAAAAATTGATTATACGTTTGTATAATATCAAAATAAAAATAATAGTGTTTTTTAACGGGTTAAAATTTAGATGTTTTGTGATATTGTATACTTATTAAAGGGACTGTAATTAGGTGGATATGTAGGTTAGATGTTGGGGCTTTACGACAACTGTACACAATAATTTGTATTAGATTATTAAATTTAATTCGAAATTTCGGGAATGCGAGATATCATGAAGAATAAATACGATGAAATAATAATAATAACGTTTGTAAGATTGTAAGATATTGTCGATTTTTCGACGGGAAAAAGAAAAAAAGCAACTACCGTGCATAAAACGTAGGTATGTATTGTATTTACGTCCCGTTTACAGCGTGTAACTGAACCCAACCTAACCCGACCCACTTTCGAATTTCGTTATCAACTACTCGAACGAAAAAAACTCTCAGCGACAATAGCCGTGTACTCGTTACAATTTAATATATGTAATATTGTTCTATTACGCGCGTCAGTTGTTTTCGTTTTATTTTTTTTTTTTTTTTTGGTTTTCAACCGTTGTACAATAATGTAGGTGGGTGTACGATGAGACGACACGGCTACGGCGGCCGCGGGTCGGGTCGCCGCACGCAAAGTTAAGTCGGCGCGAAAGGGTTGTGTCCGCCGCGGCGCGCGACGATGGGTCGGGAAAAAAACGTGTTAATTTTATCGTCGTCCGGTTTAAAATTAAATGGCGTAAGAAGAATACTCTGTAGACCGTCCGCGTCCGTTACCCGTATAATATATACATGTATATTTATTACAAGGTCCAGAGCAATACACGTGTATGAAATAATAATATGTATAAAGACCCGTTTAGTGACCGTTTACCGGCGTGTGACACGGACTGATAAACAAAATGAAAAGGGCCAATTTCGCGGGGACCGGCAGTAAAGGGGTGTATATAGTAATGAAAAGAGGGTCCGCTGATGTAACCATCTCGCCACTGGCACGGGTCCTATCAAGGAACTTTATGTGTATATATATATATGTATACGTAATCTACAAACAGGGTGATTTTATTTTATCGCGAACCGCAACGATTATCTATAATATATAAATTATTTTACGAACATTTTCCGTATAAATTTGATTTTTTTTTTTTTTTTTTTGTTTTTCATTAATTATATATACACTTATTTATATAATAATCTTAATTTTTTTTTTTTACTATCACGTATTAAATTTTTCAATTTGTTTTGTATACATATATATGTGCACAGGGCGATTCGCCCGATTTTTTTGGTTAAATTTTTTATACGTTAAAATTCTGATACTTGGAATTTTTAAGTATGGTAAAAAACCGATATTTTCGAATATTTAAATTTTTCACGACATTTAAGGAGTATCCCGTGGCGATACCAACTTTGGTTTTTCAAATTAAAACCTATAATAGATATTCCATAAATAGACCGAGTATAAATTTAAATACGTTTCGGTGTCAACATTTTTTTATTGAAACTTAATCTCGTTAACGAGATATTCCACTTTTAAGTTTAGGTAGTGGGAGAGCAGTGGAGCACTAATAGAACACCGCGCGCCGTGCCGCCACACAATTGATACATTTATTGGAACTTTCCCACTCCTATAAATAAACAAAGCGCGTTGCTGTTTAAAAATCTACATATGAATGCCATGTCACAGTGAAACTCTCCATGAGATAATTATTTTTTCAAAAAATTACTAATGTAATAATCTTTGGAACTATATATCGTGTAATCCACCGCTCTCCCTGCAGACGTTTCACGTTTATTTTTCGGAGTTAAAACCACTATACCAATTCTTCATTTACAAATAAGAACCTACATTAAAAGTTCCATAAACAGATTATAGAAATAGTACTTGTTTAAATATAATTCGATGTTAATATTTTTAATTTCCGTAAATGCGTTGATGAGATATTAATTTTAAGTTTGAACATATGCCGTTTGTGGAACACTGTTCAAACGCTACGCGCCACGCCACCCCGCACGCAAACGATACTAATCTTCCCTACTCGAATTTAAAAGTGGAACATCTCGTCAAAGGATTGACGGAAATTCCAACATTAACGTGTATTTAAACTAAAACTTTCTATCTATTGGTGGAATTTTTAACTTTCAACCAAAAGCTGGTAGAAATTTCACTCTCGAAAATAAACGTACAAATAAGAGCAATGTTACATCATTGAACACATGTCATTTTTTTCGAAAAATAAATATTTCATGGACAATATCTGACTGTAACATGCGTAATTCGGATAACCCTGTTTATAAAGTTAACACGACGCATGGATGACCTAAACAGTAACATTTTTGTGAACAAATACATGATGTACAAGATTATATTATTATTTTTTTTTTTTTTTTTTTATATTATGACTGTAAACCCCTCCCCTAAATCGAATTTACTCAAAACCTTATAACGATTTTTTCTAGCGCCGTTAATATTAATTTTTATCCAATTTTTTTTTTTTAATCGGTTTGTCTTCGAGAGGGACATCGATCTGGAAAAAAATTAAATTTGTGTTTTCATCCCCTAAACACACAAAAAAATAACTCTTAATTTATTATAATTAAGAAAATATTTATCGGATATGAATGTATGATAAATTAAAATTGTAAGAATAATATTTTTTACAAAATGGGGCTATTCTGGAAATTGTCTAAAATGAATTAATACAAAGTTGGTTTTTAGTGTGTTTAGAGGATGAAAATAAAAATGTAATTTTTCTCCAAATCGATGTCCCCCACAAAGACAAACCGTGTGACAAAAGAAAAAAATCGAAAAAAAATGTAATATTAACACCGATAGAAAAATCCATCGAACACGGTGGGACATACTGTACATGCATAAATTATAAGGATAATCGCTTATCCGTGATTTAATAATCACCCTGTACATACATATTGTATAATATTGCGCGAATCTATCCGACCGAGCCGCCCGTTTTTTAAGACTGCAAGGAGGATCGCTGCAAGTGCGCGGACAAACACTGGCATTGCGCGGGTACGCACGCCCGCCAGCCCGCGGACGAAATAAACGGACGGACTTCGGCGGTATAACGGCGGCCTTTTAACCCTTTCACCGCGGTTTGGCTTGCAAATTATTATTATAATGTTCTCCCAGGAGAGACGCATATATACATCTATACACGAGTAGGTACGTAACATAGAAAGAGAGAGAGAAAATATTTGCGCGCGCGTCCCGGCGACTCGTTAAAACAACAAAATGAGCCCTTTAATGGATTAGTTCATTAGTCGGAAGTCATTGTTGTGTATGTTCAACTGATAAACTTTCACCCGCTGCACCCGCGGTACACGACCGCCGCCACCGCCGCTCAGAAAACGTTCGCGATCTCGTATATTTGAATATGATGTATGTATAATACGAGTATATCATATTCTCTCGACGATCGCGATTTTATAATATGTATTATACAAGTATTATAACGAGCACGTTACAACATTATTCAAGACCTGCACTCGGTTTTATACACTATTAATATTTTGCAAATCGCGGTCTATTTGGATATGTGTTGATATGTAGAATATTATATCTGCAGGGCGATTTTTAGTTCCTACTCGCTTCAAAAAAAAAAAAGCTCCACCAGCAGATATGCCAAACCTCCACCTTAACATTTGGACTTTCTCCTTCTCCCCCCCCTCTCCCCATTAGTGACAGTATATTTTAAAATATTGTGTTTCGTTTCAGAATATAAATTCAACCGATTATTTTATATTGTCGGCATATATTATTGTAATATGCAATAACACTTCGTAATCTACACCTACATAATTAAAAAAAACAACATAGAAATATAAAATTATCTACAATAAGATAATTAAGAACAGTTTAGAACATTATCGTAAAGGTAATACAATAATATTAATCTCAACCTGAATATACCTAAAACACTGATACAGCTATTTATAATGATGGTAATTTCCGAGCATTATTAAGAATGCGCGTTTCGTATCAAGATAAAAATCTAACATGTCACATTGAGAATCAAACATTAAATGCTACATGTATAAGCCCTATGATTCAAAATAGTTTTACAAATATGTGTGGACAAATTATACAAGACCAGTTAGTTTACAAAATAATCAGGCAAAATGTTTTTCTGTATTAGTCGACGAGACAACTGACGTGTTGTGACAACTGTATTTGTATATACGTTATTTAGATAATAATTTAAATATTAAAAAAAATGAAATAAATAATTATGTATTGAAAGAAGACTTCTTACAATTTGTGCCAGTTGGCTCTACCGATGGTCAAAGTTTGGCCACAGTCATTCTAGAAACTTTAAAAATTCTTGGTATAACCTGTGACTATTTACTTGGCCAAGGTTATGATGGCGCAGCGGCTATGAGTGGTAATTTTAAAGGAGTACAGTCTGTTATTAGAAAAATACATCCCGCTGCACTTTATGTCCACTGTAGCGCACATTCATTAAACTTAGCACCTGCTCATTCGTCAAATATTCACCATATTCGTAATTGTATAGGAATAATAAAATCTGTAGGAAATTGTATTAAAATATCGGCTAAACGAACTGAACTATTAAAAAATAAAATAAAAGAATTTATGTAATGTGTATAATGTGTGAGACTAGGTGGGTTGAAAATTACGATGGTATGTTAAGATTTTCAGAAATACATAAACCTATTGTTGCAACATCAGAAGAACTACAATTATTTGTAAACATTGAAATATCATCTAAAGCTTTATAGTTGTATAAGTGTGTTACAACTAGTGGATTTATTTTAAGTATGATAACTGCGACAACACTTTTCTCAACAACTCTGATTTTATTAGTCAACTTAAATAACGATTTTCCAAACACAAGAAAATTGTATCGTCTTTGTATTGATTAACACTAAAAATGTATGTGAAATCTGCAATTTTAGAACCAAATTTCAGTTTATATTCAAATTTTATAAATGTTGATTCATTACCTTCAGAAATAAAATTGTGGAAAAAAAAATGGATTGCATTTAAAGATACAGATCGTCCAAATTCAGCTGTAGAATCATTAAATTATTGTGACCCTGAACTTTTTCCAAATATTCATTTTTTATTAAAAGTGCCGATTTCTATAGCAACTGCCGAACAAACTTTTTCGGCATTAAAACGCGTCAAGACATTTTTACGAAACTAGAGGACAAGAAAGACTAACTGACCTAGCTATATTAAGTGCCCATAGAAATGTTACGGTTAATCCCGAAGAAGTGTTAAACCACTATGCTCTTCAAAAAAGATAGAAGCATTTTATTAGTTTAAAGTATATTGAATTTGTGTATGTTATCACTTCATTTTGTTTTTATGTTTTGTATAATGTAAGGTGACAAGATGTGTGAATAATTTTATTTATTTAATTATATATTTTATTAAAAGAAGATTACAAGTAAAATTACAATAAAAATATTTTGGACCCCCCCCCGAAAATCATTTCTGGATACGGACTTGACTTACAATATATTTAACATACAAAACATATTTACCCAATATTTATCAATTTATTTTGATTATCTTACATATTATTTTTTTTACTTATTTACATAAATGTACTTATGTTTCAATCAACAATAAAGTATAAGTTTAATTTAAAAATTATAACACAAAATATACTTTTCGTAGTCTAAACTCGGAGTCTGGTGGGGTCCGAACCCCCTGGACCCTCCCCCCTCCATAAAACCGCCACTACCTATACTAATCATTTCATACCGTATTTCATAACTCCCTTTTACACATTTCATTCGTTGGTATCACTTATCTAGAATACCTAAGAAATACACGGTTTCATCTCATCTCATCTCATTTCGTTCGTCTCAATCATCGAAAACCCCGTCCCTGGAACAATATCGTTTAACAACTATTGTGTATTCATTTAATAGAAAAACGTTTTAAATTATTAAGTAAACAATAAATAATTTATTAAATATCTCGACGGTAAACGATAAACAATTAACCATCATGTTATATGCATTATAGGTATCCGATATGCATATTATATACTTTGAATAAATCGACCGAAAATACGTTTTAAAAACATAATAATATTATCGATGATCAACAATGAATGTATAAAAGCAAACATTAGGACAAATGTATTGAAACTAAATCGAGTAGGTATCTGTAAAAATAATTAGACAATTTAGAGTAATTATTATTAATTTTATGTGTGTCGACACGGCGTACAGTTGTAAAATATTATGGCATCAACAGCGTTGCAGGTAGATTGGTATGTACTTATGCCGACCGATAGATAAAATTAACGCGGGTATAGGTATTTAATGAATGAAAGCGGCTATACGCTGCAAAACGGACAATATTATTATCATTATTGTTTAGGAAATCGTTAAAACTTAACAGGTTCGTATAATACGTATCACCTGCAGAACTACACAAAATTCACGAAATTTGCATAACCTATTTTGATACACCAGTCCTGTGTAAACGCGGTGCACATTACGGATTTACTTAAAGCGCCCGTTGACTATTATAATGCTCGTGTAGGTATACCCCGAAACCGAATAACAATAACGATAACATCTGTTCAGCCCCGAAGGGGACGGAAACGGATCTATAACCTCGCGCTTGTAAAACATAATTCACAGTGCTGCATAACGAGACCATGCATTATATAATATCATCGTCTATCGCACTACACTACATAGCTATTTTAACGTTTTACAGATTTATTTTTAAATGTTACTAGATAAAAGTGATTTCGAATCGAAACCATAAACATTATACGCCGAGTTGTCAAAAACCTAACCGGGACATTGTTTTAAATGAAATAACTACCTTTATTAGATTTCTATTTAAATTTTTTAAACCTATAAAATGTAAAATGGTAAAATTACGAATCAATGTAATAGTTTTAACTTAACGCACCTGATCGTTTTATTTTTTATGTCATGAAACAAATCTGTGAAAATATTTATATTTGTGTGAACATATTATGTGACACGAATTTTAATTATATGTAAATATAATAAATATTTCAAATCGTGTGGCATACATAAAAATAAACGGCCATTCCAAAATCGGCTACAATTTTAAATTTAAAAAAAAAATTTTTTTTTTTTTTCCTGAACACAATCACCGTATATTCTATTTATCCACGTTGGTTAACAACACCTATTATTGTTTAATTGATAATCGTTGTGCACTTGTACTCTAATCGTTAACAATTAATGTAATTGCTGATAAACCACGAACCGAATAATTCGATTTGTTCATACATTTCGTGGACGAAGGGATAATTATTCTTGTAGGGCTCTGTTAAAATCACATCAAATGAAGTCGCTCTTTAATGCGTATACTAAAGGGATATATTTTAGAACCCCTCTTGTATTATAAACGCGGCTTAATCATTTAAAAGGATGGTGTTTGTAATGGGGTTATATACGTATATAAATATATGTGTATAACAGATGTCCGTATAGAAATGATTTGCAATGCGGTACGCTTATACTGGTCGATGCTGATTCGTTGGCAATGCATAATCGGTAATTTGCTTTTAAATAATCTTTCATAGTAGCATAAGACGTGTGTATAATATTGTATATTGTGTACCGTTGTGTGCATACAAGTGTGTTTTGAATTCCGGGCGAAGCGACGAATGTATTGGTTTTATACCATGATGCGTTTATGCTTCGTATTGTTTATGTCCGCGTAAACAATTTTCCTGCCATAAATCTCGATCCAATCAAAAACTTTATAGGAACTTTCTTGTAGCATTTTTGATCTAATTGGTGCATTGAGGGAGTAATTTTGTTTTTCCTTGTAGTTTTCTTCATTAACGGGAAAACTAACAATTGTTTTGTATAACTCTGGTTGATTTCTGGGTTACGAGAGAAAATGAATATGACTATAAGAATACTCCGTAATTATTGATATTATCAGCCAGTTAATTAATTAATGTGGACAAGTACAATAATAACCAAATTGTTTATCAAATTACAAAATTACACTATTTGCGAATAAAGTCAAAATGAGTGGTCATAGCAGGAAAACTCGTTATTGGTGGTAACTCCGCCTTAAGCATACCTCGGTATCCACGGAATAATCTCCACGTGATCATTGATCATTGACACATTGATCGTCCTTATATTTAAAACAAAAAGACAAACTGTAAGTTTAACTCGTGTTGAAAAGTTAATTTCATTTTCAAATTAACTTTTAACTTAACTTGGTTAATTAACACAGCAATTAACTTTTGACGTTTTAACTGGTCAACTTTAATCGACTTAACATAATTGTTAATATTGTTAATATTGAGTTAATATTGTTCATATAAATTCACCAAGCCCCGCTTATATTATAACATGCACAAGAATTGTATAACTTAAACGAACAACGTTATCAGAATAAAAATGTAATCACATTTTTTAAGTGTCTTTAAGATTGTGATTTCTTTTTTATTCAATAACAATATACAATATTACTACGATATAATAATATTTATTTTGTTAAAAATCCCTTCGCGGTCCGTCCATACCTAATATTTTAATATCTTTGCGGTATTAAAAACGTGTACGTGCTAATATTTGTGTCGTCACATATTATAAGCTGTTTACGTCAAAAATAAAACAAATACGATCCTGGAATAAGGAGGGAAAAAAATAGTAATAATAAATATATGCTACACACCGTCACACTGTATACGGTACCTTTTATAGATGGTATGGAGGGATCGTCGGTACTTTTTAAACTACATAAAGCGTTTACAACGATGGTTAGGGGACTTCTATAGGGTGGGTTTATTGTCGGGTTACGTACATACCTCCTCGTATCTTATCTTCCGGACCGTCTCATTTTTATAGCTTTCCAATCCGCAATCTCTTATACGGTTTCCCCTCATCTTTGGCCACTGTACTGTACTGTACTGATTTTTTTTTTTTAAGAATCGGTCTTACCGATTACACACACACACACATCGCACGCACATAATTCTACGTCTCCATTATATTATTACGTTAATGCTCTTTATTACCGCGATAATTTATCAGCCGAATGTAACATTTTTTTTCTCGAAATTCTTACAAAAAAAAAATAATAATAATAGTTGGGTTTATACCTTTTACAAGTATACACTTTATATTATTATAGTTTAATATTATGGTGCCCTATTTTGTATAGATAGTACGAGGATTTCCGTAAGTGCTGTAAGGAAAAAACACACATATACTTTCCGTAATATTTTATAGCGATTTATAAATGTAGGCCGTACTTATATTTTTATGTTACCCGTACGGAAATCGTACGTAAGGACGGCGGCATACATATGAGTAGGTAATTTTTTTTTTTTTTTGCTAATATATATAGCTTATTTTGTACACTGCAAAATCGTATATTTATCGACGAGGTAAAAACAAAAAACTATCGTGTTTCTGTCGTAAAATAATTTTATAATAATCACTCCCACACTATACACAAATATAGGTTGAGTGTATACCTAAGGCTATTCGATTATTTCGAACATATTGAACCAAACTTCGATCGATTGATTAACTTGATTGTAATCGGGATTTTGAAATAATGAACTAATCGAACATTAATTGTCTATATTTAGATATGCAAAACAATGGTCATATTAATAACTCTCATTATCGGTATAGCGCACAGGTATAATATGAAATATTAAATAATCGATACTGTCATTATTAATAGCAATTGGCACAACCATAGATAATATAATATTGGATAGGACATTACGGTTTATCAGTGAAGACGTAGTAATGAAATTTAGGCCGTATACTCCGTATAGATGAATTACTATGTCGCAGTGGTTATCATATAGAATAGTATAAACAAACAGCCTCAATTCCCCATCATGTTGGACCGCAAAATTATAATGACCTCAATAGATAATGTCTTATCCATTACTTTATTTATGGGCACGACGCACAATACAACTGTTTATCACTTTCACGTGCCAAAGTTACTAAAATGTCCGTTTTTCTGTCCGTTCTCCGTTGTTTATTCATAACCATTTTAACTTGTAGGTAGTAGCATAGTATCAATCGAGACAACGATTCTTGATTAAACGATTCATAGTTTTTTTTTTTCCAATTAATCGATCTTTTCTATCGTGGAAAAACAATCAATCGTACAGTATTAGGTTTACCTACCCATATTTATTAGAAATTATTTCTGAATATCCAAACTTTGCTGATTACAAATCGACATTAGAGTCAACCCACTCCCCGCGTTGCATTTTTTAAACATTTTTATAGGTCATCAAGTCCCCCGGCCCTGATAATATTATAATTATTTTTAATTTGTATACTATAGCTGTCGTACGCGGATACTATACACCCAGGCACGTAGCCAAGGTTTTCTCGTGGTTGGGGGGGTTAGCATTGTTATCCGGTTTGAAATTGTTTTTCAATCTTGAAAACTATTGTATTCCGTCGTTTTTTAAGGAGTGTTGAAAAACTCATGAGGGGTGGGCGGAGAGATTGTGACCCGATAACCCACTGCATGCTATATACTACTTTTATACACGCGCAATAACTCGTACGTGCATGTAATATTGTCACACGTACGATTATATTTGGTACTGTTTCAACGACAGCGCAAAACGAAGACAATTATTCCTAATACGATGCGGAAATATCATTTGCAATGCCTAGTACCAGTAATACTTTCTACTTGTTAAAATATCAGTAGTTTATTAGACAATGTTATCGAAACCTACTTTTTCACAAGAACAGAAATAAATCCACGCAAAAGCAATTTATTTGAAACAATGGGCCGAATTTTATAAATAAATTACGCGAATAAATATGAGTTTAATCATTTCTGAATAAAATTAATTCTAATTCGTTTATTTAAGGTCCTTAATCTAAATTTGTTTTCAAGTTTAAAATCAGTCCCTAATTAGGAGACATTAGTATGGGGGGAGGGGGATTTAAGTTTCATACAAATTACATATTTTACATCAAATTGTATGTGCTAAGCCCTAATTTTCTACTGATTTTGAAGTCGATTCCTAATTAGATATTTGCAATACATACAAATCGTACATCAATTTATATGATAATAAGAGTCCTAAATCCGAATATTTTTCTAGTTTTAAAATCAACCTTTAATTAGAAATGCAGGAAATCTTTTTGAATTTTTAAAATTAAATTATACAAATAACCATAAATACTATAATATAACATAAATAAATAAATATCTATAGTATAAAATAGTAGAAATGTTAACTTCTAAACAAATATAGAAACCTACACATATTCTTCTGTTGTTAGGTTGGATTGGAAGTAAAAATGGGGTACCTTATTTTAATCAAAACTAAAATGATGCCACCCTCCCTGATATGGTGGATAGTTCATTCTTTTTTTGGAGGGGGGAGGAGTTACCTGTTTAATTGATATTTAGTGATAACAATCAAATAAATAAATAAATATTATTAATAGACATTTTTTAACTCGTTATCATTTTCCATAATGTTCGTATACAGATTACTGCAGAACTCGCACGATTTTTCCTAATTTAATGTCATTTTTAGAAACGTCTTAATGGATTAACTTTGTTGACTGTCCATAGAGATGTCGCAATATTGATCTCGAAGAAATTTTCGATGTACCGGCTCAAAAATCAAGAAAAATTGATATCATTTTGTGAATTCAACATTTTAATCAAAAATATAATAATATATTATAATTTAGTATATGTTGTTTGTAGATAAGAAAGGGGGTGTGGGAGCTCAGTCCCATGTCGTGATTTGGCCCCTCCCCCCCCCCAGCTTGGGATAGGTATATATGAAGGGTTGGGCGCAACGGTGGCTTATTCCATTCAATGGCCACCAGGAGTAATACAGCTTTTTAATTTCATTGAAAATTTGATAGAAAAAAAAAAAATTCAATATTAAAAACAAGAATTAATTTTCAGAGTTTTTAGTTGGATAGGCCACATTCACACTGACTTTCTTAGGTCAGATATTGAAATGAAAATGATTATAATTTATGACAATATTATAAAATTTAAACCTTTATTAAAAATAAATACGCGTTATTGCTATGATTAATCTTTCTTTTATTTTCGTCGCGATATTATTTCAATTATTGTTATGATAACAGCAGTGGCCTGTCCCACGCGTTACTGTTGAATAGGTCATTGTTGCACAGTTGTTAATAATGCTGCAATCTAGTGAGAAAATGAAAAGAAAAAACCGAAACGAAACGAAAAAACGAAAATAGGCCGGCGTTGCGTTAGTATGTTTTTATAACAGATTCTAAACAAGCTGTTAAATAACTGTCTCGCCTTATGCATTTTGGTGGGTCGTTAGGCCACTGTTATTGCGCTCAACCCCTCAATTATTGTATTGTTGTGCGCCTATTATGCGCGGCTGATGTGCTGCAGAAATGACGGCCGCGCTGTCGCGCCACAAAATCGTACACTGCGGATTTTCTAAACTTTCCGCGCGCGCCCGTACGCCGAGCCGCCGCACACGCTCGCGCGTCGGGCGCGTGTGCGTTTATTGGCCTTATTTGCGCTAACGGTCCTCCTTTGCGATCGGGGCGATAGGCCCTTTGTTAGCGCCGCGTCTCGCGGATGTCAGCAAAAGCACGCCCGGCTGACACGTCCTGACAGTTATCCAACGCGCGTATCGCGTGTATATTAGTGTATATAATAATAATAACAATATTAACGCGTATGAAAAAAAAAAAATAATAAAAAAAAAAAATACAACATAATATACGTGTACAACATGGTATACGTGTGCGCCGTATACAATACCATACCTACGGTGGTAACACGGGACGTTATTGACCGGATGCGGGGAGAGGGGCGGCCGACACGCGTGCAACAGACGCGTTTCGACGGGTAACCGAACGTAACCTGCTGGTTACTGTACGTCACAAACGAGCCGTTTTCGGCGATTTCGGTCATTACTTTGGGTAACGGCTTTTGGCTATGGGCTACGGGAAAATCGTCACCAAACGAAATGAACGGCCCCGACGTTCGGCCGTTGATAAAGTCCGCGGTTCGACGTCCGGCCAGGTTTGGTTTTTTTTTTGACTATCAATCAATATTGTCTGCGATAACCATCACGAACGCGTCGTTTGTCGCGGATCTGTAACTGTCGACCGAAATCGTATGACCGCAACTGATAACGAACACAACCAGGTTAATCGCCAAAACACACCTATAACAATGCGCACGGGTCGTCGGTCATTATATTACAGGCACCTAAATCTACTGCAACACGCGGCTGTCCAATCATAACAATAAAACACGGTACGCGTGCGCTCTTGTCGATTTTCGTGTTTCGGTATTATTCGGATCGAAATTGAAACGCGCGGGTTTTCCGACACTCACGGTCGGACGGTAGTCAAATGTGCATTTCAAGGTGTCTTCATATACTCGAGCTCGCGAAAAATGAGATGGCGAAGACGGTCAGAAGACACGGTTATGTAGAAAAATAGCTCATTACGCGTACATGAAAAACAAAAACAAAATGTTTGCCAAAGTAGTGGTACATTTTGACTTGGACCAAAGCAACGTAATTTTTTATTGACTCTCGTGCGGTTATTCATATCCGCGGTCGTCTACACATTTTCGTATTATTATTATCGCCCGAGCAAAATGAAAACCGTACGGCCCCACACAAACATATATTATATATACATACATATATAACTCCTACAACTCAGATAACTAGAGTTCAACTAGGAACATTCAGTATGATAACGCACGCCGGTGGCCAAAGTAAACTAAACGGAGCGTTTTAATTGACCGTGTCCTCGTGTTGAACTCTGAGAAAGTGCCGAACCTAACCTCACGATCCCGGGCTTAATATTCCGTCTACATGTTTAATTCTATGGGTATAAAGCCCATCAAATTCCTGATTATTTCGCAATATATTGGAGACAGGATTTAATTATTATGAGTCTGTTGTTTTTAAACGAGAACATTTTCACGCAAATGTAGTAGTATCCTTTCCGGGGACATCCGGAATCATTTGAATAAATTTTCCGAAATTGTTTAACCGGACCGTACGTGTATGTGAATGACAACGACTTACTGCATGGGGATATTAAATTCGAGAAAGTATATCATTATACATATAATCAGTGGCGTCATTTTGGAGGAGATGCATTTGCGACATTTCCCAGTCTAACTATTAGCTTTGTCTTATACGGCGGCATATTGTTTGATCACACACCTTTGGCTCTAGGAAAATACCATTTATTCGTATGTTCCCTCGGACAAGTAATCTGTGTTGAAATTCGTTGTCATTTTAAACGACACCAGTGCCCCTATAGTAGAGTCGTGTAAAAATATTTCGCGGTGAAATTATATTTAAAATTTTCCATGTAATGAACGCAATTTTTTTCAAAATATTTTTTTTCATCAAAGTAATACGCCCTACCCATATACACTGTATTGTATTTTTTTTCCAAGTCAAGCACTGATTATTCGTTCTGTTTATAGTTGTCTCGTTTACGTACAAATAGACGTCTTTGTACCGCACGGAAGGGTTTTCGGGGTGATATAACGAATCGTTTACATTCTACCATTTTGTGTTACACAATATATATACAGTGTGATCACGTTTCCAGACAACACTAAATATTTCGGCCGGATGACCTTAGATTTTAATTCCGTTTTCGGGAAGTGACAAAGGGTCTAAAACACACGCTTTAAGATAATTTTCAATCTTTTAACCGTTTCGGTGCACACGTGCGCAATACAATTGATTTTTTTTTTTAATTGCAACGTTTGTTTTCGACGCTAGATTCGGATAGTCTTATTTTTTTCAAGCAACTTTGGTACGATTGCTTTTTTTTTATCTCAAGAATTACTCGCGATACAGCCATCTAAGATTGGTTAATTATTTTATCGATTGTTCAAAAAATGTAAAGCATACTCATATTTCATTATGTACACGTGTGTTATTTTATGGATGTCATCATCTATATACTTAAAATATTATTATAAAGAGAAAACATTTGTTTGTATATTTGTAATGGATCACAAGCCCAAAAACTACTTGACTAATTTTAAAACTTCTCTTGCCTATAAAAAGCTACATTATCAGCGAGTTACATGCAGGGCTGTATTTTATTTTCGAAAAAAATAGAGATCCCTACGAAAATTGCAATAATTAGGTTTTTTGGTATTTTTGGTGCGGATATTTAATTGTTTGTTTATTTATTTGTTTTTTCGTGGATCGCCCAATAAAATTATTATTATTATGTATTATCTAGCAATATCAAATCATTGCCGGGTCAGCTATAGTTCCATAAGTAATTTTCTTCGCGTAAAACAACAATCGAATTTGTTCACTTCTAAAACCGTGCATTCCGAACCTCCGAAAACGGAATTCAGACCCCCCCCCAAGATCGTCGGGCCGAAATGTATTTTTGTGTCTACTGCTGCTGCAGGTAACGTAATCACACTGTATACGATATAATGTAATATAACATTAAACGGTTTATTAGCGTGATGTGCACCGCCCAGACACAGTCATTAACAGCGAGAGAGTTCGAGTCGGCTAAGTATTATACCCGCGCTGGCGGCCGCCTGCACGTCACCGGGGACCCGTCGCCTTTCTTTTCCCAAAGAAAAACCATCGTGCGCCGCAGATAGGGTAAAACCGCGCCGGTGAAAGGAGTCAATGGCGTGTGCCCTTCGATATTCCATCATCTTTTTGACGTTGAAGAGGTTTTAATGTCCCGTATACGCCACTGCGCGCATTATTTTTTATACGGATATGTATATATATATATTTATAACGTAACCGCCGCCGTCGCCGCCACTGGCGTCAAATGTCAACATATAAATATTCAGCGAGTTTCCCGCGGCGATGACGACGGGAGAGACCGCGCGGGGGGACCGACCGTGTATTAATGAATGGCGACGATGGTACTTGACGATAGGTTCCATCTCTCAAAGATATACCTACGGATTTTGTTCACCTCTTTTTTTTTTCTCTCTCGTTTTTCCTCTCTCATTTTTTTTTTTTTTTTTTATTATATTGATGACATACATATATATATATATATATATATATATATATAATTTATGTATACTAAAGATAGCGTGTAATACAATATACGTTTATCCACGCCGTTAATGTCTGATCCCGTAGTGTTAATTGTGTAACCTTTTTTTTTTCTCATGATGTTATATTATTATACGAGAAAATCGATCCGAGAACAGCCACCGAATTCATTTCGGTTTCATAGAAAACCCTGCAGGTTATATGTACCCGGTATAACGTACCCGGGGTCTTTTCCAATTTAGTTGCATAAGTAGTGCAAATGTGCAACGCTTATTATTTTATTAGTAATGATTGTTCATTGCTGAATGGTTTATATTGTTTTAGATTCTGAGTAGATCGAGGAATGTATTAGTTTTACAATAG
Source organism: Cinara cedri (assembly GCA_902439185.1). Lineage (NCBI taxonomy): Eukaryota > Metazoa > Arthropoda > Insecta > Hemiptera > Aphididae > Cinara > Cinara cedri. Next base: position 988,162 of record CABPRJ010002384.1, on the reverse strand, counting down.
TTATTATTTTATTTATTTTTTCTGTGGACAACTATTCTACCAGCAATTTTGCTCCGATTTATAATGGCAGCGCTTTTCCTGAAAGGAAATCTGACTAAACCGTACTTTAGGGAGGTCATTGTTTGGTTGTTTCCCAATAAATGTAAAAAAAAAAAAACGTGGGAAATTCCGAAATAAACGTACCAAGAAAAAACGGGAAAATAAATAGATACAATATTAAACAAATTATTATTATTAATATTATTAATATAATATTATATACATATTATTACCATATGCTTATTTTATGCATATTTCATATTTTTATGACATATATATTGTTGACAAAGCAACACTATCAACCAAACTCCGCTCAGAATCGGTTTTTCGTTAACAATGGTTAATCTTTACAATGCGTACAAATATACATTAAATTCCCGTCTACATCTTATCTTTTCAACTTTCCACCTACAACACTGGCTACACCCGTCCCCATTATCCTAGGACAGCTTCTCTTTTTTTTTTTATTTAACCTCAATAAGGCCCCCCCCCCCCCCGGTTAAAGTAAAATATTTTATTAAAATAAAGAATTACATCTAACAAAATCATGAAAAAAAAAATGTTGACAATTTACGTGAACCCTTCTACTCTGGAACCAAAGCTATATATTACCATATACGTATACTTTTCAACACACGTAGACCACAGTTAGCAGGTTCGAGTTTTGGAAGGCATAAATGGTAATTTAGTTTACATACCTATTGAAAGGCACGATAAATCAATGTAATTATAGTTTTTGCTATAGTAAAATCCCCGTTTTTTTCCCCGTGTATAGCCAATGTAACCCAAAAAAACAACAGAAATAAAAATAGATTTTTTTTTTTATACTCTGCAAAAGAAACCATTTTCAAATTTCATATTTCAATTTCAATTCGTTGTTACATAATAGCATAAATCCCCGTTTAAATATCCATAGCGTTCGGATGCTAGATTTATTGACCCGCCAAATACATATGGAAAAATGCTTGAAGTCCCGCCTTGAATATAACTGGATATACAGTACACGCACGTCTGTACGAACGGGCACGAGACATATCGGTTCATCTGCAAAAATAAGCATCCCTTCTGAAATATTATATTATAGTTATACGAGAGGGCGGCCTACTATATAACACCAATTTTCGTATAATGTAATAATATTGTTATACATTATGTTAACGTGTTACCGCCAGGGGGCAATAATATATACCTACGTGTATAGTGTGTTGTCTGCAATCAATATAATACAGTAGTTCTTTTTCTTTTTCCGAACCTTTACACATCGGTTATTCCCGTACGCGCATGTATAATAATATAACGTTTTTTTTTTTTTTAGTTTTTTTATCGACAAACAATGTTACGCGAGTCCCAGAGAGATTTAAATATCCTCGAGTCGCATGCGAATTTGTCCAATAAAAATGAACGTAAAACCTAACCTTAACAGCATTAGCCATCGTTGCATAATATGATAACCGTGTACATTTATCTCTGTAGACACATAATAAGTACGACACTAGCGACCAAAACGTCAAATGTTGGATTCTGTTCGCAAACAATGTGTATAGCCAAAACATAACAGTGAAAGGTTTGGCAATTAACGTGGGTTAAAGAGTTAAAATCTAAATCAATTTCAACTCTGAATTTGGCTTTTAACTTTTAAGCTTTTGATTTTTAGTATTTTCACATAACTGTCATAACTATGATGATGTGTACGATTTTTGATATTATTATATTCTGTGCGTAGTGAGCAATAATGTATTAGTTTAAGATTCGAAGTGCACCGACTACCGAGGGATCTACTGGTTTTACTATGTATTATTTTCTTTTGCGTGTGTCTGTGAACAAGTTTTCTGTTCGAAAACTTGCTCCAGTGTATCATGTGTAGCACCTATGCTGATTTACTACTTTTGGCATTATATTTACACTTTTGCGCCGCCTGCCCCCCAAATTTAAGCTCTGAATTGTCCCCCTGTCCTATAATTGCTCCACTGCGTTTTTAACATTGATTATCATCTTCATTTTCAAAAACGAGAAACTCTAGGTTTACTTAATCATATTCACAATACATTACAATTTTAAAAACGAAATTAACTCGACTAAAGTTAATAAGTTAATAAAATGTTTAAATTAACTTGTTTTCGTGAAATTCCAATATAATATATAATAAACTCTGTATACTGGCTTGACTACAATTTAAAGTCGTCAACCATTTACAGGTGGGGCAAAAACGATTGAAAAATAGGATATAATCGACGTCGATATAAGTATTATCGATTTTTATATCAATTCGATGCTTATTATCTCATAATATGGACACAATGTAATTAATAAGAACGACAACTGTTAAATATCAATAATTCAGTATCGTTTTTGTCCAACCTGTAAATGGCGTCTGACTACAATAATAGATACGAGTTAGCTATCCAGGTATTTTATATATCAGTGACGCGATCGTATGATTACTTAATATAACTATTGTATTTATATTTGTCCGGAACTTTAAAATTATAATCTAAGTACGTATATAATATAATATTATCGAATTATTGTTACATCGTTCCCGATTGATAAAATAATAAACTCGTCTGGGTCATGAAACTTATTAATGTTAAACAAAATGACCTTTGACGATCCGATAAATAATTTGAAAATCCGGTACATAACGCCATCATAATAAATGACGGACGTGCCTGGATAACGAGCAAAACTTTTATGTAACCCAACAGCTAACTTATTGTCAACATAAAAAAAATTATAATAATTCAAACTCGATAAGAAGACGATTTTCAATTAGGACCTAGGACGAAAATAACGAATGCGTTTTTCGCCATAATTCTACTCGTGCACACGTCGATAAAATTTAGGCAAGTATGTATCTAATGCCCGCCCCGGTAATTAATATTATAATTTATTGGTTTTACTATGATGTGTTTTAGATTCTGAGCGTAGCGAATATTAATAATGTAGTTTTATTCGTGTCTGTAAGCAACTTTTCTATCAGAAATCTAGCTCCAATCGAACATCGACAAGAGACCTTTTTTTATCCATTTTGAATTTTGTTGATGAATAAGTCATTGGTATTTTGATTTTATTTTTAGTTTTGCAATAACTGAGTCAGACCGAAAATATGTAAAAAGAACGGGAAATTTTAAGAACACAATTTATTTATTATTTTAATTTGGTTTTAGATTCTGAATGTAACGAAGAATGTATTGGTTTTACAAAGATGTTTATTTTTTTTTTTATACTGTGTACAAAAATTCTACCAGATATCTTGCTCCAATGTATACGATATAGACCTATTTCTGAAATATTTTCTTGGGGTGGTACTTTAAGAAGATAATTTTTTGATTTTCCCGGCAGTTTTCTCAATAAAAAGAAAAAAGTGAAAAAAAAATAAGAAAAACGGGAAGTTTACATATTAATGCTTTTATTATTTATTATTCAATTTTTTTATTTTTTGTAATTCTGTTAAAAATATTCATAGAGACTTAAAATTTGACAGAAAATTCATATTTACCTTTTCTAGACATGGTAAAATTATCAAACCATTAAAACCATTATTAGACTTTTTATACAAATCTTAATACTTTTGTTGAAATTCAGTTAAAAATGTTTGTATCGACTTGAAATTTGGACAGAAAACTTATATTTCCCTTTTTAAAACGTGATAGAATTTTCAAAAATTAGGGTCATTTTTAAACTATTTATAGACAATTTTAATTTTGCGAGTTTTGCACTTAATTTTAATTCAGTAGGTACTCTGAGGTAAAATTGTTAGACTAACAGAAATGCTTAAACATTTAATTTTAATTATTAAAAATCTTACTTTGTAACCGAAACAAAAAAAATTGAGTTTAATATAGTTTTTTTTTTTATAAAAGAATTTTTAATTTATTTTTTTAATTTAAATTTTGACGAAAATCGTTTGACTAAAAAATTATGAGGTATAAAATTGGTTTTACAAAGATGTTTATTTTAATTTTTTTATGTGAACTTTTACTACCAGTAATCTTATTCCAATGTATACGAATAGACCCTTTTCCGAAAGGAAATTTTCTTGGGTAGTACTTTAACGAGGTAATTTTTCGATTTTCCCAAGAGTTTTCCCAGAAAATGTGAAAAACCGGGAAAAAAAACATGGGAAAACGTGGAAAAAACGTAGAAAACCCGGAAAAATATTAAACAAATATTATTAAAGAAAATTTAAAATGTCCATTTAATTATTTTACCATAATATGACATACATGATATACATTATTGATAAAGCATCACTATCAACTGAACTCCGCTCAGAATCGTTTTTAGTTGGTTTATCGTTGTTTACAGATACAAATTAATTTCCCCTCTATATCCTACCTTCCCAACTTCTCACCAACAACAGTGGCTGCTGCACCCGTCCCCATTATCTTTGGACAGCTTTTTAATATTTCGTATTGAACATATAATTTATATTTCTGATTTAAAAACAATGATGAAGTCAGAATTAGGTGAATTGAAAGTTATTATAAAATAAGTAAACTTTAACTAGTATATTAAGTTTAACATAATTTTTAATAGTATTTAACAGCCAGGAAGTTCACACCATTATATTAAACCAAAAAAACGAACACAATATGCTTCTAGTGAGATGACTTCACGAAATTATTAAGCACAACGCACAACACGTATTTTAGGGACTGCGTATAGGCAATTTTTACGACATTTTTAGAAGAATACAATAATTAATATTTTATATCAAAATTCGAAAATATTCAAATTCATTTTAAAATAAACAAACAAAATAAAACTATGTAAAAATTAAGTATTTAATTACCTATAATCAATATTGTAATTTAATATTAGGTTTAAATTTGAAAAATGCTTAATAATTGTCTTCTTAAAAACACGATAAAAAAGTGAATATAAAAATAAACGTTATTTGAAATTGTATTGATTTTAAATTTGTACCAATAAAATACAATTTCTTATAAAGAATAAAGTATAATTCATACGAAGTAATTCAGTATAAAATTCACAAAAAATGCATAATTTTAAATTATATTAATTAAAACACTTTAAAGTTATTTTATAATAGTATTTGTTTTATATATTTTACCCGAGAAACATAACTTTTATTTTTTATATAAGGTACAGTTACCCAAAAAATGATCCCTCAGAACAAAATCGTAACTACGCCATTGTTAAGTATGGAGTAGGTATACGCATAGGTACATCAGACAATCGACACTGTCGCGCTCAATGTTTTAAAATCGAAAAGACTGACTAAAAGTCAAACAAATTTTGTTCAAGTTTCCTGACTACTCAAAGTGATATACGATAGCAGCAAAACTATTTCAAAACATTTTTTATTTATTTTTTTTTTTTTCAATGAAATATTTCATATTAATTTATTGTTTAAAGTACAAAATTCAATAGAATTTAACAGGTTATTTTATTTTTATTGTACAACTATTATGGTACATTATAATAATATTATGATGAAATTATTATGATAAATTTAGATTAGTTCATAGGTATATTAACCCATTGCAAGAGTTCAACGACGAAAATAATCTATATTATGCTTATACGTGAGTCGTTATCACAGATATCTATACTATAGATACCTGTGGTCGTTATAGAGGTACTATCTGTGATAATCAGAGCCATAAGTTAATAGTACAATTAGATAATATATTGTTCAGTCTCTACACTTTCCTACCTACATGCACCATATTGAAGTTCATGCTCTATACATTAATATTATGTTAAATCAATCTGCCAGAAGTTGCCCCATTTTAATTTAAAACCTCTTTCATTTCTCCTTTATTTTTGTTATTCAACATATTACAGTTTATGTATACGTTTTTCAACATGGTATCGTTTCCTTTAATTATTAGAAACAATATTCATAAATTAATTAATTTCTAAGCTTCCGAACAATGAAAAGAAAAAAATAACCTTCAAGGTTCAAGAACACGATATTATAATAAAAAGTCACTTAATTGATCGAGTGTAAAAAAAAAAATGACAAAAAACACTTAATCCCTTAAATAAGGGGTAAATTTTAAAACTGATAACAAATTTGGCCTCAATGACCTCAAAAACATGTCACCATTAATTACATAAATATAAATAAAACACCACCTTTAACTCCCTTAATAATGGATTGATATTAGAAATGATAACGAATTTGGGTTCTGAAAACATCTAAATTCATGATTCGACATAATTTGGTGTAAAATTTGAGAATTATTAATTTTGGCCAGCTTTTTTCGATTTTAAAAGACTGGGCCGCGTTGCTATAATCAGTAGTGTAGTTTTTCTCCACCTATAGGATTTTCCCTCCTAAAATTATTTATAAAATATAAATGTTCTAGAAAAACAAATTCCAAAAAAGTTAATACTTTCCGAGACAATTAGTGTACCCACTTAAATGGATCACCTGGTATGTGTAGCTGTTCAGTTTTGAGTGAACAGAATATTTCATAAATTATAAGCCCCTGATTATAATTTATAATTTATCCATGTTTATATACAAATATGTTTACATAAATAACTGTTCAACTTAAAAAAATAAGTTAAATTCGATTTCGTTAAATGAAAAATAGTTTTTGTGATTTGTGTGAAAAAAAAAGATGATCAATTTTGCCGTCCCCGGGATGTCGCCGCTCTAGGCCCGTGCTGCCTAAACACGCCTCCCCTAAAATATTATAGATACCTAGCCATAGGTGCAACTAAGGTAAAAATTCCGAGGAGAACAATAGTCTCAAATAAATTTATTTGCTTATGTTAGAAAATATTATGTATTGTATTACATTACTATTGTGATCATAAAAAGAAATACAAATAGTTATTATAAAATATTTATAAATCCAATTATATTCGTCGTGACTGAGGTGGGGGGGGGGGTTATTTGGAAAGCTGGCGGTACTTTGCCCTCTAGTTGCGCCAGTGACAGCTACGTCAGCAATAATATTTTCATCAAATTCACCAATATTAATCGAACGAGAAAATACCAAATAATATTTCAACGACACATTTTACTCCTGCATCCGTTGTAAGTACCCGCATATTATAATATAGGTACCGCGTGCAGAGAACTTGTAGCACAATATATATATATTCATATATAGATAGATACCCTAATCATTTTGTACGTGTATTTATCATACACACACAACATGAAATGTACCAACATAACTGTAGTAATTATTGACACAGAAAACAATATTTTTTCGAGGCGTACAAACACAGCCAAAAACCACGGTTTCAGCAGAATAGCATGCGGTTTCCAGAACCCGGATTTAGCATTCGGATTGTGTATACAATGATAATATAATATTATACCCAGTATCTACCTACCCATTAATGAGCGCTCCCAAAAACTGATGATACAGAAAATAAAATATGTATAACGCACCCAGTTAATTGGGTTGAATATTTTAGATTTTGAGTGAAACGAAGAAGCTACTATTGGTTCTACTAAAATACGATGTTTTTTTTATTCCAGTTATTTGAAAAATGTATTCGTGCTTGCTATAGATTTTCTAATCTGTTGTGTCTGACCAAATCGAATAATTGAATCTACTGATAAAATTATTTTAAAATTGTATAATATTTTAAAATATTTAGATATTAAGATATTTTAATGTATTGGTTGAATTATGTTCCTTGAAGCTTTATTGTTAATAATAACTAATATATTGAATATTAATATTTATAATTAAATAAATGTATATTTATAATAAATTATTAGATAAGTATGCAGTATTTCTGTTAAACATTATTGTGTTGTAAAATTGTTTAGGGCTTTGGGAGCTTTATATGCCACAGAATATTTAAGCCCCCCTCCGCCTATGGCTTTGATAGTAAAAATTAACCCATTCATTTTTCATCTGAACGTTTACCAACAACTTGAATAAGGTATACAATTAAAATAATAAGAGATCCCCTACAAAGATATTAAATTTTCAACAAATGTATAATAATTTCAACTCCCAGTGGAGTTGTGTAAAAAAAAAAAAAAACCTGATACTGGAGACGGGTGTACCACTGTTATAGGAGAAAAGTCCAGAATTAAGGATACATGCAGTTATTTAATGTATACCTCTAAGCAACAACAAACTATTACTACCAAAAATGTTGGTTATATATGTTTTGAAAGTCTGTAATATTTGCGATTTTCATACAAATTTAATTTTAATACTTGTAAAAAAAAAAACAAAAATTAAACTTTTTTTTTTACCATTAAGTACCCTAAAATGAACTAATACGAAAAATGACCTTTTTAAGACACCAACTAAATACAATTTCCTTTCAGTAAAAATGCTCCACAGCAAGATTTCTGGTAGAAAAGTTGTTTTGACAGAAAAAGAAACAGCAAGACCAATAAATTTCTCAATATGCTATTTAAGAAACTAAAAATGTCTTCATTAGGTGTAATTTGTTTGTTTAATAAACTCATGATTGTACCCATTTCAAACTGGTAATTCAATAAAAATTTAAAAAAATTAAATCAATAAGAATAACAAGATAAGATAAATAAAAAATATTTCATGTATTTTATTCACACTTTAAAAGTATAGAATATTAGATTTTAAAATTTACAATTCAGTTTTAGTACAGGCCCAAAAGACACCAAGTGCCAGTGATGGAAACTGCTGCTCTAATCTCTAACATATACCAATTAAGTTTTCAACAATTTATCTTTAACAATTAGTCATAAATACAATTTTAATAAATATATTTATTAGAAGCGATTTCCAAAAAAAAAAAATAATATACAAACTTTAATCATTATAAAACTTCTGGAAAACTAATAGCTACAAAAATGTTTTAAACAAACATTATAATTTATAAATATATCAAAATATTTATATTTATTTATTAACTAAATTAAATTGTATAGTATATGTACATTTTTTTAGGAAAACCCAATCTTGAATTAACATGTTTTAAATTAGTTAACGCTTAAAAATAATATTGAGTACATTTTTTTAAAGTACTTATAGCTTATATAATATCTTTGATCCCAGGGAAGAGCCTTAGGTCAATTTTTAGCATTTGTTTTTTTATGATTCAGGTTTAATGTAATTTTTTTTTTTATCTAAATTGTATAAGTATATGCATTTTCAATATTTGATTGGTTTATATTACAAACTATACAAATCTGAGTTAAACATTCTTTCCAAGGATCAAAGAAAAATACAAAATGTGAAAAAAATATGATATAATGTAAAAAAATATTTTTAAATTTTCTTAATTTAATGTTTTGAAATAACAAACAAATTTATCTAAGTAATATTAATTATTTGTAATTTATTTAAACTTTTCGTAAAAAGGGACATCATACTAAAAACTGTGTGATGTCTAGTTTTTATCACATTACATTTATTTTTTATTTATTTATTTTATTATATTTTCTACACATGGAATAGGCACTGGGCTTAACTGAGTCTACTCCTGTGATGGACCAGGATCTTTATCTACATTTATATAATTAATAATTATACTTGCACATAGATTAAAATGTGCTAGTTATAATGTATATAATATTATATTATTATGTAATAAATATAATAAAATCATTTTTGTGATATGCTAATAACACTAAAAATAATAATAATAAAATTAATTCTATAATAATAAAACTAAAACTATGATCTATAGCTAATGTAAAACTGTGAAATAAACATTTAGCAAGTGTGGTACTTTTATTGAAATTGTAATGTTCTGGATTTAATAAGTATTCAGATAACATATTCACTATTATTATTCTTACAATTTTATATTGCGTACAAATTATTTTATGTTACAATTATCTATAAAATATTTATTTACATCTTGTATTAACTTTGTGAGTGGGACTGTAAAGTAAACAATGTCTTATGGGGAAATTTACTGTAGTTATATAAAAATAGTTTTTTTACTGAGAGTACATTGAAGTTTTTGTAAAGACATTAAATCGTGTAGTTGTTAAATCTTTATTAAGAGCTATTCTTAACAATGTATTTTTATTTATCTATGTTCAATAAATTATTATATAACCCCCTCACAACATCCAATTACTTCATACGATATAATTGATTTAATGATTGCTTGTACACTGAGCATATTTTTTATTGTATTTAGAATACTGAAAACAGCCTAAACATTAAAAATGTTCCCATAACTTTATTTATTTGTTACACTTAGCATATTTCACCACACAATTCTGTTTTTGAATAAATTATATACTTATTTACACTAAATTTTTCATAAGAAGATTGGTTTATAGAGATGACTTGTGACCCGGTGAGTATTTTTGTGAAATTAATTATTTTGTTATTATTGATATTATATAAAAAATGTATATACCAGATACCTAACAAAAACAAATGAAAGTATATTTATCAAATTACTTAATTTACTCACTCAGGATAATAACAAGAACATTAAAATAAATAGCAGCAGTGGTATTTATTATGTTGTAGTTGGTACAAGATAATCCACCTATTTGTCACCTAATATTAGCAATGAACAATTATCAGGCTTATTTATTAGTGATTATATTTATACAGAAACTGAAAATTAGTTTCTTAAACAGTTTACCTAGCACAGTGATTTTAATTTCCAATCAGTGGTAAACCATAGATGGTATTTTTTCCCCTAAAAAAAAAAAGTTGGCAGTGATGGGATAATAATATAACTATTATTATTATTACTATGTTGTTTAAAAAAAGTTCATCAACAGATCAAGATTGTCCTAGATCAATCAAAAGTTATCCTAGTGGTGAGCAATGTCAAAAAGGTTAGAAAATAATAGTCAAGACTCCAACAGTTATTAAACTTATGTACTAGTTGTTCTAGGCTATATAAATAAAAAGTTTATAAATTAAGTGAGTGTGAGAGCTGTCTTCTATAATATAAATATAATTGAAGAATTAATTGTGACATTCAACAGTGAAAGATAAGTTCTGAAAGCACCACACCATGTATTCAAACTATGTCTTAACTAAATCTAGATAATATTGGTGTATGCTTTGTGACAATATAAAATAATCAGCTGCATATAATTTTTACTGTAGCAAAATTAACTACAATTTTTAATAGTTGCAATAGTGTGGAAATCAGTGACATGCATTGGTGAAATAGTGTAACCCATTATTTATTGCAGAAAAAATAAACAGTTTGATTTTCAAAAATTTGGTGAAAGCAATTTTAACCCTTTGCATACTTTTTAGTTATTTCTGGATATTCATAACAATAACTCCAAAGTATTAAGATTTGCATGTTATTTTTGGTGACACCAAGAACAGTCATAATAAATAAATTTGTTTCATATTTCACTGATGTAATATACAAAATTGTTTATTGCTTTTTTTTCATAATTAGTATTTTAGAGCTATTTTGCTAAATTAAAGCTTTAAATGCTATTTACAGACATACACGGAATTTGTTATTGTAATTTGTTGCATAATAAGAGTTATTTTGCTTTGATTTTTAAATGAACAAACATATTAGAAAAAGATCTATGTAATTCAGTGGTTTCTGCAAATCTAATCAAAAAATTACAGTCCCAATAATTTGGTTTATTTACCAGTTATACTGTTTTATTATCAAATTTAATTTTGGAAAATTGGTATTTTGTATATTTTTTCAATTTAAAATACTTATATTGGTGATTTTAAGTGTAAATTAAAGTACTAAAAATTAAATTTTTTAGTGCTTTAACTATTACTAGCTTATAACTATTTTATTTGGTTTGTCTTTTACCACACAACATTACCTAGACTGTTAGAACATAATGTAGTTCCATAAGATATTACTGAGTTCCTGAGTCATAATATTTTCATTGTATCAAGTTATAATATTCATTAATAAATTGAAACATTATGAACATTACAATAAAGCTATTTCTAGATTACTTCTTCTATTTCAGCAGGGTCATGAGATTCCATATCTTCAGAAAAAATTTGGTAGTCCTCTTGATTTCCACTCATGATATTTCGAAGTGCAAGTAAACACCATTCTCGCATTACTGAAAAATTACACGTTAATGAAATTATGATTAATAACCAAGACACTAGAAAACAAGCCATAGACAACATGATTAAAATAATGGAAAGAGCCAAGCGAGGGACAAGTTAATGAGACACTACCCCCACCCTATCAATATTTTGTGAGAAATCCATTATTAACTACAGAACCAAACTTGGCATCCAAGTGTTATTTTGTTCCCATCATCTGTATAAACCAGTGTAGAAGCAATGAAGAGTGGAGACCTATGTTGAAAGACAAATATTGCATATAATATTAATGATATACCGATTTCGTGACGCACAAAAATATTTAACATAATATTTAAATGAAGGAAACCTATTGAATTTAGTTATCAATCATATTGACTGTAGAGAATGATTTTAGCTACATCTAGAGTCCCATATAAATCAGTTTAGTCATGCATGCACACAGATAAAAATAAGTAACCTAAATTATTCTGAAGAAACTGTTCTATCTTTACCAAAAATATGGTTAGGTATATTAACTGGATTTAATTTATGATCAAAATTATACATAGATGATTTAAATATTTTAAATAGTTGATTTCCAAATTCAAAATATTTCACTTTATACTTAATTATGTTATACATAAAAGAGCATTAAAAAAAAAGATACATATTTTAAAACTGTTTAGAATCTAAGGAAGATTTTCAGTAAAATTTAATATATTAGTTAAAATAAATTATTTTAAATGCACTATAATATACAAAAACATTTAAATTATAATCATATGTGTTATTCACAAAGTAAAAAAACAAATAAAATTGAAAAAATGAAATTCACTAAACTGAGAATAATGTAACTCACCTGGATTTTTGGCATCAAAGGAACAACATTCTAATAATATTGGAATAATGTCTTTATCACGGATCTGTAATAATAACATTTAAAATTTAAATGTCAAAAAATAATACAATACTTTTTAAAATTTAAAAAACAGATGATAATATACAAGATGCGGCAGAGCCGACTGACGAGTTTAATGAGCTCATTAGCCTGAGATAAGATAAGAGTAGGCCTTAATTAGTGGTATATTTTGAATTGTACAGTAATGCCATTTTTAGTCGTAATCATAGTCTGGACAGGTGTACATTGTGGTTTCGTTGTGCGTTATTACGAAAATAATCATTCTATGATCGCTACACAGAGGGCTTTTCGTATACACTTCGGCATTCCACGTAACGAATCTATTCCTTCTGCTAACACTGTTAAATTTTGGATACGGCAATTGGAAGAAACCGGAAGTACCCTAAGTGGACTGGGACATGGAGCACCCAGAACTCCCGAAAATGTCCAGTTGGTTAGAGTCAATTGAGAGGTCGCCAAGACGCTCTGCCCGGAAACACGCGGTAGCTTTGGGAATCTCAAACCGTTCTTTGAGGAGAATTCTTCACGAAGATTTATCATTCCATCCCTATAAATTAATGCTTGTCCAAGAGTTACATGCTACTGACTATGACAACCGCAAAAATCTCTGTCAGCAAATTCTTATGCGAATCCCTCCAGCTTCAGAGAATGTCTACAACAGTGTATTGATGCTGACGGCCGCCATCTTGGAGATATAATTTACAAACAATAATTTTTAAAAATGGTAATAAATACTTATTTTAATAAAAAAAAATTTTTTTCTCTAAGTTTTACTGTTCATTTTTTATAACCCTTCAAAACTCGTCAGTCGGCTCTGCCGCGCCCTGTACATACCAAATTTTGATGATTTTGATGGTTAAAACACATGTTTGTAATCAAACGTATTATATCTGTTTTGAATCCATATCTATTATGTGATATTACATCAGAATTAATAAATAGAGCTGATAAATCATTTATACGACTAAATTCATTATCTGAACTCTTTTTGCCATCTTCATGTATAACAGTCAATATATCTAGAGAAAAAATACAATATTTCATAATATAGATAATTTGATACAAATTATTGTATCAACATTGTACAAATTAAATAAATAATATTTACTAATTACATACCCATTGTCTTTTCCAACAATGGAGTATAGTTTTGAATAACATCATGAAATCTGCTTATATTAGATGCTTTAGCAAGAACATTAACTACACCACCAGTAATTTGATCTATGGTACAACTAATAAACAAATCAGTTTTTATGAACTCCATTACTTCAAATGACACAATATCTTCGTAGTAATCCAGCCAAACAGATAATAAGTTCATTAATTGATCTTTGGAATCATCAGGAAGATGTGTATATGTGAGTTCAAATGATTTATGATCTGAGAAAATGGAATCTAAAAATATCTTACTAAAAAACAAAAAAATTTATTTAAATTTAATAATTATAATAAATAATGGCTTATTATAGGCATGACTTTGTCATAAGTGACAAAATGGGCCTCTCTAAATATATCAAGACTGACTCAGTTTTCTTTAAACAAGAGCAAACATTTTTAAAACTAGAAGGGTCAATTATTTTTTGACTTTGGTTGACGTTATTATTAAATTTTTTACAATAGTACTGCATTTTTGTTAGATAACACCAAATTACTTTTTAACTTACTAGCCATAAAAATGATAATATTATAATATTTAAGTTTAGGAAAATGTATTAGCAGTATATTTAAATTACCACTGTCCTAATGTATTGTTTTAAATATTATATTAAATAATCACTGTCTCCATCATATTTTGGGTAGATAATGGAAAACCAGGTGCCCCACACACCAGCCCGGTCACATTTTTGAGCACCAGGCGCCATCCATCTGATTTCCCTGTAGATAGGTAATTATTATCATGGTCTTAGAATAATTTATTATAAAGGATTTTATGTTATTACCGTGATTGTTGTGTATGGTTCTATCACTATGGTTGCTTATAAAAACAAATATTAAATAATTAATATTAAAACAATTAAATTAACTAGTAAATATTTAACCAGTTTAATCAAATTAACAATTTAATGAGAGCTACAATTTGTATATTACTTACAGCATCTCCTTATCTCCACATAAAAAAATGCAGATATTAATTAATTAATGCAGATATAATTAAAAATAAGCCTAGTCCGGAAAATAGCTATAGTGTCTTTCATATAAAAGAATCTTGGCTAGGGTCAGCCAGCGGATAAGTTTTGAGATGAGAACATCGAGCACTTTCACACTACTCTGTTTTGAATTTTATTATAGAAATATTTTCTAAGTTAAACAAATTAACAGACTTATAAATTAAAATTGTATTCAATTATTTGAAAAATACTTGACTATCTCTAAGTACTCGAACCTGTCCACCACAGTGATAATACAATAAAATCAAGAGGCAGGTACCCGGTTTTCCACTATCTACCCGGGGACCTGGTAACTAAGACACAGCCTTAAATAGTTTCCAATCGGCACACTTACCAATATTCAATTTCCTTTTTTTTGTTCCAATGAGTCATAATGTTTTTAATAATGTAAAAATCCCTTAAAACATCCAATTTAAAGCTGACATTTTGTAAACATAGATTATACAGTAACATTATTAATGAATTCAGTAGATTGGAATGCTTTGTTGATAATATATATTTTCTGAAAAAAAAAAAACCATACTGATTATGTATAAGAAAGTGTTATTAAAAATGATTGAATAACAAAATGTATTTAATTTATGTTAAATAGGTAGATAACATAAGGACTTACTTTAATTTACTATGAAAACATAGAAATATACTATGTTGTGTTGATTTATGGTTTATAGATAAGTTATTTAAAAACTGCAGTATTATACTAGAGTTCAAAGGTTCGCTCACAAAACATTTATCAAAAAACCATGAACATATTTCTACAATTCCAGATTTCAATAATTCTTGTTTAGTACAGTCTTGTAAATCCGGTGCATTATTCCGAAGCCAACGAAAAGTCAATGACACGTTTCTGACTTTTTCGTCGTCCAGAGGCACATGAATAGACTTTATAAGAGTCAGAAAATCTATACGATTTAAACACGCCTCAAGCAATATTGCTTGTTGATTCATCTTCGTTGTTTATACCGACGATTTTTTTAAGTTTTAATCGTTCTATCAATTTACTAAATAGTCGAACCACAAAACAGGAGAGTCGAGAACTCGAAACTATTACAGTAGCACACATAGAATAAAGCGCATACAAAATGTAAACTACAACCACGATGTGTAGGTACGAACGTATAGAACACAGTATAATAATAATAATAATAAATAATGAAATATAATTAGAAATTCCATGGAGAATTATATATGTTGAGACGGCCGATTGTCGGCCACTCGGGAGCCGTTCTCTTATCACATCGTGGTCCATGAGGAAATAATTTGTAAACCGTTATCACTTTGGTGCGTATCTCTTTTTTAATAAATTACAAACTAGTAATTACAGACATTAAAATATTAGAACTATAGATAACAATATGACTAAAACTATGAAAATATAAAATACGTACTTCTATTTTATGGCTCCATGAGTAAACTTTTTTGTTTATCATTGATTAATATTTTATATAAACTTAATATTTTTTTATGCGTACATAGGTAATTTTATTTTTTTTGATGGCATGTCCAAGATTCAATAGAAGCTATTAAAATTATCTACCTACGCGATTTTTAAAATTCATCAAAATATTATATTATACAAAATTAAACAATGTATCTTTATAATTAATACTTTTCAGTTTACATATAATATTGTTATGTTGTATGTAAATAAATATTATAATAATAGTATTAGTGAACAAGTGTTAAATATTTTAACTTATGTGTACATAAAATAGATACAGTGATATGAAAGGAAATTATAAACTATAAAGAGTGCACTGAGCTAGTGAATTTATTTGTAAGACCCCCTTTATGTTACAAATAAATATTGACAAAAAAAAGGTCCGGCACAATTAAATGTGTAACTCTAGTTCTACCAATAATATTTATTAGTCAGTAGGTAAAATATTTCCTTATAGGTAATTACATACTATTTATTTTATATAATCTAAACAGTCTTAACGAGTGTAAAAGAGATCTTATAGCAAAAACCTATTTTAAATATTAGGTAATTTGATTTAAATTTATATTTTTTACATAAATACTCAAATGAACAACATTGGGTTTCCTAGAAGTGATCAAGAAGAGCTTGAATCTATATTGGATTTAACTAGAGGCAATTTTTTAGAACAATTCTTAAATGATCTCAAGTCATTCAGATCATTAAAATAATAACCAGTCACATTAATTGGTAGGTAATGGAAGAAAATATAATTTGACACTTATCTACTTATCCTATGTTAAATATATTATATATATTTATAGAAGATATTTATATTATGTTCAACCAAATATTGCAAAAATATTGATATCTGTCTCACTATAAGTACCAATAACAATTAAGGATCTACATTCAAGATACAGACCAATCCAAGGGGAGAAAAGTTAAAGGGGTTACAATCCTTCCCTATGTGCTATGTATTAAATGCAAAAAATTAATATGAACTATTCTGAATTGTAACTCATAACTAGGACTGGGGACTAGTAGCATTTGCATATTTCATTTACACAGTCAAAAAATAACAATGAGAAACAAATACAAATGCGTTTTATGATTAGACAAGACTAGATTTCTGATGTAGATTTCTTTTGTTTTTAAGACATATTTCTTCATTTTATACTTTATAAGAAATATGTTCAATATTTTCTTGATCAACATTTTTATTTCATTTAATAATATAACCAAAATTGTTGAATTTCAATTAATTTTTATCATATAATACGATTATTGATAGTACACAAATTCACATTTTTCGTAGAAAAAATTTATGATAATTTTATTTATAAAAAGTGAACAGATCTATATTAAAAAATTTCCAATGGAACAATAAAAATTCCATAAACAATTGCAAAATATTTATATTTATTAAATAATAAATTTATTAAAATGTACCTATTAATTGTAATTAATTAACTATAATTAAATCAATACAAATTATTTATATGTTTTTAATTATAGCGCTAACAAAAATATTAGAAAATATAAAAAAAATAATAATAAAAATATAAAAATATTAGAATATATTTTTAAATGCCTTTTTAGATCTGCAAGTCCTCTGCCCTATTCATGATTAATACAATAATTATCATTGTACATTTACACTACTTATCAACTAAGTATGAATAATTTACATTTGCTATATTTAGCTCTCTCACTCATTGAAAAATTCTGTATACAAAACTGGATAAATCATTAGATTATTAAAATATTAACAAGGAAATATCTTGAGAATAAAAAAATTAATAAAAAGTTTTTTTCTATATATAAAAAAAAGAATATACTTTGAAAATTGAGTAAATTATTTACTTTTATTAATGACTCATGAAATTGTTATACCTACAAAATATAATTAATAATAACATTATAATTCTTTATATAGGTCTACAGTCTATGTCTATAGGTAATTATAACTTATATTAGATACTCTATACAATAACTATACCTACTTACTAAGCAATTATATAATGTACATATTATTACAGGTTAAGATTAGGTTAATAATATGTATTAAAATGTAAAAAAATAGTATTTAGTATTTTTAAAAATGAGTGGTTAAAATGGTTAAAACCACTTAAAATGCCTTTGAACATTTATATCTAGGATTTAAATACAAAACCAAAATATATACATGATTTGCCAGATATATTTAAGATTGAACCTTTCATAAATTTAATATTTTTCATTGTTTTAAAATATCATTAATTTCACAGTGTCAATAACATAATTATACATATTTTTAACAAAAAAAACTTATTTTATAAAAATGTTTAAAAAACATGATACAATATCATCTTACCTTTTAGGGTTTTAAATTATTTCTTCAATGTAGATATTAGATTATTACTATTAAGAGGATGCTCACCAATTATAAAACATTTTGTCTATGTCATTATTACAAGTATTTATTATGTATCGCCAAATTTAAATATATTTGCATAAAACATAAAAACTACAATTAAATTAATTACGTGTATTAATGTACACTTAATATTAAAATAACATCTGTGACAGCTGTTTATTCAATTTTATTTTATAAGTATTTTAAAAACACAAATTATAGAAGTTTATGATTTGATAGGTAATAGGCACCTAAATTTTTTAAAATAATTTTTTGAAAAAAATATAAACACTGAGTCACATATAAAATTGTTTACTATATTATTTTATAAATAAAATGATATACATTTTGTATCTCTAGTATAATTATTATACCTATCTATTTTTAAATATGTTCCCATAGAACACTTTTTGTTACAATAAGTACAAGTAAAATATGTTTTTTTACCCTGCATTACATGCACACTTAACAAAATGACATGGTTATTTTATTGTTTCAGTTATAAGGTATGAATTATATTGTTCTACATAAATATATTATGATTTTTATGATTTAATTGATTGAGTATATTATTCAAGAAAATTGAGTATATTATATTATGTATCCCTTCAAAATGACCCTGTGCCTGTAATTATATTGTATCAAATAAAATTTGATGCATGCAACATAGGGTTAAGTTAATTTCCTATTAAGTCTGTAAAAATTTAGTATCAGGTGTTAGGTACAATAAATAATGTTTAATAAAATAATATAATACCTAAAATATTTATTAACTACCAATTATATCAAAAAAATGTTTAAAAAACCTACAAATTACTAATTAAACATCATAGTTAAATATTCTAACATAATATATATATATATATATATATGTATATATGTATTTGCATAATATTTTTTTTTATCAAATAACTATTTTCATTTTATTTTTAATCTATACACATTGTTTAATATAATATAGATACCAAAATAATTATTGAAAAAAAATATAGTCTTAAACATGTTTTAAAGAATTTGTTTTATATTGTGTTGGAGAAAGCCCTATTAAGAACATTGCTTTAGAAAAATCTAGATTGTTAAATAAGGAACTGGCCATACTTTCTGAAGTTATTTTTGAAACATCACTAGTATCAAGTATATCTTCTGAAGTTACATTTTTAGTATTACATGACTTAATATATGATTCAAAATTTTCAGACACGGAATTTGGTATTTGAAAAAATGATGTAGACAGTGAAAGTTGGCGTGATGAAATTGAAGCTAACAAATTTTGAAAATTATTTTTAGCTATATTGCCCGAACTCCCAGCACATACTATTTCACTCAAGAAATTCCATAACAGCCTATGTGTTACATCATCCTTTGGAAATTTGTTCATTAAAGATATCTAAAAAAACAAAAAATATGTATTAATAATACTATTATTATAAATATAATTTTAAAAGTACCTTTAATTTTTCCAAATAAGTTACGGTGCCTTTATAATTTTTCTTAAAATTGATGAAATCTGGGTCATATTTGTTGAAATCAACACATTTTTTCTTAAAATAAAAAGAAATATAGAAACAATAATAAATTGTGATGAAATATACGATTAGTTTTAAAAAGAACCTTACCAATGCTGTAACAATATCTACAGTTAATAACTTTTCTGATTTAGTACTAAAATGCATATTCATTGGTCGTCCATAATCATGTATTGCATTTTCAAAAGATGGAAGTACCCAATAACATTTAATTGTTGAATCAAATGATGATTTGCCTTTATTATAAGGTGCTAAATCAATAGGTAAATATAATATTTATAATTTCAAACAAATATAGGTGTTTTAAAAGTTAATTGATTCTTACAGCAAATTATTCCAACACATGGTATGTAAGATTCAACGGTCGGCCCTTTTATTTGAACTTCATAATCTAACTGAGTTTCAATATCTCTTAAAGTAGGTGTAGCTATGGTTTCTGGATGTGAATGGTACCATCCTACCAATACCAAATTTTTTTCTGTAAAAGTATTTCGAATTTCTTCTTCAATTAATGAAGTCAATTCTGTATCTTGTAAACGGCTTCTGAAGGGATATGCATTTTTCACTGTAAGTGCTATAAATTAATTTAAAAAAAATATATATATATATATTCATTCAAATATTATTTTAATAAACAACAAACTTTGGGTGGAAAAATCCCAATTTCCAGCAAGATATCCAACAACTTCTGAACTTGTTAAATGACAATGGAAATCCAATAATAATATAGCATTTTCTGATATATTAACATGAAATGGTTGAACTTTATTTATGTAGGACCAATTTGTACATTCCACTAATGTATTGAGATTTCTGTAAACAGTTTAATTAATGAAGTCTTCAATGCAATTTATTATAGATGTTTTTATTCATTTATAATATTCACTATCTCAAATTGATTTTATTCTGTGTTTAAATTTACAAATGATTACTCAAAATTCAAAAATACAATAATAGAAAGTCATTCAACATATAGGTATATGAAGTTTGAGGTTTGTAATACTTAACTATTGCACTTACTGATTACTAGATCTTGATAGAATTTCACTAAATTGTATAGGTTTTTTAACATCAATCAATGGAGGTAAAGATAAAACTTCATTTTGAATTTTATATTTTACTAAATCTGATTCCAAATTTTCAACTGAAACCATTATTTTATTATATTATAAGCTCTTATTGAAATTATATACATCATAATTTTCCATGTGGAAAATTAAATAACAACAGAAAATTATATAGATCACTCAGAATCGTAGGTATAATAATATTACCTTGAATTATATTATGCTTCAAAAATTCTACATTTGAAGATTCTCTTTTTCTAAAATAAGCATGTTTAAAAGCATCCAATTTTTTTCCTTTATACCGAATCTACAAATCAAATAATTTAAGTATAAAAACAAATTGTTAATATTATATTCTACATATTACATTTATGATTTAAATTAGATACTTAGTTATATATTTTTATTACCATATACCTAGTACCAATAATAATAGGTAGGTATAGAATTAAAATATAGGTAAATCAATACTATTCAATATTTAACAATCAAAATTCATAAATTTAAAGATTAAAATAAATAATTATAATAGGTAACTTAAGAGAGGTAGGCAAATAACTTTTGATAAGGACCAATATTAATAATAAATTATGTTTTTAATAGATTTTTATAGAAAAAATGCATGACTGAAATAACATTATTTTAACTAAATTTATTAGTACAACAGTATTATGAATAATTTGAGAAAATTATGTACACCTCTCTAAACCTTTCAAAAATCATAGAATCTAAGCACCCTGCATAACTAGTTAACTCCTTCACATACTTTCCTACTAGGTGTGCACCAAAACAAAAATTGTACTTCTTTACTTAGGCCTTCTCCTTGTAAGCTCAGATTTCTTTACAATATCAAAAAAAAATACATACCTACCTATCACCTATAACCCCTATCTATTTAGTTATTTTGTTATTAATATTTTCGATTTTTAAGTTTCTGTAGCTATTATTTATTACATACCTAATGATAGATATAAAAAACAGATTCTTTATTTTGGCCAATTTGGTGTAAGAACAAAACATAAACCAATGCACAGTAGGATGGAAAGCTCATCTGGCACCCCAAAACTATTTTAATCAAATTATCATTATTGATAAATATATTTTAAATTGATAATTAGGTAAGTACTAATTGAATTGATTGATCAATTCCAACATTTAGTTATTTATGTGTATTTTATCATTATTTTTCACTCTTTTGAGATAGTTTAGAGTGCCTATGAAGAGTATACAGTCTTACAAGCCATTCTAAGTATTCAAAGTAGTTCCTGAAAATTCCTAAGAATAAAATATACATAGAATCAAAGATACCTTAACAAATACAATAATCATAGGTCATAATATTCATAAATAATCTTAAACAAATTTGAAAATCATAGGTACATACCTACAAAGACATTTTATTGCTAACCTGCATATTCAGCTTTCATTTTCCAAAATTAAAATGAAACAATTTTTGAAATGCCAACAATAAAATAATTTTACTACCTAATGGCTAGTTATTAAAACATGTAAAACAATTTTGTACCAATCTACAAACATTAGTGATTGGACATCTATAAACATTAGTAATATATTAACATGTGTGCACATATGAAATGATAATAATACCTATATTATTGTATTTATAAAATCAACAAATTTTAGTACTCTAGATAAACTTTCTATCCCACTGTGGGACATACACATAGGTACCTACTTTTATTAGGCATATGACTTTCTAAATTTCTGAATATGACTGGCGTACTATTAATAATTATATGATTACTTTTAAATTTTTTTAAGGGCAATTATAGGGTTGATATTGAGACTGGCATAGTGCAGCATTTAATTGCATCTATAGTACAATATAATATAATACTAGGTACCTACATTAAAAAAAATTAAAGTATTATTAGTTTGTTATACTTTTTCTTTGTAATATTAGCATAATATACCATTAAATATTGATCTTAAATTACATATTTAATATTATATCAACTTAAATGATAAAAAATCTACAACACAAAATTTAAATAAGTAGGTAATAATTACTAATGACAGATACATACAGAGGACCAACCACATCCAGCCTTTTTAATTTTATTAATAATACTTTTGCAATTAAAAGCCCAGGCGCTAGGAGAGGCAAACTCAATTGAAGTTTCCACTGATCTGATTTTACCATCTGGTAATAAATCTCCCATGAATCTTTGACCCTAAAAAATATAATGGATTTACATTATTTTAGCATTAATAAAATGTTTAATTTAATAGATTATGTGCCTAAATATATTATCACTTGTAATATATATACTTGACAGAAATAACTAAAATCTAA
The DNA here is from genome assembly GCA_902439185.1 of Cinara cedri. Classification (NCBI taxonomy): domain Eukaryota; kingdom Metazoa; phylum Arthropoda; class Insecta; order Hemiptera; family Aphididae; genus Cinara; species Cinara cedri. The sequence goes on along the minus strand of CABPRJ010002384.1, from coordinate 964,351 downwards.
CGAATAAATACCTAATCTAGTAGGTAACCATCTATTGAGATTTGAAAGTAACAATAATTTTAAAAATGTTAATCTTCAATGAAATTCATTTTTTTTTAAATAACTATTTGAAAAAAAAACCTAATATTATTAATTTTTTTTTTTTTTCATCATATATGTGTAATTCTTCTAAAACTGAGTTAATGTAAATGTTTTTTTAAATCTATATTAATATCAAAATTTATATTACGGTTATTTTCTAAAACATGTTTAGCGAAATTTGAATTAGAGGCAGTCTTTTTTAATTTTATTTCTAAAATATGTTCTTTATATCTTATTTTAAAATTTCTATTTGTCCTACCTATATAAAATTTATTATAGTTACATTTAAGTTTATATATACCAGCATTTTCAAAAAATAGAACTAAAAACTTCACAAAAAATCCTCTTTTTAACTTAACCTAACCAATTTTAAAAATAATATCTTATATGAATACATTTTAGATAATAAATAATACAAAAATAATTTATATTTCTTAACATACCTATGTCTAATGATAACTAATTTTAAATAATCTCTCCTATAAAAACAAATTATTTCTATATTCTATGTAAAACAAAATTATTTTTTCTTTGTATTCCTTCATTTAATTTTTTATATCCAGTCGCGTTTTTCATTTTGACTGTGATATACCTGATGATGAATTTTTAATTTAAAACCAGTAGTTTAATTAACTAATCATAATATTTCAGGGCATTTATTGATTTATTTATTTTATTTTTATGTATAAACTTTTAATTTACTATATTTATTTACTTTATAAATTATTTATTATCGAAGTTTGAATAAATATATTTTGAAATGCTGTGGTTTTTACAATCTTTGTTAAAATTTAAACTTATATGCTTCAGAAAAAAAAAATATCTACTTCATAACATTCAAATTTTTTTCTAATCAAATATAACTTATGATTAATCTCGTATAAAATGTTCAAATATTTTAGATCAGCCAAAAATGATTTTTACGATTTCCATTTAACTTTAAACTTAAAATGCTTCAATAGAAATATATATATACACTTCATAACGCTAATTTTTTTTTCAACCACTTAGCATAACTTATAATGAATCTCATATTAAATTTTCAAACATGTCTGTTGGATCTACACAATTTTATCATCCAGAAAAAACCAAATGGAAAGTAAAACCTCGAAAATGTCAAGTATCTATAAATAGGTAAATTAAAAATCGTTCGAATGTTTTGAAAATTTCAGTACATCTAGAAAAGACCTAAATAATTTAAAGTCTCTATTTTTATCCAAGTTCTATCAAAATTGAAAATAATTAAACTGTTTTTCCGTAAACTTTGCGCTTTTGATACATTTTTCTCGGTTTATATGGAAATCAAAACAACGACCTGCTTACTAGATATATAGGTATATTTCTTTCAGAATGGATGCTACACGTAAATATCTGAACAAGATTTCTGATTAAAATAACAAATTCGAAAATAATGAAACGTTTAGGGTCGTAAAATTGTCCGTTTTTGTCGTCCATTGTGAAAATTTGAAAATCAAGAAACGATCTGTTCATCAATTCAACAGCTAAATCTAAAATTCTACAAAAAAGTTCTCTTGCAATTTTTTGTTAGGAGAAAGATATTTTATATGTTTTATAAAAGTACAATAATTGCATAGGCACATCAAATAAAACCAATACATTCCTCGTTCGGTTCGGAAAATCTAAAATAATTATTCTTATATGGTTGCATTTAGGTATATATCACGATCGGTATACCTGTAACAAACCAACGACACTTTGACGGGGGTGAAATAAATAATATTTTCGTTACCATGTACTCGAGCGACAGGACCGAGCAGCCGGGTTGGAGTATATTGGTATCTAACAGCATTTGCAAAGTGACCGTGCGGCTGCACGAGTTGGGTCGAGCGCGGCGCTTGGACGACGACCGGCCGTCGGACGTGGACGGGCTGTCGTCGATGATTTCGCATGTATTAGCCATGTTTACGACGAACAATATCAAAGCCGGAACAGGTCACGGGCGTCCGAACTGCGGCACAAACCGCCCGTCGTCCGAGTGCGGTAGTCCAGTAACGCTGAACGCCATCCACCGCGATGTACACTCGCCGGTACCGGAGGCCGCGCCAGTGCCCACGTGTCTAAAATTATCCGCGAAAAAATTCAAATTTAAATGATTAAATTAATTTAATGATAATAATAATAATAATAACAAAGACAAAATGATAATAGATGCATGAATAATTATTATTATCAGCAAGTGCCTGTAATAGATAATAGGGCCGTTCGTTTTGAAAAGTTAGTGTGTAGAAGTGTCGTGATAACGGTTTGGTTGATAACCGGTGTACTTTTACAAAACTAACTTTTCCGGAATGACTGTGAAGTACCTACTGAAATAATCACATATAAGATAACAATTATTAAATACCATAGATTTATTATTATTATTTTATTCTGTGCATAATGCACATAAATGATTTAAAAATTAAAATAAATTGTAATGATTACAAATTAAATTTAAATATTATGGTAGCCGACTTCGCTGATGATAGAGTTATATACATTTCCGAAAAACACCCATTTCTTGCCAGCCAATATTTGCAGAACCATCTAAACCTACTCTCTGATTGGTATTCCAATTGGAGAATTAAAATAAACAATGACAAATCATCCCACATCACCTTCACTCTCAAACNTTGCTGGTGTTCCTCAAGGCGCCATCTCTTCTCCCATATTGTTTAACATATACACATCGGATCAACCAACCACTTCTCAAACTTCTGTAGCCGACTTCGCTGATGATAAAGTTATATACATTTCCAAAAAAAAACCCATTTCTTGCCAGTCAATATTTGCAGAACCATCTAAACCTACTCTCTGATTGGTATTCTAACTGGAGAATTAAATTAAACAATGACAAATCATCCCACATCACCTTCACTCTCAAACAATCCACAGTACCTCCAGTTTATTTAAACAATAAAGTTATTCCTTCCTCCTCTAATGTTAAATATTTGGGTCTCACTCTCGATAAACGACTTACCTGGGCTTTACATATTAAGCAGAAACGTATCTTGCTAAATGCCAGACGAAGAGCGCTCTTCCCACTTATAGGAAGACAAGCAAAAACTGACCTAAAAACTAAACTGCTGCTGTACTAAACCCTTCTCAAGCCAATTTGGTTACACGGTATCCAATTGTGGGGTGTAGCAAAAAAGTTTNCCCTCTATAGCCAGTAAGTGTTGCCGCTGGGTGATTACTTCTTCATGTCGATCTCGCCTTTTTTATTTTTATTATTATTTTTTTTTTTCTTCCATAATTCCTCAAACATGCTTATTTTAAAAAGTGTATTTACAGATTGTATGTGTTATAATTAAAATTAAAAAAAAAAAAAAATTATGGATATTTTTCGGTCTTATGATTCCTCATCTTCCAAAGACGATTTAGAACCTCATATTTGCAAACAACTGCATTATCATCGTCTAATAGTGCGACATATTGACTCTGGAAGTTAAAAACTTCCATTACTAATAAATAATAACTATACGATTTCTTCAATGAACAACGGTATGAGTTTTTAACATATTTTATGTGTAACTCAAATTGTGTAATGCGTTTGTGCAAGTAATAATAATTGATAATTCTGATAAGCACACCGAAAATTCAATCTCATACCTGCACATTTGCTAGTATGAATAGGGTACACACTGTCACTAAACCAACACATTTTTAAAACGAATATCATGTACTCAAATACTTTTTCAAAATAAATGTCGGTTGAAACGAAAAAATTTAATGAAATTGTAAATATTGTAATTCAATATGGTTCCCAGAGAGGCTGTGTTGTAATTAGAAAAAATAAAAAAACAAAATAAATAGGTATAACATTTAGATAGATTTGCTCAAAATTGTAACTATATTTGAGTAGCATAAATCAGCATTTGTTATATTTTGTTGCATTTTAAGAATTCTAAATCATAGATATTAATCTGAGGTATGGAACTTACCATTAAACATTCAAATTTTGTAATTTACATACTACTTAATATTATTACAATATCAGCAATAGGTAGATAAATAATACATTTTATTAAATAGATAATATTTGTTTAAAAACCAAAAATATAATTATCTTCAAGTACTATACAAAATTAATGAACATTTTTTTTTTTTATGTCTTAACAAGTTATTGAAATAATATTATGTTTTCTTTCTTTTATTTTGGACAGATTAGTATAAAATCAAAAATATTTCAACTTGAAGTTTTGACTCAATTCTCATCAATTATTTTTCAAATAAATGTTGTAAACGCTTAGTTAACCTATAGTAAAATAAATTAAAATATTATATGACAACTACAACAGTTAATAGCTAATTTACTTACACCATGGCAGCTGTGAGTTCACAATTTTCAATAATAATATCTAGTTCCAAAATGTTATTTTCCATTTGAGACAAAATGTTATTAAATTCTTTCTTACGAACATTTTCCTTCTGTTCAATTAGATTCAATATATTTTCAGTAGCTGAAATAAATAATAACTAAATGTATGCACAAAATATTTCAATAGTATTGTATAACACTAACATTTAACCTTGTGAAACTGTTCAAATTTAGACATTACTTCACTTAATATTTCAATAGTTTTTGAATAATGCTTTAAGACTTTTAAGTTCCAAAAATATATAGTATTTGGTCTGTAAAAAATATCACAATAATTGTAAATTTTATTAATGCTTATTAAACCTTATTATTTCAAATACTTTGGATCTGTTATTAATTTAGGTGTATTTTCAACAACAAATGCAAAATTATCTATAGAAGTTATAGTTTTGTTAATTGGATAACTATTATCAATTTTGTCCATGTAAGTTACATATAATTTATGCATATCATTTTTTACATCCATTAATCCAAAATCTGATTTTTTATTGTACAATTCTTTTAACATGTTACACACAGACACTTTTTTCTGAAACTAAAAAACAAAGATATATGTGTGAAATATATTAAAAAAAAAAAAACAACCTACAATTTCATCATTTAAATCATTTGTTTTTTTTAAAATATCATCAATCATTTTAAATGATTCTTTTTGAAAAACCTTATTTTCTTGAAATTGTATTGTCTTTGAGTCATCATAGGAATCTATAGTGTTTTTAATTACAAATCGTAAAGATTCTTCAACATTTTTCTGAAATGCTAGTAATTCATCACCAGAACATGTAATATTTCTAAGCTATAAATTAATATAAAAACCAAAATATATTATGAACATCAAATGTATCTATTTACTATAATTATAAAATTTACTTTAAATTGACTTATAATTTCATTCTTAACTCGCTGTGTAGTGTTTTTCAAATGATTTATGGTATTTTTCTTTTCTGTTACTGAACTAGATAATTTTGATTTTAACTCCAGTTGTATTTGAAAAATGTTCCCAAGAGATTCATTAAATACATTTTCACTGTCACTTTAAATATATAAAGGACATATAATTTTATAAGAGAATAGTATACAATTAAATAAACAACAAACTATAATTACCCGTTGCACTCAACAATTTCTTTTGCTTGTGTAATAATATCATTACTTTCATTTATGTGTTTCATTAAATTATCTTCAATTGTTTGGAGCAAAATAGCAGGGCATTTTTCACTAGTTGATGCAAATATAAAATTGCTTAATTTTTTCCCAATTTGTATGCTTTCAATCATTTTACCTGATTGTTTAATTTCGTCCACTTCGGTTAAACATTTAATCAAAGAATCCTACAATATATTTAATATTACATGACATATTTGTAATTTGTTAAATATATTCAATAATTTTACCTCATAATCAGTTTTAGTTAAAACTTCATTAGTTTCTGGTGAAAAATGAATACACATATTAGATAGCTCTTCAAATTGTTCAATAAACTTTTCATAATATTCAGTTTGGTATTTAGTTAAATAACATTTATTTTGTTTTAACTCAATATTCTTCATTAAATTTTTCTTATACTGCATTTTTTCATTTATTTCATCTTTAATTTTCGTGTTATTTGCCTCAGCAATAACAATATCCTTCTGGATACTATTTAATTTTGTAACTAATTCTTCATACTTTAAAGCATTAGTGTAATCATCATCACATTCTACTTTTGCCTATAAGTATGAATTAAATCATTTATAAATAAATTCAATTTTTCATTGCTATTACATAAATTTATAATTAAATAATTTTACATTAATTCAAGGAGCTATGGAAAATAAATTTCTATAAATCAAAATTGTCTAGTACAATTACTTATCCTAAACTTATATGGAAGTTAATAAATGATTTAACAAGAACAAATAATAACTGTAAGTAATGATCAATTTTATGAATTAACATTTAATAAGACTCTTTAATTACAGCAGTAAAAATGTTTAATTCATATTTCCTGAGAGTTAGGGAAGACATGGCAGTTAAATTTTAACAGAGTGTTAAACTTTTCTTTTAATTTAAATTTCCTGAAAAAAAAAAATAGAAAATACAGAAATCTCTACATCAATAGACAATTTTAAACATAAAACAGTAACTAGTTTGATAAAATAAACTATATATCACCAACTCACATTGTAAACCTTTTTAACTATATAATAAATATATCCTTAAAACAAAGTTTTTCCTTCATAAATTAAAATTTCAAATTGTCAAATGTTTTATATAAAACAAGTAATAAAAAGAATATTAAGCTATAGACCAATTTACTATGCTTTGTATTTAATTTGCAAAAATAATAAATAAATAAATCTAAAAATCAATTTGGTTATTATCCTGATAGAAGCACAACTGGACCTCTAATGCTATGACCAAATTTATATACAACAAAATGAACTATTATAAAAAAATAAATATCATTATAAAACATATACTTTCTTTATTCCACTGAGAATCTAAAGTTTAATAAATTACCTGGTATAGCACTTAAAAGCATTCTGCTAATATATGCTCTTATGAGAAAAAGAGTTTAAATTGGAGATGGAAGCAGCCACTGTAGTAGGTAAGAAGTTGGGAAGGTAGGATACATAAAGTTATTACATTTATATCTGTAAGTAACAATAAACCATTGCTTGATGAAAGACAATTCCAAGCATAGTTCGGTAGTACATAGTTTGAAGTGCCGTAATTTTTTTTTTTACGATTTTCGTTTAAATTTGATTTCAAAATGCTTTTAAAAAAAAGTTGTCTGATTATTTTGAAAATTTTACCACGTCTAGGTAAGTCTAATATATATATTATTATTAAGTTTCAAGTCTCTACGTGTATTTATAACCCAATTACAGCAAAAAAATTCCAAAAATTTAAATTTCTTAAAATCTCAAAAGTGTCTCAAAAGTTTTGGCATTAATTTTTTAATTAAATCATTATTTGTGGTAGAAAACGTAGTCCGTGTTTTTGTAAAATCATGAAATTGTACATTTACCTACGTTTTTTTCCACTTAGGTGCATGATATTTAAAAAATAATGTCGAAAATTAAAAAAATGACCTCTTTAAAGTACAATCTATACAACTTGAGCTTTCAGAAAAGGTGCAAGAAATCGAAGCAAGTTTACTTGGAAAAAACGTGTCCACAGATTAGAAAAAAAAAGAAAAATATAAATATCTTAGTAAAATCAATAGCTCATTCGCTACGCTCGGAATCTAAAAGATTAAAATTTGCACAAATAGGCATAATCTAATTTTAGATTTAGATTCTATATAACATGAACAGGATTTCTATTTGACTCTGCTTCTTTTTACATAATTAAAAAAAAAATATACAAATGCTAGAAGTCCCTAAGCCTAGTTATAGTGTGTATTGTTTTCATTAATAAAATGTTAATTTACCATTAATGGTTTTTGACGTTTTTGAAGTTTATGTAACAAAATAGATTTTTTGATTAATTCTACTTCTTCTTTGGGCAAAACATGTTTAATAATATTCCTCCACATATCTCGACGTTGTGGAGGCACTAACCTGCATAAAATAAAGTGATTATATTAATTGTATTTCCTAATAGTGTAGGTAGTTAAAAATATGAAATATGCTTATTACTTTTTAAGCACTTCGTCTTCAACACTGCCATCAACTTCTAAACCTAGGTTGTTAAACCATTTCTTTAAATTAATTAAATCTTTATCCATATTGCAGCAGCATAAAACTTTATGTACAAAAAAAAGTAAAAAAATTAAATATTATAGACAAATTTAAACAATACAGTATTTTCTGACACAGGCTTTCAATAGTTTCAAATATTCACTTTGACATTCGTTTAAATTCAAAATCATAGGTATTCTTTCGTATTATCGTACATTCGCATCTACTTAATCAATTTTTGTTTTATGTTTTTAGTTTTTAATAACCGTCAAATGGCGCGAGTCTTTTGTATTCTGTTCATAACATTGATATCATTACATGATAATATCACAGGTATTAGATAATAGAAAATGATAAGCTGTAATTGTCGTTACTTTATTAAACAAATTTTATTTTAATTTGGTATTATCAAATTAATTATTATTTAAATAAGTAGTAATATAAATTCTTTTTTGGTATTAGTTCGGCTAACAATGGAGTTTACCGTTTCCGTCCATCTTTTCAGGAAAACACCTTTTTGTTTGATTTGATAAAACCATAGAAAACTGAAAATATTGAATATAATTCAATACAATAACATTTATTGAACTAACACAATTTTTTTTTAGTCTTAACTATTTGCAAGTCCCAAATTTGCATACTTAAATCAATGTATGGTTATTTTAGTAATATTGTGAAGTTAAATAATTGATCATGAACAAAGACCCTGTTCCGAAAATGTCAACATCGAAGACCGTTAAAATACACAAATCAGAAGGTAGTGATTCTGTATTAAAATCAATATTATTTAACCAAGTTTGTGATTGAATGAACTATGATTTTAATTTAGTATACCTTACATAATTTACATCTATGATTATCTATTACCATAAGTAATACTTACCAAAGTATTTTGTCTAGAATTGTATTATATTCAATTTAAGTGAAAGACTTTATTGTGATCTATCTCTATTCGTTTTAATTTTTCCTTGTCTTAATTTGATTTAAATTTCTTTGATACATTTTAATAATAATATAAATACTCAAGTCTAAATTACTTATAGTTTAACCTTCTACATATTAATTAGGTATTATCATTGATAAAGGAAATATATTGCTAATTTATAACTACATTATAATTCAAATCTTTTTATTAGATTCTAAAACAATTACGGATGTTGAAATTATTAGATGTCTGTTGTATTGTTTTCAAGGAGTTAATAGTCAATGGATAGTGTTTAATGAAATTCAAAAACAGTTTGTAGTCACGGCAAAAGTAAATTTTGATTTTACTCATGCAAATATTTTTTTTTTCTTTTAAACTAACTTTTTTTTTAATTTGCAGTTAGACTTTTACCAAACACAAAAAGTGAATCGTTTAATGGAACTTGGATATTTGCATAATATAATTCAAGAATTTATTGAAAGTAATGATAATAACAAAAATGGATCAATTTCTTCAGGGATCTCTTATTGCTTTCGTGAAGAGATTTGTGTATATTATGACAGTATAAATAAACTACAAAAAGAAGTTAATAATTATACATCACTCTACTAAGAATCAAATACTTTGATATTTAACATGCTATTCATTTTAAATATTTTTACTTATATTATTAATTTAGGTCAATGAAGCATATGAGAACAATAAACAATATTCACTTGGAAACTTATTGTGTTGGTCAGTTCTTTGGCTTGGTCAATTACAGGATTTAAGCTATGCAGTAAAAATGTTTGATGGTACTAGGCGTGGAGGGGAATTAGTTTCTATAATTGTGCCATTCGCATACTGTGCTAATCCTTATTTACAACAAATGGCCAGAAATATTATAAAAGTTGTAAGTGATAATAATCAAATGTAATTCATGGTAATCATTATATTTAATATTTCGTTTTCTTGAATATGTGTAGTCTACTAGACCTATTATGACAATGATTTGTAACTGGATGATTGATGGGGAATTAGTTGATAATTACGATGAATTTTTTATATATCAATGTCCAGATATTAATAATCTTGATATGTGGAACAATAGATATACAATTAGGTATAAATCATCTTGTTGTTTATTACCAAATATATTTTTGCTGTTAAATTATTTAAGCTTCATACTTTTAGAGAATCAATGATTCCTACATTTTTTACCAAAGAAGACGTTAATAGAATTTTCCGTACTGGAAGGTATATAAATTTTCTACATACCATTTGTAAGAGTAAACCTGATTTAACACAATCTAGAAAAGTTTTAAAGGATTTCAGAAATTCTGGAAGTATGTATATTATACATAACAATATACTTAAATATTGTAGAGTACCATAATTTATAAAGTTTTTATCTTTTAATTTTATTGAATTTAGATAAAGATTTATTCCCAATGTTGGAGAAAGGTAGCATTATTTCCGATTTGATTAATGAGGCCTGTACAGAGTCATCAACTGTAGTATTAGATATTTTAAAGGATAAGTTTAAATTATTTTTACATTTTGAAGGTCTTAGACGATATATGCTACTAGGACAAGGGGACTTTGTAACAAGTTTGTTAGAAATACTTCAGTAAGTAAAAATTCATTAATAATTAAGTATATGCATTTTAAATACATAATTTTGTGTATTAATGTACTAAAGGCCTCATTTGGATAAGCCATCAGGTACACTTGGACCACACATATTTCGACAATTTTTAGATACTGCTGTAAGGTCAAGTAATGCTCAATTTGATGAACAAATTATTTTAGAAACACTCAATGTAAAACTGTTACTTACATCAGGAGAAGATTGTGGTTGGGACATTTTCCAACTGGATTATTCAACTGGTGGTCCTTTGGAAACAGTATGTACAAAATTAGAAAAAGAATCAAACCATTCTTAAATGAAAATATTAAGAACCCTGCATTTCTAGACATTTTGACCAACAAAGTATTTTTCTTATTGTGAAATCACATAACTAATCAACTAATTAACTTTTATTAGTTTTTTTTTTTACAGTATTTGTTTACAAAAATAATTAAATGACTAATATAATATGTTTGTAATATTTTTAACTAAAGGATTTTTTGTTTTTAGATTTTTGAGTTTGATCGAAATGGAAGATACTCAATTATGTTTGTATTTTTATGGCGTTTGAAAAGAATAGATTTTGTTTTGTCACAGATGTGGAGAGAACTAAATCTTTTAATAAAAACTTCATATTATATAGTTCCAGGTAAAATAAAATCATAAAAATGTAAATTTTTAAAACAGCTAATTATAAAAGAGGCAATTACTTTTGTATATTTAATTAAATTCTTGATAATTTTTAGAAATACGGAGTGTCTCAAAATCTACAAACAATTTAGTTGCCCAAATGGTTCACACCATACGTCAAATTCAATTTTATGTTTTGTTTGATGTCATTGAAACTGAGTGGCAACATTTCAAACAAGCTTTTAATAAAGCAACACTATTGGAAACGGTTATCGATGCTCATAATCAGTTCCTGAAAAATATATTTAAGCGATCAGTACAAACTGAGGAAACTCATGTAAGAAACCATTATAACTGGCACACTCAGTTTTTGCATTATTTAAAGTGTGTTCGTACTAAGAGATTCCACTAATTCAGGGGTCCTCAGCCCATGGGCTTTATTGTATTGATTGTCTTTTTCTTATCTAGTATTCTAGAAAGTGGTGTTCTCATGTACATATACATACATATATTGATCATACGTGCATAATATATAGGTGTTTTTATTTTTACCTTCATATTAGTTTAGTAGGCCTTTAAGTCTTTTTTACGAAATTGGTAGTCCGCACAACTAAAAAGGTTGGGAACCACTGCACTAAATATCTCAGTTGAATGACTTGGTATTAAAATGGAATTTTTGGAAAATGATAGAGAGTACTGAAATACACATTTTAAGACAAATTTCAAATTTGTTATCCTTTCAGTACATACACATGCAATACAACTTACTTTTTTCTTGGTTTAAAATTGAAATTGTATGATGATAATTTAATATTATAGATGTATTACCTTCCTTAAAATGGGAATAACCTTTTTTAATATATCCATAGATAATAAAGATAATCAAATTTTGATGTTTTTATTTTATATTACTCCCAAGAATAAAGACTAAAAATATTTATATTTCAACTAATTTTTTTTTTCAGTAGAAACTTAAAAAAAACTTAATTTTATTATTTTTGAAAAGCCATTTTATATTTTCTTCTAAAAATGTTGAAGTATCAATTTTATTTTTCATTAAATTTGTGGCTATTAATAATTTTTTAAAGTTTGAAAAAAAAAGTATACAGTTCATAAATGAATGTGACTATACTTCCTGTTGCATAATTATAAGTACTTTTCTCTTAACTTTAAAAAATTATTAAAAATTACAAATTTACTAAAAATAATAAGTTTATTAAAGTTTTAAGGATTAAGTTTATTTATTAAATAACATTTTCAGAATAATAAACTATACAATTATTAAAAAATAATAAGTCAACTTTTTTAGTTTTTTACTAAAACGTTCATATTCAATTTTAAATATTTGTAAACCTTATCCCTGCCAATAATTTATAAAAAAAAAAAAAAAAAACAGATTTGATTTTAATTATCTTTATTATCTCAGGAAATATTACAATGGGTATATCTTCATAGGACACTTTATGTACATAATTGAAATTTTGGTATTGGCTATACAAATCTACAGTATTATAGAAATTTACCTTTAAGTCTCATTAGAATTCTGGTATTAAAACTCCTGACTCTCCATTTGATCCAACCACACTTAATCATATGTTTTACATCTTTGTGAAGCAACTATTATTTTGAAAAAAGGATCCTAGATATAGATTTTATATAATCACTTTTTCTTCTATAAGTCATTAAAAGTCACTTTTTTTAGCAAAGCCACTACAAGTTATTTTAAATTTTCTTAAAATCCTTTATAAAATAATATAATATGATGTTGATGATCTTACATATATTATTAATATATGGTTACAAAGTCTGCAATCATAATTATTATTTAAACAAAATAATAAATTAAACATTTATATGAACATTAACATTAATATTTTTGAAAAATATAATCTTTTAAATAAACAGAAAAATTGGGATTTTTTCATTCTGTAGAAAACCATATTATAATATGCTGTCTTCTTTTATATCAATTTTAAAATTTTTATCGCCTTCAAAAATTATATTTCAAACTATTGGTGACCCTGTAGATATTTAAAACTCTTAACCTTGCATATGAAAAGAGGGATAAGGGTAAAGTAGGATGTATAATTTATACTGGATGTTTCAGGATTTGTCAAAAAAAATGCGCCAATTATTTGAATCGGTGTTGGAACTCAGAGGCATTCAGGAAAGATTTCACAGCCAATCTCAGTATGAAATGAAGAGGCGTAAGGATCTTGAAATTTACATTGAAAAACATGGCACTTGTAATGAAATTGAAAACAATGATATCCATCTTAAAGAAGTTTTCTTGCTAGAAGTTAATACATATGAAAATATCATTAAAGAGATCTATTTATCATATAAGGCAAGTATTTGTTTTAGATTCTGAAGAAAGCGAAAAATGTTTTAATTTTTATATGATGTGTGGCTTTTTTTTTCTGTAAACTACTCCTATCAGAGTTTTGCTCCTATCAAAAATCAACAAGAAAGTATTTTGTAGACTTTTGGATCTAATTGGTACATTGAAAAAAAATATATAATTTTTATATGCAGTTTTCTTAATAATTTGGAAAAATGTATAGGAAAAACAAACAAATTAACATTTTTGATTTTATTGTTTTAAAATATTTTTCTTGTTTTAATTTCAAGAAGAGTATCTCATCTGAAGCATATTTTATCTAGTTAAATAGATCTAGTCAGGAGTTGGTTTTAATTTTTCTTGTAGTTTTTTTTTAATAATTCAAAAATAATTAAAGTTTATGGCCTTTCCATTATTTTTGCTTTGTTTTTTTTCTTGTTATTCAGTCAAAAATAATTGTAGAAACCTAAAACTTTCATAAGATATTTAAATTTGCAATATCTAAACATTGTAAAAATATTTTATAGGTTTTTAGGTTATTTATACCATTTTACCTTTTAAATTTATTTTAGTTTTTGTTAGGTTTTATGTGGATTTATCTCTTTAAGAGAAGAAATCAGAATACTCCCATAGTACCTCTACCTGTTGTAAATGGTGACAAATGGAAATGCACCAAGTGAGGCAACTTGTGTAAAATTCTACAGTATGAAAACTTTTAAACAAGATTTTGGCAAATTGCCCATCTTCAATGTGTACAGGGAAGACAGGTGAAACCAGGAAGATGTACCAAGGTGCATGGTGTTTACAGATGATATAGCTTTGATAGAAGAAAATCTGGAATAAGTAACAATAAGCTTAAGGAATGGAAAGTAGAATTTAAAGGCAAAATACTCAGGATAAGTAAAAGATAAATATGAGTTTGGAAGAACAGGGTAAGACAGCTAACAGCTAACGATAATAAGCAGTTATAGGTGAGATTGAGAGTTTTAAGTACCAAGGCTCTTTGCACTAAAGAACAGTTCATTTTTATGAGGATGTAAGACACAGAATAAAGTGGAAAGCTGGTAGGGTGCTTTCAGGCATGAAAGCAAGTAACTAAAATCACTAAAAGTCACTTTTTATGATGAAAGCATTCTGTTTTACTTAGTATAATTTATTAATAATTTTGTTTACAAGGTATATATGTGACAATATAATAAACAATTTTAGATTCCGAGCATGACAAGGAATTTATTGGTTATATAATGGTGTATTTTTATTTTTAATTTTTAATGGATCAAAGAGTGTATTAGTTTTACAATAATAATGTTTATTATTATATTTTTTTTCTGTAGACAACTTTTCTGCCAACAATTTTGCTCCAATTTACAATATCACTTTTTCTATAAAGAAATTTGACTGGGGTGGCACTTTAAGGACATAATTTTTTGATTTTCCAAAAAGTTTTTTCAATAAATGGAAAAATGGGTTTAATATTAAACAAATATTATGAAAAAAAATATATAATACCTATTTAATTATTTTACCACAATATGAAATATATATTGTTGACAAATCAACACTTTTAACTAAATTCCGCTCAGAATTATTTTTCGTTAGTAATGGTTAATTGTTGCTTACAGATATTCATTCAATTTTCCCCTTTATCTTCTCAACTTCTCACCTACAAATGGCTGTCATTTTTTTACTGTGTACACAAATTTTACCAGAAATCTTGTTCCAGTGTAGTAACTTTTCAGAAAGCTAATATTATCTAATTGGTACTTTAGAAAAGTCATTTTTTAATTTTTCAAGCGGTTTTTATAATAATTGTGGAAAACCTAGAAAATGGGATAAATGGACAAATATTCATAATATAATGATTTCATAGTTTTAAATTTTTGTAACTTATGTTTTTTACTAGAAATCTTTCTTGAATTAAATAATGATTAAATAATAATAATGATGGTTTTTTATTACATTTTGGATCTAGTTAATCAGAGAGAAAGTTTGTTTTTAATCTAACAAAGTAACAACCATAGTAACTAATTACTTCATAATGATTAATATAAACAATAATATTTAGTTCCTAGTATTCTTATTATAAATTATATTCAAGCATTGTGTTTTTGTTTTATTCTAGACTGATTTGGGAAAATTTTTGAAAAAACTTATTAAAGTATCATCAGATGATCAAGAAGCTTTACATTCATTGGCAAATCGTATAAATTTCAACCATTATTATAGTAAAAATGATCAAGAACTGGAAAAATGTGCTACTTACATGTGTAGATCTCATAAATAAATACGATTAAATTGTATGAACTCTACATACATTTTTTTTTTTTACATTAATGTATAAAAATAAACTTAAGTTTTTATTTAACATAAATGTTTGCTTTGTATCCTAAAATGGGGTGAATAGGATTGACTTTAGAAATTTGTTGAAGATTGTGAGTGCAGTATTGACAATATGGTATTATTTAAATTGTTTTAGAGAGCCCAGGTATAGAGAAATGTATACACATTCTAAAAAAATTTCAAATGTTCTATTTGCATGTTCCTACATTCCCAATTAGAATAATGTTTATATATATATATATATAATTTTTTTAAAGTTTAATATTATAATACTAATATTTTTAATCTATCATAGTTTTTACTAACACTACTCGTAATAATAATAGTAATGAAAACATTCTTAATAAAATTTTTTTTTTACTTAAGAAATCTTGTATTTCCTTTTTTTTTATTAAAATTATTCTTTATATCTAGATTAGTACAATTTTAAAATTTAAATGTAACTTTTTTTAAATTATAGATTGGTAGACATGGTTTCACCATTCATTAGATGTTAACTGATCCAGTGGTCTTTTCTTTGAAAACAAAATGCTTTTTAAAATGCTAACCTCAATATCACATTTTTTTATTGATTTGCTCAAGAATTTTCTTACCAAAAGTGAAAAATCGAAAAAAAAAAAAGAGAAAATATATGAATGTATTAATTCAAAAATATTACGGACTTTTTTTTTCCAGTGAAGAACTTTTCAATACAATTTTTCCGATTTACAATGATAGCAATTTTACTACAAGTAAATCTGACTGGGAAGTTAAGTACTTTAAGGACGTACATTTTTGATTTCTCAATAAATAAAATAAAGAGAAAATAGATACAATTATTACTAAAGAAAATATATAATACCTATGTTATTATTTTACCGTAATATGACATAAATATTGTTAGCTGAGCAACACTATCAATTGAACTTAGCAATGGTTTATCGTTGTGTACAGATATGCATTAAATTCCCTACTATATTTATTTTCACATTTACTGTTCTAATACAGTGTCTTATGAGTGAAATTTTGACTAGTGATCACTTATTAATCTTTTTGCTTAAACTAAATTAGCTATTTCTTATAGACTATATTTTGTTATGGCTTAGCAGACCTCCTCTATTTTAATTTTTCTAATTTGATAACTGTTTATACTTGTATAGGTAAATTTGTTTGTTTAGTTATAAATAGAGCCGGGATTTATATGCATCTGAATTTTTTTTTTCAAGAGTAAAAAATAGCTGGATAAACTACAAATTTGAACTATATGGTCAATAGATCCGAAATACAAAGTTTTATTTTGCATATTTTGTCATTTTTCCATATGTACTACATATTTCTGTATTTTACGATTTTTCATTATATTATAGTCGAATACCTAAGTGTTTCAAACCCATTTGTTTTACTATTGTTGGTTTACCCCACATATACCTATGGTTCCTAATGAATTTGTTTTCTTAATTCTTATTTTATCTAATCACTTCAAGAAAAAGATATTTTGATCGGGACTAGTTGTAATTATTTTTGTTTGCATATTTTGCATATTTTAATGATAATCAGTGTATAAATGCATGCATATTTCGTACGTTTTTAGTGCATATAATTCCAGGCCCTAATAATAAATAAATAAAATGTAAGTTAGGTATAATATTTTAGTAATAGAACAAAACTATCAAAGACAAATGTAATAGACTAAATGAGAAATAATGATTTAATGATTTTTTTAAAAAAAATTAACGATTTAAGTTACAAGTACATGATATAGCAATACTAGGTTACCTATTGTTTTATTGTTAAGGTTAAAAGACATATGTGAATTACAATAGAATAATAATAATAATACATTACTCTTCTATTTTTTTTTAAAGTATTAATTAAAACTAAAGTTATTGATCTCATATGGATTTGCCCGTGCTAGTGTTGAATTTAAAAAAAATTCAGACAAATACAAAAATGCCAGACATTATCCTGTCCAAATTTCAATAGGTATTTTAGCGTTCCTGCAATCTCAAAAGAAAATTCTTGGAAACTTTAATTCTATTAATTTATTTTAGTGCTAGTTGATGCACAATATTTTTTGTTTTACCATACATGAATAAATCTGAAGGTTT
This sequence comes from Cinara cedri, assembly GCA_902439185.1. Classification (NCBI taxonomy): domain Eukaryota; kingdom Metazoa; phylum Arthropoda; class Insecta; order Hemiptera; family Aphididae; genus Cinara; species Cinara cedri. The sequence continues at coordinate 946,289 of CABPRJ010002384.1, read as the reverse complement.
TCAGGCGTGATAGCTGGCCACACACAATTGCCTATGTGAGAAGCACAAATCTACACACATCTATAACAATTTTCCTTGTGCTCTATTGAATGTCATTGCAAAAGTGAGTCACACTGGAAACTGTAAACCTTTAGAATTAAATAGCATATCTGTTGGGATCATTGGAATACATGGCAACAGTACATCTTCCCCTTTAAATTTTCCATTGAAAATTTAATATAATATGCATTTTCAAGCTCTTTAAACACAATTTAAATTAATAATAAAATATAAAGTATATAATTTGAAAAAATTAAAAACCAATTTTTATCATACTGTAAAGCTTATATTGTAAATTAATATGTAATATTAAAAAAATAATAAATACGAATAACAACCAGAAAAAAAATACTAATAAAAATTAAACACTAGAGATAAAAATGATAAAAATGTTGTGGTGCATATTTTGGTGTTTTTTTAAAACTAAAAATGCATACATATTGCACTTATTTTAAATCCGAACCCTATTTGTATTTACATTGAAAGTCTTGTACCATTGCAAAGATTTGGTTAATTGATGTTTCAGAGAAAAATTATAGTCACTCCAATTTTCAATGTTAAAATGTGCTGTGGTATATCTGGCAAATAACCAAATGAATTCAAGAATTCAGTTGGGTAATTGACCACCTATTCATGATTCATTACAGTATCAATGGATTTACTTATAGGCTATCATTTTGCCTGGTATTCTGTTTTAAATATTAAAACTGATGGCATTGATATTGTTGTTTGAAGCTGCTAATATAGCAAGTGCACTCAGCCACAGATGATTTTTGTGATTTCTCCCAATATCTGGAAAAACTTTTTGAACTAATTTGTCTTTGGCTGATGCCATGTTACAAAAGTTTGTTAGCAATGTGATACATTGTGTAGATATGTCAAATGCCATCTTCCCATTCCTAATATCCAGTAATTATTTTGCATTATTTTCGTAGTTGCATAATTGTAAAGTTGAACATGCATATTGATTTTTAAAGTCAATTTCTTTACATATCACCATAAAATTGATGATTTGAAACTTGCATTAAGTTCATTAGTGGATGTTGAACGTGGTGTAACTAGAAGAATTTGTCAAAATTCACCAGACAATAAAATAAGTGCTCCACATAAAGGTTATCCTGTCCCCTCAAATAGTATATGGTATGATCAAGCACTTCCAGTACTTTTTTGTGAAACATTGTGCATTTGTCCAATATAGTTCACATATGTTTAGAGAACTTTGCTCATTCCAGAATTTTTAGTAACATTGCTTGTTGGCTTTTCAGTGATTTGCAAATTCAACGGCAATTTTAATGCTGAATGTGTTAAATTGGTCAGATATCGACTAATTAATTTAAATTTAAAAGACATGTAAATATTGAAGTAGATATGCGAAACCTTTGAAGGAGTATACTCAACAAAAGAAGATAGCTATTTATTTTACCTGGAAAGGCATAAAAGTAAAAAGTAAAAATATCAGTAAGTACATACAATATTTAAACAAACATATATACATACCCAAGATAATCAATAAACTAACAATAAAAATTTGATTTTCATATCAAAAACTACTTAAAAACCAAATGTTGAAGAATGGATTTCAATAGCTAAAAACAGACAGTAAAAACATTTTGAAAAAAACTATAGTAAAATTGTTTCAGTAGTTTTTAAGTCTATAAAGAACACATATAAATACATACAATTTTTTATATATATATATATATACAGATTTATAAATTTAACAAACTGGTATGGTTAATATTAGTAGAGGCCACATTTATTATCTTGCATTGGACCTTAAAATGACTAAATTAGGTACTGGCCTAAAATGTGTGTTTCAGTCTTTCAATGAGAGTTGTGGATTTTCTGGTATTCACACATTGATGTTAAGTAATATGCAATTATTACTATAATTCTTATTGGCATCCAACAAATTCAACAGTATAACTGAATGTGTTTCCTATAGTACCTATAGTGAATCAATTGTCTATTATAATATTTGCATTTAAAACATAAAGGTACATTATATAATTTCTTACTTGTTAATTATCAATGAAAACAAAATTCAGAATCCTGAGATCTGAATGAATGTTCCTATGTACATTTATAAGTATACCTATGTACATAAAATATATTGATATGGTGTTCCAAAGCTCCTTAATTTGGCATTAAATAGGTACCTATATAAAACTATATGCATATAGTTTACCTAAAATAATATAATATAGCTATTAATAATTATTGCATATTAATTAAATATCATATTTTGGAAATTAATAAACATCAATATTAATAGGTATGTGTACTTTTTTTTTATTTATCGGGAAGAAAGGATAAAGTAGCGTTAAAAATTATAGATAGATTACATAATAATGTGCCTATATCTCAGTAAAAAAAAAAATATTTTTGTCTACTTGGTTCATATTTTTAAGATACAGATATATTATATAGTATTGAGAGATTCATTATTCAGCCATGTGTTAATTTTACTCAACAAATAACAATTTTATTCTCAGAGAATTCTTTTATTATTATTTATAATCTGAATAGTTAATTATAACAATAAGTTAAGTCAATTTTTAAAACTTATACTGGGCTATAAGAAATTATAAGTTTCTATTATAACTTGTAATTAACTAGTATACCTGCTAAGTAAATGCATTAACTCATTATTTAATTATTTATAAATTATGTTTTTCTATGTTAACATGCCAGAAAAAGAAATAGTATGCAATACATTATTAAATCTACAAAATGATCCACTAATATATTGTAAATAGAAAATTAAATCTATAAAAAAAAAACAGAAATATAACTTAGAAAAGGTTACACACATATATATATATATATGTATGCAATTAATATAAGTTATATATTAATAGGTACTGATTAATTAAACATAGGACTATTAAAATATAATATGTGCCTACTTATTTAATAGATAAATAATTTTACTTTTCTTCTTCTCCCTTCCCTATTTTCAACAACACTTAAGTCTGCTTAAATCATGTAACTGACCATCACCATTTCTTTCATGCACACCCCAACTATCTCCACATAACTTTTAAACATATATATCCTAATCATATTCTCTCTTACCATCCTCCTCCTCCTAATCCACATTTATGTATAACAGCACTGTTACTATTTTTCTACTTTTTTAAATAAGCTTATTTGTATTAATGTACAAATAAATTTTAAGTGATATTTGTGCAACTACTATAATATAACTAAATTTCTAAATTCAAAATATACAAGCTGAAGTACAACTATTTATAATACAACTAAATTTCTAAATTCAAAATATACAAGCTGAAGTGCAACCAAAATTTATTCAAGCGTGGGGGTCCACCTATATAATCATGAAAATATCTTCAACACATTAAATTCAAAATTAAATACATAATTTGTATATATAGGTTTTTAAATATATGGCAAGAACAAGGGGGTCTAGCTAAGGGATCTCCCCATCTGGTTGTCTTTTGTACTTAGATCTATAAAATAAGCAATTCAAATCTTAACTACTTAAAAATTATTTCACAATTCACTGTGTATACATTATATAAGCTTATTGATAATTGAAATAATTATGTTAAAATTAGATTTCTTAGGACAGTTTTAGCCTCATTATATAAATTTGGTAATTGTAGGCAAGTTACATTTTCTAATTGTTTTCGCAAAATATAAATTAATAATTGAATATAATCTTAAAATAAAATCTAATACAAATGAATTTAAAAATGCACCAGCAATTCTCACTTTTAAAAAAATACTTAGCAAAGCTAACCTAAACTAATGTTTTACAGAAATAATTGTAAGTATACCCAGTCATTATATACCCAAGGACATGTTTGAGATTTGAGATTATTACATTCCATAACCTAATACTCAAATAAGTGTTGCTTATAAAGTCTACTGTTATACAAAATGGATAGTAAGAATATCTACACACCTAAATTTGAATAACAAAATTTAAATGTCATGTATTCTAATATTTTAAAATTAATAATCGCACTTCATTTGAATACATAAATATATGTTCATTAAATTGTCAACTATAACAATTCATTTTAGGATAATAGTATAGTTTAATACATTATATAATACTTGACATAATAAAATATTTCAGCTTTATAATAATTATTTTTAAGTTATATTTTTTAAAATGGGCAACATTTTAATTATACACAAATGCTGGGGTATAAGACAAAAGGCAAGAGAAATTAAAAAATGTCTTAATTTTAAATTACAACATAGTTATTAAGTACATATTTATGAAGAGATACACTTTTTTAAGGTACAATTGAAAGATAAATACTAATCTAGTTTTAACTTTTTTTTTTTTAATATATATAAAAAGTAATAAGGATTACAAAAATCATTTTAATTGAATATATTTACAAAAACTCACACTCACTCACAATTTTTTTTTTAAATTTATATACCTAAATTGGTAATTGTATATTTAAGTCAATATCAAAATCATGCACAGCATAAAGGTCATTTGCTTTCATTGTACTTTTTTGAGAATCACCAACAACCTAAAATATTTTTGAATACAAATTGATTATAATTCAAATGGGTATGTATAATTAAATTAAATTATGGCCAACCTTAGAATCATTGGATTCAACATCAGTTTTAGAATCATCTATATCTGTAATCTCAGAACCTTCATTACCAGAACTTGGCTTAGCTCTAAATTTCATACATGGTTTAGTACTTCGCCGAGTGAATGGATCATCTATTTTTTTTCCCTTATTAGCTTTTAGTTCTTCCTATAAATAAAATATATTTATAATTTTAACATTAAGTAAATTACATAAGCAATTACCAAAATGGCTTTTTCTGCTTGTTCAACATTTCGTTTGCGATTTCTATCATTTATATAAGAAATACTAGAAATTGTACTAGTTCTCATTTTGTCCAAGTGATTAGCTCTTTCTTCTAATTCTGATAGCTGCTGTTCAATTTTTGAAACTTCTTCTACTTTCCCCCTAAAATTAATTATTTGTACAATATTATATAACTATTACTAAAGTAGACTCACAAAGCTTGTGCATCATCTCTTTCCTTTATGAGTGAAGTTTTTTTCATTGCATAATTGTGAGGGTTTGTTTTGAATCGCTCTTTCTCACGAACAATCTAAAAATATATTTTAATTATTTGTTTTTGCCATTTAATAAAATGCAAAGGTAACCTTTTCAACATCTTCATCTTTGAATTGGTATGCTAACGCTGCTTTAATATCCCTAATTTTAATATTAAGTTCTTCTATGGTAGGTAATAATATTCGATTTGAATGACAAATATCTTTCCATTTAATGAATTCACTCTCTGTAAACTCTTGATTACTAATAAACTCCAAACGAAATACTTTTTCATTGTTACCATGTCTAAAATACAAAATGTTTAAATGTATGAATATGTAGGTATTAATTGCATACATTATATATATATACCTAAGTCGTAAGCCTTTATTTGTTCGAGTACTTCCTAATTGATATACTTTTGCTGTTTCACAAACATCACAAATTTCAGCCACCTAAATAATAAGTTATTGGTTAATTTAATACTGTAATCCGGGCTGGAAAACATTTTTTTTTCTTTTTGTTTATTAATGTAAAAAATATAGTTTTTATTAAATAAAAACCAAAATTGTTATTATTATATTAATATCATTGTATCGTGGCATAGTTTATTTCCATTTAATTTTTAATATTTTTAATTATTTTACTCATTTTTTGTTTCTTTATTATTATTATTATTATTATTATTATTATTTTAATTTTCGAAAACCTTGGTAAAACCTTTCTGGACAAAAATCAAAACATTTCAATGTTTCCCAGCCTTGGTTTTAATGAATAAAACAAAAATCATACTCGATAAACAGGGACTCCATTAAAATTTCCAATTCCTATTCTAACGAAACATCCCATAACAGTTTTCTTGAATGTTGGTAAATGCACAAATCTAAAATCGCATGAAGAAATTAATGAAGAAAATGTTACCTTTTAACAATTTGTTTTATAAATTACTTTTCCATCTTAAACCTGGACAATCTGATTTTATTCAACTCGTCTCTTTTGGTAATATAATGCATTTTGTTCTCACTAAACATTTTATAAGGGCATATATATTTATCGAGTAAATTTAGTTTATTATGGATCACTTTATCTTACTTAAAAAGTGTATCTGAATCAGAATCTGAAGAGTTAAGGCGCTTTTTTGAAGGACGATCATTGCTTGAAGCAGAATCACTTGAGGAATTACTGTCATCAGAGTATATATCTGAAGCTTTTAATTTTGTCTGATTTTGATCTGATTCGTCATCAGATTCATCATCTAATTTTTTTTCTAAATCTTTTTTCTTCTCTTTTTCTTTTTCTTCCTCTGAAACATAAATATTATTATTATTATAATTAGATAGATTAAATATTTATTTTTAAAAACCATATATTATAATAAGTACTAAAGTTTATTATACCTCTTTCACGTTTTTCATCCCGCCTTGCTTTAAGTAATGTCATTGCTGTCTTTTTGTCATCTTTAAATTTGTTTTTTTCAATATTTTTCTTCCGTTCTTTTACACGATCTTTTAAATCTAGAGGTATAGAGTTTGTTGGTGATTCACTTTTGTTGTTTACAGCCAAGTTTTTTTCTAATGATTTTTGTTCTTTCATTTCTTTTTTCCTGGCTCGTTTAAGCTTTTTTTCAATTTCAAATCTAAAAAAAAATTAAATATAATATCTGGTTAAAAAAAAATAATAATTTTCTTTTACCTGGTTTTCATAGTTTCTCGTGCTTCAATACGTTTAAATATTTCAGTTTCACGTTCCTTTTCTGTCATTTTAGCTAGACGTTCTTTATCTTCATCATCGCCCATTAACTGCTCATCAAATCCATCATTAAATTCTTCATCAGTATCAGAAGATTCACTTTCTATAAAAAACGAAAAGGAAATAAGTAAATAAATATCAGATAGAGAACATAAATAGTGCCATCTCAAATTAGAAATTAGTAAATAGTAAATAGTAAATTAAGTAATAATATTCAAATACACTCACCTGAAATACTTTTTTCTTTAGTTTTACTTCTAGAATCAGAGTCGGAACTATCACTACTATCTGTCGAATCATCAGACACACTCAATTTTTTACTAGGCTGTTTAATATTTTGATTTTTCTTTGATTTGTCATCAGCTATTTCACCTTCAGACAGTGATGAAGAGTCAGAATTATAGGAATTATTTTTGGATGTTTTTGACTTTTTCCTATAATGACGATTGGACGGTGGAGATGTTTTGGATCTCTTTTTTTTTTTACCCATACTGATATCCTGTTGACAGAAAATTGACATATGACTGGCAAACTAATCGTTAGCTACCTATTAAATAATGTCATTGATTATAATGAATAGTAATAATTACATCGTCACTGCTGAATTCAGACGACTCGTCAGAACTGATGGTCTTCCTGTGTTTTCCCATTTTACACTCGTTTTATTGAGAACAAAGATTTTATAAAAATTTACAAACAAACATTAAACAATGCTCAACCGTCAGTGAGTAAGAAACCGAGTACCAGAGAACAGCGATGAGCACAATAGAATGCACAAACAAATTACGACTTGCGAGTTGGAAATTTACGAGAATGTACGTTACCACTACCTTGACAAAATAATAATCATAATCAGCGCAGCCTCGACGCTGTCCGTTATGATTATGCTAAGGTTTCCAGACGAGCCAATAACACATTTACTCCCGATTTTTGTGCGTCGGCACTGCAATCGTACTGATTACTTTTTTTGGAGTTTATTTATCTTATCACCTGGAGAGAAGTTACAATTGCTCCGGGTAAATTTGTTATCCGTCCAATCACAAACCACAGAGTATAATATATAAATGTAATGCACAAAGTAATATCTAAGTACATGATCTCAAGGTGTTATCTATACACATTTAAATCGTATATTTACCATTGATAATACAATTCCTAAAAAATATTTTCTTTTATTATTTAGATAGGTACACGATAACACTCTTGGTTAATATAACAATATACTATGTGTTAATAGGTAGTAATAGGTACTCATTTAAAAACTTGATAGATGATATTTTTTTGTTAGACCTTGTTCTAAAACTCAACGTTGCCAATCAAATTTCCATCGGATCCAACATTAAATTATATCGATTGTTTTGATTGTTATTTCTTATGTATATGATAGTCTCTATATCATTATCATATTTGATAACAAAAGAACAATTTTACAATATTAAATTATCATGTTTCATTATTGAACACAATGTAGATACTTGATTATGCAACAACTATTCAACAGATCCATCGTTTGGTTGAATTTTAGTAGGTTTAATTTATATCTGTAAGCACCGATAAACCGCACAGTAAATTATTTGTTGATTAAATTTTAAATAGTAATAATATAGAATAGGAGACCCAGTTAGTGATAATTTAGAAGTAATTAAAGGAGGGGTCAACATAAGCAAGACGCATAAGTGGGGAAATAGAGGAGTTTAATAAATAATTGGATAAATAAAAAGGAGTATAAAAGAGAGGAATGATTCTAGTATGTCGAGAGGGAGAAGGTACTAAACAATTATTTATTTATAAAGGTAAAAACTTTTGTACAATCTATAGTTAGGGGAGGAGAGGTACCTGCGCCTCCTTTCTGGGTCCGCCACTAGACATTAAATGTGGGCAGTATGTTAATACAGTGTCCTACAGTGGTGTCCTTATTTTTATTTTTATTTTTTTTTAATCGGGTTTTGTGCGAAGATATCACATATGGAGAGAAAAATTAAATTTGTATTTCTATCCCTTAATTATTGAAAAAAAATTAACATAATAATAAAAAAATAGTATTTTGTCAAAAATATTATTCAAAAAATTATAATGTAACACATTCATATCCAATCAATAGTTTCTTAGTAATAGCTGTTTCAATTTCTAGAAAATTGGTATGAAAACAATTAATTTTCAATAGAATAACACGTTACGTGATAAGGAATCACAATCAGCACAGTAATTCTTTATCTTCTATTGAATATTAATTGTTTTTGGTCTTTTTACACTTAGGTATTTTCTATACAATTAAGCCACTATAACTAGAGTTATAATATAAGATTACATATTATAGAGTCTTACTATACCTAGAACCCATTAATCGAATATGAATGGTATAATACAATCAAAAATAATATTATATTTTACAAAATGGCTATTTTTTGAATTGTAAAAAATAGAAAATAAGTTTTTATAAAAAATATAATTTTTCTCTCCATATTATGTATCCCCCCCCACGAACAAAACCCGATTAAAAAAATTAATATTGACGAGTAATAACTTAGCGTAAGGATAACACTAAAACATTCTGTATGTGATCGAGCCGGGTTTCCGAAAACGTTGCTATTTACCCATACATACCAAATCATTAAACTAATGGATGTGGCATTGGAGATTTGGAGATTGGACATTAGGACCCATATTTTAAGCTAACATAAATGATACGATTGTTAACCGCTAGATAAGCGTGAAGGTAGAAGTTAGGAAATAATAAATCAATATAATATCACTACATCTCTCTTGCATAGTTATCACTTTCTTTGTCATTGATGCACGTACAGAAAGAGAAAACGATAGTTTCCCTCTCCGTTTACAGCAAAACGCATGTATGTGTGTTATATGATAGCCGCATCCATATGTTTAATATCTATAAATTCACCAAAAACCATAGAATATTCTACTGCCGAGTGCCGGCGTGACGCATATTCACGTTTTTTATATTTACCATATAAAATGTTGTTCGCTGATTGACCAGTTTATGTTTACAACCATCATATACCAGTAGTTACCATACAGTTACAATATTTATAATTCGATTGATCGGTAGTAACAGTGGTTACTTAATAATTAATACTTATATTGCTTTGTATCATATAAGTGTTCATAGCTAATATAATATTATCTATGTAAGAATTAGAGTATTTTAAATTATCACTTTTTTGTACTTTTTTAATAGTATAATATTATTATTATTTTAAAGTTATATACATTAGTTATTAGTATTTAGCATTTCTAGTATATTATTTATGTTGAAGCTACATTTACTTAAGCTGAGAAGAAATTGAATGCACCCAAATAATCACCACGCTACGCCTATAAACTTCCATATTTAAACTCTGCAAAAGATCTTTTATTAGAGCGACATTGTAAAAAAAAAAAAAAAAATGTTTATGTTAATAGTTTGAATTACAATGATATAACCTAATATTTATATTGGCTAAATAATAATATAAGTATTTTTCAGAAATACTATCAATATTAAACATATAATTAGTTATTAGACTACACAGAAATTCCTGAATCCACAAAAAACACTAACAATGTATGTAATACGTCCATAGTGGAATAGAGCCTTAATCCATACACACAAGGTAAATCTTCTCTATAGGAAATAAATCTTGTAACCGTACACTATAGAGTAATACCGCACACAAACTACAGCAGACTGTTACTTCAATAACTTGTAGATAGATGACAAACTTCAATGATAAGAATAACATTTATAATATAGCAAAGTACTTTAATACTTTTTAGTTATTAGTTATAAGAGTACAAACTATACATTTTAATAAAAATAAATAGTAATTTTTTTACCAGAACATCGAACTATAATATTAATTTGACATTTGTTTATTTCAACTGTATATTATTAATAATATAATAAATAAACTAATTCATATGTACAATTTTTATCTTAAGTAATATTTTAAACTATCAAACACGTATAGTAAAAATTATTTAACAAAATGAATGTTCAAAAAGCAATACCAAGGATAACAAAAAATTATAATTTTGATATTAGATTAATTCTTTTCTTTATTAGACATTATTAAATTATATCACTTTTATCATTGTATAGACCTTGTTCAAAAATTTGTTGAATTGATGAAATTAAAAGTTGTGCAGTGTCTAATCTATTTTTGTATAAATGTTCATGTTCTGAAAGTAATAAACAATGCTTTACTAATGATTTAAAGTATCTGATTTCTTCCCGTTCCTTTTTTGAAGTTTTGCGATATATTAATTCATGTAATAAACAACCATCAGCACTAAAAAATTCCTAAACAAGTAAATTATATAAATAATAAATAAAAGTAGGTGTTTATAATAATTGCAGGGACAGAAGTAGTCAATGGTTTGAAAATAAGTGAGAAAAGTGACTAAAATGTGACTAAAGAGAGACTTTCATACAAAAATAAGTGACTTACATCAGTGGCAGGATTTTTTTTCAGGAGGAGTTTTGTTTATAATAATTTCCAAGAGAGCACAGCACTTATTATCGGTGCAGTACTTAATACCTATTGGTAGTACTACTACTAGTACCTAGTTACTATTATTACTGAATAAATTATTTTTGATGAAATTAAGTTTTATTTTATTCTGTGATATGCGATATTATGTTGTTGAATGAAATATTTGATTTAAAAAATGTAGTGATGTAGTGAAGAAAGACATTTCAGAAGGGTTAAGATTTCCTAACCCCCCCCCCTATGTGTGCGCAACTGGCTTACATTAACAAAAAATATACTTATTTAGCATCATTAGTAGTAGTTACTAATAGTAGATAATAATTATAATATTATGATAGATTAGGATTAGTATAATGGTATGATAAGTTAACAACCAGGCTTTATTAAAGATAATAAAATATTAAAGTAAAAAATAAAATGATTAAAATGGTCAATACTCATAAATAAATATGTGAATATATAAATAAATAAATAAACTATGATATATGTATTATACGGTTTTCGAATTAAAAATTCATCATCAAGTATATCACAGAGTCAAAATGTAAACCGTGACTCACATTTTATACATAAATTATATTATGATACTTATTATTATACATTATATAATACTCTATATATAATTTTTTTTTTATATATTTATTAAAGAATTCAATGATAATTTAAAGATAAATTATCATTATAACTAAAACAATTGTTTAAAAATATGCCAGTCTTTGTTAGTATTAGTTTAAACTTATATAAGACTTTGAATTTTTTTATCATCACAGCAAAATATAACAATATAGGATACCAAGATCTCCTCACAGATATCAATATAATAATTAATTTTTTAAAAAATTGTATGAGAATACTTAATAAATGACTTTAAGTGACTAACTTCCATCCCTCCAATTTTGTTAAAGTAGATTATTTTATAAAATAGTTTTTATTTGTTGACACTGGTATTAATAATGTTATATTTTTTACCACAAATATTTAGGTTTATACACATTCATTTTCTTTAAAAATGTTATATTTTTAAACTTTATACTAACTTTACAAACAGCAAAAACATTGTGGTCACTTGAACTTGCTTTGCATATTTCTTCTTCAGAAAAAGTTAAGCATCCCGATCCACAATCAATGTTTTCACTTACATGTATCACAACTTGTAACAGACAAATTACAAATTAATATAGATAAGTAATTACCTAATTCAAAATAATTTATTATGCATTAAAATACCAATTGAATGTAATATTGAATTTATTTGTAAAATATACCTACTTACAATTATCTTTGGTCTTCATGGGATCATTGTTAACAATAATTACGTCACCCCAGTCAATAACTTTAAGTGATAGAAATGATCTTGAGGTAGGATCTATTTGAATGGCTATGTTATCCGCTGTTAAATCAGTGAGGTAAAATGAATAATTAGAATGTGCTGTACCATCTGTTAGCTCCAATGCTAAATTGAGTAACTCTTTGGCTACAAGTAGTCTATTAGATAAATTCATCTCTTTGAGGTGATACTGTAAAGTATAACCACAGTTTTCAACAAAATAAACTCGACCACAAGTCATATATAAATGTGGTATGTATTTGTATCCATTCAGTATCTAACAACATATAACAAGTGTAATGAATGTTTGGAATTTTGTATCTGTAATAAATGTTTAATAATTTACTTGCTTTCATAACTAATAATTCTACACTCAGATGTGCCGCAGTCCATGTTTCAATCCGTGATTGATAATTACTGTTGTTATTAACTGAATTAAAGAATCTATGTAGTAATGAATGTGATTGTTTTTCATCTTTTGAACATAGTATTAATCTTCGAACTTCTTCTGTATATGGCAATAAATGCCATTGATTGGTATTAACAATTGTATCAATTAATGATATGTTAACCAATTGTTCAAATATTTCAAAATAATGATGAGATGGGCTTTTAGCAACAGTATCTATAACAGTCCCATTTTCTAATTTTAAAGTGCCGAAAAATATGTTTTCATTTGGTTGGACGGACCAGAAATTAAACAAAGTCTTTATCATTAAGATGAATGTAGATAAATAATCAGTTTGTAGACGCATATTTGCATGCCTTTTGTAATCTAACCGGAAATCAAGCATATAACAAGAAGTATCAAGTCCTAGACATAATGATAATGTACACAATGAATGATTTATATTATGCTCAAACCTATGAAGTAATTTTTTTTCGGCATTTTTATGATAAGATACAAACTTTATTGCAATGAATAACGCCACAATAGAAATGACTAATAGATGTCTTGAAATCATTTATGATAATTTCTTTTAATGAGAACTAGTTTATTATAATAATAAAAAAACATACCCATAAAATTAAAATAATATATACCTATATATATATATATATATATAAAAAAATTAAAAATATGTAAATAATTTTCAATCACGATAAAAATGTAAGTGATAATATATTCAATATTAATCAAAGTGGATTAATCCACCTTAATATAAACATTAAACAATACACATTTATTTATATATAATGAAAATTTTAACTTTTAGAAAAAAAACAAGTTTTATAATCTTATCAGACAAGAGATAAGAAATTTGCATTTTTTTTTTTTTTTTTTTTGTGAAAATCGAAACATCCCTACTTTCCCCAGGTGGATAGTGGATAGCTATTTGCTATTTGGCCAACTACATATACAGATATTAGCAATATACATAAAGTTGACGTTTTTAACATAGATGAATATAGTTACAACGATGAGTAATTACATTATAAGATACAACATAAGTATACGTAGCACGGTTTTACAGTGATAGTTGATAATAATAATAACACTAACATTAGTAATACTTAAGGCGGTCTGCACACGAAGCAATTCCTAGATGACGTAACGGAAAGACAAACGACGCTACTCCCAAGCGACGCGTATTTTACCGCACGACTTGCAAGGAAGGTCGTCCGTCGCCTGCGTCTCCCGGCTTAGAAGTATTTTCGAGTGTTTGAATCAAACAACTATGAATATGGCCGAACACGCTTTTAATATTAAGTTCAGAACTTTTATTTCTCCCGTCGGTGGCGATCTTTCGCGCGGAAGTCAAAGGAGCGGCATGTTACGCGGCAGCCAACAGTACGAATGCGAGTGTTTATATTCTGCTCTCTCACTTCTCAGTTATATTATTAATATAGTAATAATACATTAATGTAGCATTTAAACAAAAATAAATAAACAGTAAGTGTATGCATAATATACATACATTGTATATATATATATATATATATACTTACAAAGTCTATTAAAATGAATATATGTCATCCACCATCTTCTCTGGCGACGACGGCGTTTATTTTTGGAAATAAGTCGTACTTTGTGGTAAAAAAAATTTTTTGAGCAGAGACTAACTGGCTTATTACTTTTAAATATTCATCAAAATGAAAACAATAGTATAGAAAATATTGTTGATCTAACCGCTTGCAAAACGCTGTTTATAATAAAAGTATTTTGGACTTGGTCATCTGACTTTCATTAATTATTGTTATTATTTTTGTTATTCATATTATCATTATTTTAATTATTATTTATTTCATGTGAAAAAAATTAATTTTAACTTTTTATTTTATTTTATTCTACTATTTTATTGCATGTTTACAATATATCTGCAGTCTTTAAGATTAATAGAAGTTAAAATTGACATCTGACATGAAGGTTTTATGTTTTTGTTAACCAAAGCGGTAGTATTCAAGAGTAAAAATTATTCACCCCCCCTCCATTGAATTGACCCGAAGACGCCCCTGAGTAATACTATTAATTGAGCTCTGCTCAGAATGGTTTTTTGTTGGCAATGCTTAAATTTGCAATAAATTCTTGCTAAATTGCTTAAATTCTCAATATCCTACCTTCTGAACTTCTCATCTATAATGGTGGACCACACATCGTGCGAAATATGTCAGTTTTTTTTTCTTATCAGTCATTAATATTAAATTTAATTATTTCATTCCCCCCATGTCATGATCTGAAGATGCTTCTGATGTATTCAGTGACGAGTCGGTGGCGGCAAGATAGCCGGGTAAGGTTTGTTTAGATTTACTCGTTTTTAAGTATCATAGGTATTTATACTTATTCAATTTTTAATAATTATTATAATTATATTATTTACATCTGTAAACAACTTTTTTACCTAAAAAATATGCTTCAGATTTCAAGTGTAGCATTTATTCAAAAAGGACATTTTGTCTAGTTGGTGCAATAATAAGTCGATTTTAGATTTTCCTGGTTGTATTCTTATTGGGGAAAAACCAGAAAAAAGGGCGCTAGCTGGGCTATAGCCTCTCCCTTTCAATCCGGCTCTGTCTATATCTAATTATCTGAGAGTAGTAGAGTTCCAACACTATAGTTAAATTCCCTGCCTCCCAATTTTGTGTTATAGAAATATCTTTTGTAAAACAATAAATAACCGAGTAGGTACTCGTATACTATTACTCTATGTACTATACCACAGTATTATAATGGACGAACACATTTTCGTCTGAACACGGCTTAGAGCATCGGTCACCAAACTTTTGGACCTCGCGGACCACTAAATCCATACTCTAAATTCTACGGAACACTTATATTTTTATAGTGTTTACAATTTATATTATAAGTTTCATATCCTTATCCAGAAATAATAGCTTTTTACATAACTACAGTTTCACCAACATCTTATACTAAATTTAATGCTCACATGCCAGTAGTGTCGGCCCGATTTTGGGGCCCGGTGCAGAATTTTGCGGAATGAGGGGCTCCATAATATATATATACATGTGTATTGTATATAAATATATCTATATTCAAAGGGGAGCAAGTCAATGGAAATAATTAACTCAAGTTAAGTTAAGAGGACAGAATTGATAAGTTAAAAGTTAATATGAAAAAAAATTAACTCAGTTTAAAAAAAAGTTATTTTTTTTAATAAGTATATAAATCACATAATGAATGACTACGTCTTTTTAATTTCCTAAATTATAAAAACAATTTGATTGAATTTTTATCATAATGTACATAATGTATATACCCTTTTACTTTATATGATTATTATTAATTATTAATTAATTATACACATCTCAAATTAACACTTTAACAAATATTATATTTTAATGGCAAAATATCATCATAATATGTGTCATGTATATTCTTTATACGATAATTTAGTTTTCAAGTTTTTTTTAGAATTATTTTCCAATTTCAAGAATCTGGTGCCTGGCTGTATTTTCTCATCAATAATTATTATTACTTATACTGCTAATATATTATAATACAATTGTTATTGTGTATAATTTAATGGCTTATTGCCTATCTAATTTAATGAAATATATCAATGTACACAATTATTTTATCAAGAAAAAAAAACAGTAATGTTTGTGTTATTATGGTATTGAAATTATTTTTATTTTATATTAATATCTACGTATAAACGAAAGATTCCAAATTTTTTTAACTGTATGGATTATTTTTAAATCAACTGAGAAAAGCTAAGTTATTTCAACTGTTAATTAAACTAGTTGAGTTCATAAGTTGATTAGAAAATAAACTAACTTTTTAGTGCTCACCTTTGTCTATAGTTTTTTAATTATATTTTCTAACGGAATTTATTTTCATATAATTTTATAAACTTTAAGGTCCTGTTAGAAATCTGAATTTGTACCTTTTTTATTTATTTGTATATAAACTAATGTAATCAATTTGTATTTTGATATTAGACACAAAATGAGTAGGTTCTTACTTAGACACAAAAAATATTTTATTAATTAATATTTTTATTAGTTATGTATAATCGGTAGGTACTTATTATATTGATTTTTGTCGATAATAACCCGTGTCTTTAAAAAAAAACACAGCCACACGGGTCGCAATTTTCGTACTATTGGGGCAATATTATTGTAACTATGTATAGATAAAGTGATATTCGGAATATATAATTTGCCGCACCACTTGCCCCCCTAACCCCTAGGGTGGACCCTATAAGCCAGATGTGTCATGGTGCTTTTGGGATGAAAACCAATTTGGTGTGAAAAATTGTCATAGTGTAACCAATAAATCAAGTCAACCGGTAACTACTTATTGTGAAATAACTTATCACTGCCGAGGGTTTAGGCCCTATTGTAATTATGATGACATAGAGTTTTTTTTATAATTTTGAACAATGTTATTAGCGTGACAACACGCGCTCGCTGGAAGGTTATTAAAATACCTAATATTGCCAATAAAGTTCAAATTTTTCTGCGAACCACCGGTTGACGACCGTTGGCTTAGAGGACGTGTTTCGCACTGTGCCACAGAATCGTGGTTTTCTTATACTTATATAACTCGAAAATCTCGTAACTATTCATTATTGACACGCTATTTATTTTGTCGTTCATTGGTTTAATCGCTCATTTTAAATGCTTAGTTTCATTTTTGTTTTTCGTAGGTACCTAATGCCTACGTATACGAATAATGATGTTTTTCACTAAATACTCGTTTGAATTATTATATTTCGATAATTATTTTTATAAACCTGTTTGTATAATTTGGCGAGTATAATACGTTCGTTATCTGTGTTCATAAGCAACTATTCTTGTTGATATTTCGCCTTAGTCATAGTTTGCATCCACGGTTAGTGTTTAATTTTTTTTTATTTTGATTAAATTCATTGCATTTTTCTTTGCTAATAGAAACTTTTTTAAACTAGTAAAACAATTTTTATCTTAATGTTGGTTTCTACATCAACTGTGAGTATAATATTAATATTTTAAATATTTATATCAGTTAATTTTATTACAATTTTCGAATTATTATACAATATTTATGTTATATTCTATATTTTGCTGTAACGTAAGTAGGTAATATTTAAATAATTAAGGATGCCATGATGTAGTATCTTGTCTATAATATTATATATTAACATATTATATAAATTAGTTATTATGTGCAGTAAAGTACATTATCATCTAATGTGCATTGTAATGAAAAATAAAATAACAGATTTTTCAAAATTATTTTTACTAAAAATTTGTTGAAATCAACAAGTTACATAGAAAGTTAAACGATATCTAATTGAATATTAATTTAATACATTTTTTATTGTATATACTTAGTAATATCTATGTAAATTTAAAAGGTTATTTTATTTTAAAAAATGTTTTCAGAAGTTACAGTCAATTAACAGTTGAATATTTGTATGGATAAATTGTTATGAAAATATCTTTTAAATAGAAACATTTATATTTTATAATCGTGTAAGTTATAATATAATTAAGGTCAAATCCATCTATACAACTTTTTTTGTTATACTTAGGATGCGAACTGTAGTGTTTAAGTTGAGATTGGAATAACAATCACATAGATAATATAAAATACAAATAACAAATTGTGTAGAGGAACATATTTTCGAGTACATAGATTCTTTTAAAAAAAATAATATTATAAAAAAAATTAAAGCAATGTTAGTTTTTGCATTTTTTGAATGGATTACATTCTTTAAATATTTTTCATTGTGATTAAAACTTTAATTTTAATCTAAATGCCATAATTTATGTTCTCTTCTTCTTCACCTTCAACCAGCTATTTGTGGACTGTGGTCGATCACCCTCGTCATAAACTTCCACTTGACACGATCTCCTACTGTATCTTCGCATTTTGTACTGGACTTCAAATCAATTATAATTCTTAATAGCATCCAAACAATTATTTTTCGGCCTTCCTCTTATTCTCTTTCAACTTACGTTAATTTTCATTACATGGGCTAAATCGTCTTAGTTTATTTTCTCCCATTTTGTCTATTATCAAAGCCACGGTTATTCTACTTCTTATACTATACTCGTTCCTTATCCTAACCTCTAGTTATTACACTTATCTACATTAACATTCTCATCTTTGCTACATTAATTTTGTGTTCTAACTTTTATTTGTCTGTCTAACGTCTAACACGCCAAACCATATAACATCTCATCACACTCTTATAAAATTTATCTCATTGTAATTATCTTATTACAAAGAATATCTTGCGCTTCTATCCACTTAATTCAACCACATTTAATCCTATTTATCATATTCTCTCCAAAGCCACTATTAGTTTGTATAAAGATCTTAAGTACTTAAAACTCTCAACCTTATTTATTGTTGTTACTTGTTTTATCCCATAAACATCTTGTCCTCTTCCAAAATCATATTAAAATACATCTACTGTTGTACAATTTATGTTCTGGTAATGTAATTTTATTATGTCATGCATTAATAAGACCGAGAAATACATGCCGGTAGGTATCACATCTATTTAAACAAAGAATTATAGTAGATATATTCGCTTCGTACATATTTATAATTTATTAATTTTAAATAATTTAAAATGTAACTTTTTGTCAAAGTCAACTCAGTGTTCTAAATTATAAATTCTCACCGAGACCGTACTGATCATTGAATTTAATCTTTATCAGATGACTTACAATAAATTATTTTCAGTTGATCTTTATTCATTTAATATACCTATTTTATAATGTTGGTTTATCTATAAGTCCGTATACATTTTTTTTTATGTAATAATGATTGTTTCCATATTAACAACAAAATAAAACTTTAATTAAAATGTTAAAATCTATTATTGCTTAGTTACAATATACTTTAAAATATAAATATTTTGTAATAATTATATTATTATTTTTGCAGACAAATCTAGCTTAATATTTATTTTAATAATATAAAAACCAAAATATACACAAGTTAATTGAAAATGAACAATAAATCACACTCAATATTGACTAAAGACACAATAAATAATGGAAATAGTGTACAAAAAAATTGTTTTTGTCCTTTATGTGATATACACATGAATAGAATAAAGAGGCCGCTTAATACACATCAAGAAAATAATGAAAAAGCATTAGATGGGATTAAAGAAGCAAGATGTTCTATAGATCGTTTACAAACTCTTTGTACCAATCTACATCAAACGATGGATCATAGTTCAGAAAAACTACTTAAGTTAAATCCATATCCAATTTTAGATACTGACCCTACCATGGACAATTTAAATTTTTCAACTACACTGCCAAAAATTCACTCATTAGGTAAGAACATGTTTTATGTTAGCTATTTTCATTTTAATTTCTTTAAATTATGATATAAATTCTATCAAATACTAGGTGTATTAGATACCCACAATTTCACCCATGTGCAGTTTATATGTCTGTGCAGTCTAGTTAGTGTATGTACCATAAATTTTGGACCAAATTACTACCTATGGTGAAACCTCCTATTGTAAAACATTTTGACCTTTCCTGAAACATTACATTTGAAAATGATAAATCACCAACCTTTAACAATTAATGATTAATAACCATTTCCTTCCCCCCTCCCTTATCATTGAAATATATTTCAACATTTTTCAAGATCCCACTTTAGGAATCCCATGTTAGGCCTAAAGTCACTTTCTTTATCAATCATCTCCCTTCAAGGTGTCACTGTAATATTTTTATCAAAAACTGATTTATTATAGAGTTTAACTTGACACCCCTTTTAACATTTTACAAATTGGGGATAGAGTGAGTTTTATCGATTCCAATACGATTTACTCATTTAGGTTATACTTATGTCATAGGTTAAGTTATTATAATAATATAATAGTTGGTTAGTTTTTCAGAGTAAAATTATAGGTGGGAGTCCTCATTGAGTTTCATCTATAACTAGGTGTGAGAACAGTCACTCTAAATTGTTAAAATTGAAGTAAACTTTTATCCCCTAATTCAACCCTCTAAGGGTAAAATTTAAAAAAATCCTGATACTAGTGTTTCTTAATTTTTAACCAAATACAAATTTTTTTTATGAATTTTATTTAAAAAAAAAAATGGTAGATTTTTATAAAAAATTCCATCCCTTATTCAACCCCCTTATCTTAAAATCTTACCCCAGAATCTTAGCGGATTCCTACATCATAGTAGCTACCTATATATATGACAAATTTTAGCCTGATTCATGCAGTGGTTTGAGTTGGGCATTGATTGATTAGTCAGCCAGTTTAACCTTATATATAGATATAAATCAGTTAGTAATTATATTATAAAGATAAACATAAAAATGAATTAGTACATAATAGGTAAATAAATACTAATAATTAATATTTTTATGTAAGGTAACAAAATTATAGATCATACAACACAATCTATGTATGATATAGAATCAACAGATAGACATAATGAGGTACTCCAATATCAAATTAATTCAAGACGGCGAGAAGAAAATAAAAACAATGTAGGTCAAGAAAAATTTAAAAATATTGATCAGCTTAACACACCAATCAAAAAATATGATAAGTTCATGAGACATGGGATTAAAGAAAAAAGATGTTCTATAGATCGTTTAAAAACTCTTCGTACCAATCTACAAACAATGGATAATAGTTCGGAAAAACTACTAAAATTAAATCCATATCCAATTTTAGATACTGATCCTACTTTGGACAATTTTAATTTTTCAACTACACTGCCAAAAACTTACGCATTAGGTAAGAACATGTTTAATGTAAGCTATTTTCATTTTAATTTCTATACATTTTAATTAAAATAAAAACTATACATTTTGGTAGTAACAATTTTATCAAATATATCAATTAGTAATTATATTATAAAGATTAACATAAAAATTAATTAGTGCATAATAGGTAAATAAATACTAATAACTAATATTTGTATGTAAGGTAACAAAATTATAGATCATACAACACAATCTAAGTATGATATAGAATCAACAGATCGACGTAATGAGGTACTCCAATATCAACATAATTCAAGACGGTGGGAAGAAAATAAAAACAATGTTGATCAAGAAGAATTTAAAAATATTGATCAGCTTAACACACCAATCAAAAAATATGATAAGCTCGTGAGACAACCACCTGTTCATCGTCAGCGTAAAGTTGGTCTCAATTGACAATTATTATTATTTATTATAAATCCATTTATGTACTATTATTTTATTTAGCTATTACCAACAGTACCTTCTAAACCTCTTAATTGTACAAATTCTTTGGTAAAGACAAGTGGCTCATCTGCCACCACAAATAGTCATTTAAATAATCGAAATTCAGTTAATAAAGATCTTATGAACGTTCCGAATCAAAAATTACTTGTCAATCATGTAAGAATGTCTACAATACCTGTAGAAACAAAAGAACCATTAATGGCTACTGATGATTACAATAAGGTTAATCCAAGTGACCCTATGAGCCCTAAAACAGAAATAATACTTAAAAATAATAATAACTTCGAAAAAGAACAATTAAATCTTTCTGATAGAAATAATACAAAATTAACTCAGAAGACAAGAAAGAGGGCTGAAATTATAAAAAATACTTCTGTATTTCCTGTTAGGTAAGAATAAAATAAATAAATAATATTTTATTGTTATATCTAATTATTTTGTTTCAGTTCTTTGAATAATCATTTATTAAATTCATCCATGGAATTGACATATGAAAGTAAATAATATCTTAAACATTATACTATTAATTGTCCATTTATTTTTATGGTATATCGTTTCTGTTATAGACAAGCAAACAAATTTAAAATCATCAATAATACAAACCCCCATTAAGAATTTAGAGCCAGATCATATCCCTGATCAACAAAATAATTTTAGTTTTGATCATATGTTTTCGGGTATTCAAATAAAAAAAATATATATTTGTCAACTGATTTTATTAATATTTAATGATTTGTTTAATAATCTTCAACGTAATCAAATTATAGATCCTCAAAAACGAAAAAGTAATTCTGAACAGCATTCAGCATTAAGATCAAGTTTATTTTCAAATATGCCTCCTTACATAAGATTTGCTTCTCATGATGTAAAAGGTAATTTAATTTATATATTTAAGTTTAAATTGTATACAATTATAATTGTGTTTCATAAATATTTTAGGAGAATCTTTTCCATTACCTTTGCAAAGGTTACTAAAGTGGAAACTAAGTTCCATTACTCCTATTGTTGTACGCCGTACTATTCAAAACAGTGGTTTTAAACTAGTTAGAAGTGAGCATAGTATAGTTAATAATGAAAATGATCCTTCTGCCATAGCTAATCAATCTGATCAAAATACAATTTCCTTACAAAATTATTGTGGCGTTACACCTCCTATTGTTGATACACTTGATGGTTCCTATCCTTTATCCAATGAATTAATGATGTTACCTCGTTCCCGTGAGTTTATTTCTTATATTTTTCTTTGATTTCAATTTGGTTTTATTTTTAATTATATGTATTAATAATTGTATTATTTTATTTGAATTCATTTAGAATCTAATGATTGGTTTGGTACTTGGGGTAAACATATGAAATCATTATGTTTCAAAACACTACGTGAACAACAAAAGTTTAATCATTTTCCTGGCACTTTTCAAATTGGACGCAAAGATAGGCTGTGGATAAACTTGCATAGACTTATGTTAAAGTATGGTAAAGATCAATTTGGTTTTATACCCACATCATATATATTACCACAAGAAGCTACATTATTACGAAAAGTGTGGGATGAATGTGGAAATGATGGGGACAAATGGATTGTTAAACCAGTATTATTTGAAATTTAATCCCTATAGTTTTTGAACATAAATGAGCAAAAACAATTTTTTTTAGCCAGCATCTGCTAGAGGAACCGGAATTCGTGTGATATCAAAGTGGAATCAAATACCAAAGAAAGTTCCTTTGGTTGTTCAAAGATACATTGATAATCCATATTTAATCAATGATACAAAATTTGATTTAAGATTATATATACTCATCACTTCCATCAATCCACTTCGATTATATTTGTATGACAATGGGCTTGTACGATTTGCTTCAGGTTCAATATTTTTATTATTACATTACTGACATTTTTTTCACTTATTTATTTTTAATTTTAGTTAAGTATTCATCTGATATTAATACTATATCTGACCGGTTTATGCATTTAACGAACTACAGTATTAACAGACTTAGCAGTCAGTATACTCAAAATGAAGATGCTGATGCTTGCCAAGGTCATAAATGGTAAATATTTTCTATCAAATATATTTATTTTAGGTATGTCCTTCTATTACCATTATAGAGTGCTACTGTTATTATTCTTTAGGACATTAAAATCATTATGGACATACATGGAGAAAGAAAGAAAAATTGAAGTTAAAAAACTGTGGGAAAGTTTAGAAGATTTAGTTGTCAAAACAGTTATCAGTGGTGAATCACCAATGAGTCAAATGTGCCGGTCAAATTTAAGTAATAGATATAATGCATATGAGTTATTTGGAATTGATGTTTTATTTGATGAATATCTAAAACCTTGGATACTAGAAGTAATTTTTTTTAAATTTGCAAATTCAACTTTTTGGAAAAAAATTGATTTTAATAATTGTACACACTATGATGATAGGTTAACATATCTCCTTCGCTTCATTCATCATCTCCACTTGACTTAGCAGTAAAGGGACCATTAGTTAAAGACTTAATGAATATGGTTGGTTATCATATACCAAACAAAATGTCTCCTAGCACACAAGTAAGCTATCATAGCACATGAAAATATTAATTTAATACAATCAATTTTAATAATTACTCAATATTAATTAATTTAAAATATTTGTTATATAGAATACTTTAATGAAAACGTTAGGAGTTCACTCACCACTATGTTATGATAAAAGGTTATATACATTCAATTTATCAGTTAAAGAACATGATAAACAAGAATATTATACAAATGTTGAATCTAGAAAAGAAGTAATAAATTTAGTGATTCAATTATTTACATGCAAGTTATTAACTAATATTTTTAATTTGCATAGTACATTAATAGCATATTAGATGATCTATTGCCAGATGATGTTCGACATCTTATTGCATATGAAGATGAACTTACACAAGTAGGATCGTATGTATTTGTATTTATAAATAATCAGTGGTATATTATAATAATGAAAGGAATATACTATATTCAATTTTTAATTCAAAGCAGTAAAAATCTTAGTTACACATATTAGTACTTATTACTCAATAGGCACTTTTACATTCACATTTAATCATGTATTTTATTTTATTTTTATTTTTATTAATTTGTATTTCATAAAATGTCTAATTTATTTATTGGTTGATGCTCATAAAGCCATACAATATATATATGTGAATATTCACATGTATAACACAACTTGGTAGTGTAGTGCACCATAATGTGTGGTGTATTTAACAATAATATTAAGCATCAATACTATTTGGCCACATATTAGGAGTGTGGCTGTGAATAGTTTAGTCATGCATATTATAGGGGGTAGCAACAAAATGGCGGAGAATGAAAGACCACATTAGAAATTGACGCCAATTAAATATTAAATTTAAATTGAATTTTAATTTTTGAGGTAGAGAGATGAAATAAATAACAAGTTGTTGCAAATTTAAGGAATTTTTATTGGATATAAAAAAAATTAATTGTGAAACAGAATGTCGGATAGATGGCATCTGTGAACGGAGATACATTCATTGAGACGCTTTCTAAAGATTTTCATCACCTTCTTCAACATTTCCACTGGAATTAATGCAATTTCTTTTCTAATTGCTTCCTTTAAATTGGGAAGAGTTCGTGGCTTGATGACATAAAACTTTGACTTCAGATACCCCCAAAGGAAGAAGTCGCAGGGCGAGAAATCAGGCAACTGGGGTAGACAAGGAATGTCAACATTTTGAAGACCAAATATCTGGAAAAAGTTAAACGAATGAGATCCATTGAGATTCTCAATGCAGTATCTTGTAGGAATATAAATTTTAAATGTTTCAGTAAAATGGTATGAAGGCTCTGACTCGAAATTTCGAGCAGTTGACCATCGTGAGCTTTTCTCAACAGAAATTTAAAAACATGCTACATTTTCTGGTGCGCCAACATGCATGCACTACAGGCACTACACCTTGAGATGTTGGGCAACATTGTGCGACATCCCCTCCCAAAGTTATGCCAATTACAAATGTGGCCTTTCATTTTCCGTCACTCTGTACTTGTTCATAAATAAACTTTGGGTTTAATTTACTCGTACTTGTCACTTCTACTCATACTATCATTATTTTTACTGTTTGTATAGGTAAAAATGGGTGAACAATTAAGTTACTAATTTTAAGTACTAAGCACCATGTAAGCCTTTTTAACAATTATTTTAGTAGAAATTCTCAATATATATAATTAATCTTTGGTTTATGTGACCTCTGGGACGACTTATTCACACAACTCCTTTTTTTAGTTATCTGTTTTTGAATTGGTTTTATATTGGTCTTTTTTATCTAGTTCTGTTACAATACTACCTAAAAAAATAAGTTGGCTAAGCCATATATTTCTAGCATTTTGAATTTTTCTTGATTACATACTAAATTATTTTTCTCTATACATAGTATTTTTGTCTCCACTCTTTCCAGCTATATTGGTTCAAAGAGTTTTTTTTAGTATTATTCTTTCAAATATTCTTCTTTGTGTGTTGGTCAGTGGTATTTAAAATTTTAGTTCCCTTTCTCTTTCCAAAAATCAGCAATGTTAATTACATTGTATTGTATTTAAATTTTTTTCTTAAAATGTTTTCCTTTTTTTCTCTTATTGATAGCATTCCTGCACTCACAGTTTGTGTCTAGTTAGTCACTTGTGAGTCGTGGGAGTGATTCAGTCAATCATCTCCCTATATTGTACTTTAGAGTTCTATTGGACTCGTTCCTGCCACTTTATTATTTTGTTACTGTTAGCAGTTCTATGATGGGTTTACTAGTTTTAATGATACTTTTCAATTTTTTTAAATATTATTTGATATCTATTTTGACTACCTATGGTTTGCCGGTAATCACAATTCGGTTATCTTAACTACCTAGTTAAGTATCCAAATCTGGAGTTATTTTTTTCAATTAAAAGTCCAATATAGCCTACTTTGAACATACGCACATCCATTAGTCAAAAATTATGTTACCAGTGCAAGCTAATGAACGACTTTAATCCTCTAATTACTCTGATTTGTTAGCAAAACTATGTTGGTAGGTAACCAAAATAGTCATCAGTGGTAGTCGAGATAACTAAATTGTTACACCCATTGGTAGTTCATCATACACTTTCAATTGAAAAGTATCATTATAATAAATGTTTTTCTAGTCTGCTAATAATTTGAACTTTGCCAAACTTGGATGTCCATAGTTACTTGTCTATGTTTTTCTTTTCTCCATTGCTGCTATTTCTATTTGGAGGAGGAAGCTCACTCAAAATCTGTATTTTTCTATTGGCCTAAGTTTTAGACAGCCACTAATTATTATATTTATTTGTTAACCATCCCTATACTGAGCTGGCACACTCTGGCTGAAGAACAAAAGGCTAGACTGGTCATTTGATGCACCTTGGAGCAAATGCCCTATTTCGCTCTTTCTAATTTTTAGATTATATTATTCTTTGTTGCGATTTTTATCTCAGTATTCTCTAACTATACTTTATATTTTAGAGTAGGATCTAGTTTTACTCTTAAGTACTTTGGGTTACCCAGATCTATTTTTCCCTTTGTTAGTCAATATTGAATTTCCTCTTTGCTTCTATATATTTAAGATGCTATGGACATACTTGTGTAGTTTTGTGTTGTTTAGATTTGGTTTCAGATGGTTTCATGCATAGTATTCAGTTAATGCCACTAAAGATTCCTTAATTATTTTTTCTGTTTCTTTAAAACTATTTCCTTGTGCAGCTTTATAACTACTGCTAGATACAGTATAGATACAGAAAATGTTTCATTGCAAATTCTCTTGGTTGATCATTCTATCTGTATAAATATTAAAAAGTAGGTAGTTGCCCTGAGGTAGGTCATTATTTTGTTTTTTCCATTTCCTTTAAGCATCAATTGCCTTTATCAAAATGTTTTAGTTTATATAACACATGTGACATATGTTTAATTGACAGTTAATAATACTGAACTGTATTTTTTTTGAAACTTTATTTGCCGTTTAGAAAAACTATAATTTAGAAAAGTATACATGATTATTGTGGGTTCCTTTATAGTCACTTTGATAATTACAGAAGGTAAATCACTAATTGTAGGTAAACAGTGTACAAATGATTAGAAGTTATGGCCATTTTTGGTGATCTTACAAACAATCTTATAGAGAATCTTGGTATTCTGGAATCAAGTGAACATAGTATTGATCATTGATTTACTCTCTAGCTAATTGCCTGTATTCTAAAAACTCCAATACTCTGCTTTAAATATAATATAATCAATAGTATATATGAACAACTTACTAAAACTATTATTAATTTTTAGATTTCAAAAAGTATTCCCTACTACTTCATCATTTAAATATCATCAATACTTTAATGGCTCAAGGTATTACAATATGCTTTTTGATGCTTGGGAATGTAAATATAGTAACAAAAGAGAAGAAGGTAAGAGTTTAAACTTCTTTTTCTAGATGTCAACATTTAAATATAAGTACTGTTGGTTTTATAAAATGATTCATTATTTAAGTTAGAGATAGCCATACATGGCTATATTTGTTCCAAAAGCATTTTATATTCTTATTTATATATCTATTAATATTTTAAATTTTTGTAAAAATGAATATGTATTACATTCAACTTTTAAAATAATATAATAAATTAATAATTCACCAAATATAAAAAAAATATGCTGGATTGGACTACTTTGAAACCTGGACCAGGAATTAAAAGTATAAAAATAGTTTTGATTTAAAAATAACATCATCAGCTAATAGAATAGCAAAGGCAAAAAAATAATTTGTGTCTGAACATAAAATAACAGGAATACATAGAAAAAAGTTAGTTTTTACACACTGAGTAGACCAATTTTATTAGAAGAAATTATATTAAGATGAGAAATTGTATGTATTATATAAAAAAAAATATTGGTATAGAATATAATTTTTGAATTCTGACTGTATATTCAATGTGTTTTGGATTGTGAGTGAAGCGAAGCAGCTTATAGTTTTACAAAGATGTTATTTTTGTTTTCTGTAGACAACTTTTCTACTAACAATTTTGTTCCAACTTATAATGATAATTCAATTTTTAAAAGAAAATTTCACTAGGGAAGTACTTAAAAAATATAATTTTTCAATTTTCCCAAGAGTTTCCACAGTGAAAATGTGAAAAACCGGAATAAAACATGGGAAAACCTGGAAACATATAAAGCCTATTTAATTATTTTACTATATTATGGCACATATATGGTTGGCCAAGCATGAAAAGCAATTGAACTCCACTCAGAGTCGTTTTTTTGTAAGCAATGATTTATCTTTGCTTACAGGTATATGTTAAATTATCTATAACAGTGACTGTACCCTTCTCAATTATCCTAAGACATCTCTTTATAAATTTTTTTTTATTAACTTAACTATAAATATTTAATTTTTCCAATACATAATAAATGTAAACATCTTCTTGGGTAGGTATTCAAATCTCTTAGGTCATTATGTATATACAAATCAACATTATGACAAGGTATTCTCTTAAACATGCCATTAGAATTAGGAGAAGCCTTGGTTATTCTATTATGTAAAGATAATATTTTGTGTGTAGATGTATAAAATTCTAGCCTGAGTGTTTATTAATGTATAAAAGCTCAGGTAAGCTCAGTTTAAAAATACTTTTCAAACTTCTGCCAAAATTAAATAAATACTGACATTTAAAATCCCTGCTAGTTTACTATTGAGTTTGTGATATATTGTTATCAAAACTAATAGTTTATGTAATACCGCAAAATTAGGAGAGTCGTAGAATTGTTAGCGTGAGTTTAAAAAGATACCCTAGGATAGGTGACGGGTGCAGCCACTGTTATAGGTGGGAATTTAGGAAGTTAGGATACAGTAGGTAATTTAATGTAAATCTGTAAGCTACAATAAACCATTGCTAACGAATAATGATTCTGAGCAGAGTTCAGTTGATAGTGATGCTTTATCAACAATATATATTACGTCATATCATAGTAAAATAATTCAATAGGCATTATATATTTTCTTTTACAATATTTGTTTAATATTGTACTGATTTTCTGGGTTTCCCATGTTTTCCATCTATTGGGAAAATTCCTGAGAAAATCAAAATATGACCTCCCTAATGTATCACTCCAAGAAAATTTCCTTTCAGAAAAGAGTATATTGTATACATCGGAGTAAGCTTTCTGGTAGAAAGTGCTCACATAAAAAAATAATTTAAAAAAGCATCTTTGTAAAATCAATACAACCTTCACACCACTAAAAAAAAATGTAATAAGTCTGTGAAAAAATCCCAGCCTGACACATAATAAATTCAAAAAATCCAGCCTTTGCAGGTTTTTAGTATTTACTTACAACCTTACAACTCATCTAACTAATTCAGGTCCCCTTTTTGAACTATAACATGAAAAAATAACCCTTCCACCTTTAAAAACCTTTGATTTATAATATACTAGGCTTTATTTTTGTTTTTTTATTTATCTGTATGTTTATTTAATTTTTATTTTGCATATATACCTATGTATATTTTATATTATATTATAAATCTGTGGCTTTCTGTAAGAAGAGCCAATACTAAAAAAAAATTCTTAAAACTATGGACCTAACATTAGATTTTTTAAATCTTGCACCCAGTTAAATGTATATTTCTATTTTTATAATTTTAGATTTTGAGTGGAGAGAAGAAGCTTATGATTTTACATAGATGTTTGTTTTTTTTTCTGAGGACAATTTTTCTACCAGTAATTTTGTTGCTTTTTTGATAGCAATGTTTCTGAAAAAAAATTTCACTGGGGAGGTATTTTAGAGAGGTCGTTTTCCATTTTTTCCAGAGTTTTTTAAGCAAATATGAAAAACAGGAAAACAGGGAAAATCAGTAAACATTAAACAAATATTATTAAAGAAAATATAGAAAGCCTATTTAATTATTTTACTATACTAAGGCATATTGTTGACAAAGCATGAATATCAACTGAACTTGGCTCAGAATCGTTTTTCTGAAGCAATGGTTTATCATTGCTTACAGGTATACATTAAATTACCTATAATATTGACTGCACCTGTCCCAATTATCCTAGGACGTCTTTTTTTTTTTTTTGAAAATAATTTATAGAAAAAAAATTTAAAATAAATGATATTGAATGACTGGGATTTAGCAGATCATTTAAATCTAACCCATCATATGTTAAAACTTTTCAAAATAAAGTATTTATATTTGTATACTAGATTAAAAAATCTGATTTCAGATTCAGAGTAAAGCAAGGAATTTACTGGTTTTTCTCATTTTGAATGTTATGCTTATTTTTCTAAAAGCACCTATAATTACACAGCAGGCTGTAATCACATTCACTAATTGCTAATTATTATTATAACTATTTGACTGTAAACTTTTCTTTCTCTGATCTTTAAAAAAACTATTCAAGTTTACTAATTTCATACAAATAAAACGTTTTTTAATTTTTTTATACCAAAATATAAAAAATTAATAGAAATATAAATATTTATAATCCTTATTCTCATGAGTAATATATGCATAAAAAAAATAAAAAAACAGAATTTGATTCTTTATTATTTCAGGAGATATTGCAATGGGTATATCTTTTTGGAACGCACTATATATCAGCATACTTATTGTTTTACATAATAATCCCATTATATAACTAGGTATTGTATTATGTATGTATATGTATACTATTATTTTCAAGGTATTGCTCTGCTTGATATGTTGTGTCAATCAAAAGTTCACTTAGAAGTGCCAGATATTGATGAAGAGCAATCAAAAGTAATATTTTAAATAACTAAAGAATAATTTTTAAGTATATATACAAAAATAAGAATACAATCATTTTTATAAGTGTCATATGAATTTGATATCATATTATTTTTACTGGAAAGAATAATTATTTTAAGTTGAAATATTTACAAATATTAGTATTTTATTAATATTAGTAATATATTATATTGGTACATGTTTACAAACTTAAGTTTAAAAATTATGTTTTTATTGAATTAATATCTAATATAAATTAATCAGCATTATGTTAAGTAATTTTGGTTTTTACAGTGCCTAATACTACTACTTAATCTAAATATACTTGGATATTAAAAGTGCATAAATCTAAAAATATAAATTGATTATCTACTTTTAAACAGTTTTTAAGATTTAGAATTATAATTTATTGGGATGTTAAAAAAACAATTCTATCTGAAATTAACAAAAAATAATATAAAATAGTAATAAAAATACTAATTTTGATATATTTGGGAATTTTGGAATTTCTTTTATATGGAAACAAATACATTTTAAATTACTTATGTCAAATATTTTTCATTCATTATTATGTTTGTAGTTTATAAAAAAATTAAAATAATTATTAAATTATCTTAATATTTTAGATTGTAAGTTGAGTGAGAAATGTATTGGTGAAAAACTTTTTTACTAGATAATTTTGCTCATGTTTTCAAATGTAGTACTTTGTCTGAAAGGAAATTTTCCTGGGGTAGTACTTTAGAGAGATTATTTCTTTGATTGGAGTTCCATAATAAAAGAAAAAAATTAGAAAAAACGGGAAAATCTACGAAACGTATTATTTTAAAATCATAAATATTACAGCCATTTAAAATATATATAACCAGGAGAGGCATAGAGGCCGCCTCTCCTCCTAAGCCTATATTTTTGTTAAAAACAACTATACAAATTATGTACTATCGAGTATTGCAGACATGGACATATAAGTGTGTAGTTATCTACCTACAATCTATATACTATGAAATATAATAAACTTATAAAATATATTTTTAAAACAGTTTTCTGAAAAATATGACTTGGCTTTCTCCCAACCAAGTCTCCGGAGCCGCCCCTGTATATAACTGACCTCCACTCAGAATCGTTTTTCATTTGCGAAGATCAATTGGTGTATATAGATATACATTAGATTCCCCTCTACGTATCCTACCTTCTCAACTTCATAAAATGCATACAAATTTTAGGAACTATTAAGTACAGATTTATGTATACATTTCATTTTAGAGATTTTATTTGTGATCAAATTATAAACAATTGAAAATGAACAAATATACACGTGTTATTATGTCCTATTTCCTGTTTATAGGATATAATGTAATTAGGAAACTAACAGTCTTTTATTCTTACATTAACTAACTGATATACCTATTACAGATATCATACAGTGATCAATCTAGCAAAAGATTCTCATTATCTCGGAAAATATAAAGATTTTTCAGAATTTGTTTTGTAAAAGATTTTAGAAACATGCAGCTTTACATATTATCATATATTTTAGATTTGAATCGTAGCGATGACTTTACCTACTATATATTATAATGTGTTTTTTTTTTTATGTCTGGTTTTTACTAAAATTCTCGCTCTGATATGTAGTGTGTAGCAACATTTCTGAGAGGGAATTTTATCAAATTAATGTTAAAAGAAGTTATTTTTCAATTTTTCAATAGTTTTCGTAATAATTGAGGTAAACCAGAAAAATGAAAAACAAACAAATGTCAGATTAGGTATGATTTCATTATTTGGAATTTGTACTGCTTACGTTTTCTACCAGAAATATTTCTTCATAAAAAAACGACAACAGGCATTTTTTAATATAATTGGCTAGTATTTTTTATTTTATTTTTATTAAGCAAACCGAAAAAAGAACGTAGAATGAACGAAAAAATTTACGAAAATAATGATTTTATTTTTTATTCAATATTGTTTTATGTTGTGATTCAGTTTAAAATATCTATGGACATTTGAAATAAAAATAGTAAACTGAAATTTGCTTTCTATAAGACGTGATAAAATTATCAAAACATTTTAGTCAGTTTTAAGCTATATTTTAATTTTAAGAGTTTTTTTAGGTAATTTGTATTCAGTAGTTGTTCTGTGATTGTTAGGTCTAAATTAAACAAAAGGAAAAATTAACAGGAGTTTCATTATTTCAAAATTTAGTGTCATGTGGAATTTTTTATAAGGATATTAATATCAGGTTTTGACAAAACTAAAAAATTATTATGATCTTTCAAAACATGCATAACTGAACTCCACACAGAATCATTTTTTGTAATAATAATTAATCGGTGCGTACAGGTATAAATTAAATAATTTTTGTATCTCACCTTCCTAACTACCCACCTTCAACAATGACTGCACATTTTCCTAGTATCATCTATTTTTTTTTTTTTTTTATTAATTTTCAATTATTCATAATTTGATTACAAATAATATCTCTTAAATGAAATGAATACATCATGCACTTAAGAGTGCATGAATATTTTTAATGTAATCAAATATGATATAATTAAAAATATTAATGGGGCTACTTTAAAACATTATTTTAAAATATGTTTTATATATTTAATGATAAAAAAGAATTTTAAAAAAAATGTACTTTATACTTAATTGTTCCTGAACATTTTAAATAGATATTATTATTAGTTTTAAAGATATATTGAAATTTTCAAAAATTATCCAGCTCACTTATCAAGTAAAAAAAATTTTTAAAAATTATATGACATGACTTATGAATTATTATTAAGTTATTTAATTCATATTTAAAGGGTATGGATACATTTTTTTTTTTTTTTACAATTTTAGTTTAGTAAACAAAGATTTACTCAACATTTGTTTTTAAAAATTAATAATCAAAATAAATGGTAACCATTTTGTGGTTTTGAATCCAAAAATAATTTATTAGTTTTATAAAAACACTAAGAGTGACATTTCAACCTAAAATTGTTTTAATAATAATAAACTTGTAATAAAAAAAACTAAATTGTTTGTATTAAATTAAAAAAAGAAAAAAAACGAACATACTTCGCACAATGGGTGAGTCACGGTTATAGATTTAACGTTGGGAAGAAAGAATATAGAGGAGAGTTCAATGCATATCAATAAGTAACTATTAATCGTTGCTAACAAAAAAATGATTCTGAGCGGAATTTGGTTTTGCATGTTTTAAAAGGTAGTAATATTTCAGATTTTGATCAAAATTTGATATTAAAATCCCCCCCAAAAAAATTCTATGTGAAAACTTGACTTTTACTTATTGATCAATACGTATAACCTTATAATGAACCTTAAAAAAATGTTCAAGCCTTTCTGTTTGATTTAACAATTTTATATACAGAATACCTACCAAATAAAAATTATATAAAAACAACTAACAAAATAAAAATGATTTTATCACATTTAGAAAAGGCAAATATAAGTTCTCTGTGCAAATTTCAATTCCCCACAAATATTTTTAACTGAATCACAAGAAAAAAACAAAATTTAAAATTACAAAAGTATTTATTTTGTAAATTTTCCTGGTTTTCCTCGGAAAATCAAAAAATTAGCTCCTTAATTTACCAACTAGATGAAATTCCCTTTAAGAAAAAGTGTTACACTTTATACACCAGAGAAAGATGACTGGTAGAATTTTTATATACATTATAAAAAAAAAAAAATAAGTAAATAATAAAATAAAACCCATTGTAAAACCAATATATTTCTATCTAACCTACCTTTATATATTCATTAACAATTTAGTTTATTTTTATTTTTTGTGTGTTTTTAATACTTAGTTTTCTTCTGATTAAGATTTATGACACCCTCCAAAATACACAAATGGAAGTTGAAAAAATGTTGGAGGAATCTGGCAGTGATAAAATAAGTGACAAACATCAAGAGGTCATCAGATTATCTGATAACTGAACATGTACACTTATGTACATTATTTTATTCTGGTTTTAAAAATATACTATTTTCACAACTATAATTTGTGAGTTCAACTGTATTTAGTTTATTATTAGTATTAATGTTTATTTCATTTAATTAGGTACATTAATTATATTTACATTTTGGCATTACAATTGAATAATTATAATATAAATATATTAAACTGTGCTCAGATAAGGCTGTAAATTTTGGCTAAACAGTTTTATATGCTTTAAATACTTTGTGGTACACAGCAATTTCATAAAGTTATACTTTTAAAATTAAAACAGAAATTGAATGCACTAGGTATATGATAAAAGTAGACTTAACTGTGATAATTGTTTACATAATTTTATTTTGTGGTAATCACAAAAACAAATATAAAACATATATACTAGAGAAGTTCAGAAAGTAGGGTTAAGAATCTAAAAAATGCATATATTACATTAAAAATTACAGAATATATTCCAAAATATGTTATTATTTCTCCACATAATTGCTGTTAAGGTCAATGTATTTCTGAAATCTGAAAACCTGAAAAAACAGGTCCTGAGTGAACTGGGTGGTATGGGGTTAAACTTTTTTATGACACAAGTCAGCAAACTCCTATTATCTTCGGTTTTTTAACCTCTTAAGGTTTTCCCAATATGTAGCATCATTGATAGTTGTCCCTTTAAACATTCAACCAATAAAATTACTTTCCAGTCCTATAAAACAGATGCTAAAGGTTCTTCTCTGAAAACTGGAATTAGAATTTTTTTGGCTGGGAGGTGGGTATGGCACCACTATAAAGACAGCCTTTTTGATTTCAAAAGTATAGTGGCACACCTAAATTTTATTTCTGTTACAATGATGTTTAAGAACGTTTCACCCTCCTTTTGATGTTCAAGAAAAGACTGAGTGAATTTCACACAGTAGGTGGAGCTAATTGACAATTAAATAACTTAATAGAATACATTATTTTATTATATATATTTATTTAATGCTAAATGATGCCACTACTACATATCTTTAGTAAATAAATTTATAATAAATTACACATTCTACTTTTCTAATGTAACATTTGTTATAACAATTAAAAGTGTGTTCTTAAGCAAAATTTGTTTAGTATACATAATATAATATTATTGTTTATTGAGAAAAATAAGTAAATTAGATTAATGATTTTTTTAAACTAATCATTGTTTATTTTTTATAAATCATGATTTTTAATATTAGATAGGACTAAATAAAACCATTCAACTTAACTATCCTAATTTATTAATCCTCTTAATTTATTTATTTATTTTATAAATGCCTGTAAGCTAAAGTACAATAAAAATAAACTACATTAATCGAACTTAAGTATACATAAAAAGATATTACAGCATAAATAAAATACATCATAATATAATTAGATAATTAGAATAAAGTAATTAATAATAACAATGAGTAAATAAGAATATGTAAAAAGATTTCAAACATATATTAAGAAAATTTGGCTTAACAGATGTAAATATCATGTATAAAATAAATCAAATTTTCTTAAATTATTACATCCTCTAGTTATGTGATTCAAGGGAATAGCCGTATGAGGTACAATAAAATGGAATAGAAATAAAGTAAATTATGATTTTTTTAAAATAATCATAATTATAGTTTTTTATAAATCATGATATTTTAAAATTAGATAGGACTAAATAAAACCATTTAATCTAACTATCTTATATTAATAATCCTCTTAATTAATTAATTTTATAAATGCCTGTAAGCTAAAGTACAATAAAAGTAAACTACATTAATCAAACTTAACTATAGAAAAATGGTATTACAGCATAAAATATATCCTAATATAATTAGATAATTAGAATAAAGTAATTAATAATAACAATGAGTTATTAAGAATATGTAAAAAGATTTCAAACATATATTAAAGAAAATTTGGCTTAACAAATGTAAATATCATGTATAAAACAAATTAAGTTTTCTCAATTTATTACATCTTCTAGTAATGTGATTCAAGGGAATAGCCGTATGAGGTACAATAAAATGGAATAGAAACTGTAGGATAAACAAATACCCAACAAAATAATTTTACCATAATTTGTAATAGGGAAATATTTTTTTAAAAAAAAAATATAATTAAGTTTTATATATATATATATAAGTTATAAAAAGTGACTTATGTTAATCACATTATTTAAATCTGGTATTATCTTTAAAAGACAAATGTATTATTATTGTTATATTTGATCATAAATTATAGAATATCTAAATATTATGGTCAAGTGAGGTAGCTGTGATATGAAATTGAAATTTTCAACTTGAATTGCTTGTTCTTTACTTGAACATGTAGTTTAAGATATAAAATCCTTAAAATTATTTTAGTATATATATATGAGGTATATAAATAAAGTAATGAGACTAGTAATGCAGCGTGCAATCTAGCATCACTGATGGGTTTGTGTATGGATGGGAGTTAAGCTAACATCTAATACATTTTCAGTAGGAATTTAACTCCCTAGGGTCTTGTATTAATTTGAGATTAAATATAAATAAATAAATAAATAAATAAATAGATTGTTTTCATAAATCAGTATTTTCTTGTGAGTTCTTAAAATAAATGACTTTTCAGAAACTTCTGCAGACACATAAATATGATGGTTTTTTTAAGGGCCCAAGTTTCTAGAGGGCTTAAAGCATTATCAGAATTCAAATTGTTGTCAATTTTTTCATAATTGTTTGCAGTTGTAGGCTGTTCACCTTAAAGTTCATCTTCAATTGACTTTCTACATTTTAAAAATGTCTTAAATCACCAAAAACCTGAGCCCTCGGAAAAATATTGTCTCTATACTTCTGCTGAAGTTTTTAAAAAATTACTGTATTATTGTTATTGTACAGTATGTGACAAAATCAATATCAATTACTCACTCATAAAAGTACTTATGCTAATAGAAAAAAGTATTTATAAGAATATAAACATTAAATATAAATAAAATAATTATGAATTACTAAGTGAAATAATTAAAATGATGAGTACATTATAAATAAGGAATTGTGTTTCATTTGTATAACACTTGTAAAAGTATAAAAGGTATGTGTGTACACCAGGCTAAATAATTAATCTAATAAATAATATTACAAAAAAATAGGATATAAAAACATAATTCAGAGCGAAGTTTGGTTAATCATGTTTTAAAATGCTATGATTTTTTTACAATCTTAGTAAAAATTTGAACTTTGTAATTAAAAAAAAAAATCTTTTATTATGCTCAATTTTTTTGGCTACCATTGATAACAATAACGAATCTCATTTTATATTTGGGATAAATTTTGACATATGAAAAAAAATTGTATGCTTATACAGTCTATAAATATGAAACCTGAATTTGCCTATAAATACCTCTAGCAATAAATATAGTTATTTTTAGACTGTGTAATTAATGTTATTTCCATATTGATATTTGATAAAAGATAACCAATTCATAATAATACAAGTTTCATAAAACTGCACAGTTTGTAATAGCATTGAATATGTCAAATTTTATGCTTCGAAATCACAATTTGTGAACAATATTAATTTGAAAAAAAATGCCGCAGAATAACATTGAATGCTTGTCCAAGAAGCTTAGGGTGAGTATGCTTTTGAAAAATCACTATGCTTTGAGTAGTTTAAAAATTTCAAAGTGGCAATTTTTATGTGAGAAGTAGAAGACCCCAGAAAAAGTTTGAAGATAGCGAATTGCAAGAATTGTTGGATGAATATAGCTCTTAAATATAACAACTCACAGATTAATTAAATTTAATAAGTGAAGCTGTCTCCATACACTTGAAAGCCATACGATTAAGATAATGGGAAAACAAATTTCATGTGAACTGGGTTAAGCATAGTAAGAAAACACAAATACTGTGTCTGGTGGGATAAGAAGGGTATGATCTATTACGAGCTGCTAAAACTTGGTGAAACTGTTAATACTGAGTGTTACCAACAACAAATGATCAATTTGAATCAAGCTTAGTGTGAAAAATACCAGAGTATAAAAAAAACAACTTTGCTTCATGATAATGCATCATCACACAGCAAAACTGGTCAAA
The DNA here is from genome assembly GCA_902439185.1 of Cinara cedri. Taxonomy (NCBI): domain Eukaryota; kingdom Metazoa; phylum Arthropoda; class Insecta; order Hemiptera; family Aphididae; genus Cinara; species Cinara cedri. The sequence continues at coordinate 906,166 of CABPRJ010002384.1, read as the reverse complement.
GAAGAAACAATTGGGACATTTAGTTAGGAAATACTTTTGCATGAAGCTTATTCATTTGATTTCTATTTATTTATATAAGGGACACGCACTTCCTGAGAAGCGCTTATGAAAATGTAAGAAATTGGCTCAATGACTAGGTCATCTTAAAAGAATAACAATATTTCGCATCTACAAATTACCACACAGTTGGGAAAAATGTATAGCAATGGGCAATACTCCAAATAAAATATTTGCTATCTTTTTCATATAATAAATGTATAATTTTTGTAAAAAAAATTCAGGTTTTATGTTTTACTGATCTGGTAAAACCAAATAAAAACCTAAAAACTTGAAATGTTCAAATGACTACAAATAGCTTAAAAGTTACCAAAATGTTTTGAAATTTCTAATAAAAAAATCGTGTACAGACTGAAAAAAAATGCATATTTCATTTCAAAATCAATAATACATTCCTCACTATGCTCAGAATTAAAAAAAAAATTCAGAAGTTTTAATTTAATAAATTGGAACAATAAAAAAATGTTCAGAATAAAAATTGTCTTGCAGTGTACATTCTTTGTGGACATTTGTATCCAATAAATAATATGATAGTGTATTATTTTTAAACACCATAGCTTTGTTGTCATTAAATGCACACATCACACCATCTTCAAATTCTATATTAAATATTGTTATTGTCCGATATCGATTTTCCTCTGGAGAGTAACAATGCAATCCAATTGTCTTTTTATAAGATACTGTGAAATCAAAAGTGTTTTAAAACATAATATAACTAATACCTAAAATTGCTTAAATAACTTACCAAGTATATATACCGAGTCTAAATAAACAGTTGCAGAGGTAATTATTGGTTCAATATTCATGACATTAACATCCCATTTATAATTTGATGGATTACTTTCATCAAAACTAAAACTATGCCACTTGGTACTAAAGTATTTTTTTATCATAACAAACTGGCCTTGATACTCCAAACAAATATACTTGCCTGACATGATTTCCTTCCCCCAAGTAAAACACTCATTGTTTCCAATGTGTACAAGTGTATTATTATCTAATATAAATGAAATTACTATTAATATAAAAATTACCATATAAACTAGAATATATAATTTACCTTTATCTAATCTGAAGTGTTCCATTACTTTATTACGTAGTCTGTGTTTTGTTCTTCCTCCAATTAAAAATAAATCATCTCCACAAAAATAACCAATGCCATTACGTCTTTTAGAGGGAACAAAACTGTATAAAAAAAATGTACTCGTTAAAGAATTTACACAAGTTAATAATAATATATTAATTTAATTGTTAAAACTACTTTTCTAATTTAATCCATTCCTTGGATAATAAACTGTATTTCCAGCCAGATTCATTCCATATTCCTCTAAAGTAGCCAATTTCACCACCCATAACATAAATTTCCATATCTATGAATGCACGAAATAATTAATAATAGAATAATAAAGTAAAAACAAAATTATTAAATGGTTAATACTTGTAAATAAATATATAAATAATTTATTTTATTTTGATTACCTTTAACCATTACATGATAACCAACTGTATTTGAAGGTAATGGATCCACTTTCAGGAATTTTGAAAATTGCAATGTTTGCCAATCCCACTTCCAAATATGCGCATCGCCATCATCATCATTTTTTACTGTACATAAGACATTGGGAACATTTCTTATTGGTCTAATTAAGGGTTTCATTGACTCATTGCCTTGTATATTATAATCAATATATTGTTTAATTGTATTTTGCAAATTTGAATTTTTTGTTTTTGAAATACAATTATTTAATTGATTTGCATCCATCAAATTAAACCGCACACACTTAGAAACCATTTCATACTCAATATCGTAGTTTTTTGAACACCATTCAATAACCAAATTAAATACATCCATTTCGTCATTAACATTTAAACCATTGTCATTAAACAAAAGTAACAAATTTGCTCTGTTCAGTTGATAAAACTGTTCTCTGTTATTTGCCAAAAGTGTTTTAAAATTATATAAGATATAAATACGTGCTTTTTCACATAATTCAGACAATGCAAGTCTAGAAGCCGATAATAAAATAGGTATTGCATGACATGTAAGCATACTCTCTTTGATAATTGTATTAGATTTTTTAATTATATCTGTGAATTGATAAAAAATCGATGTTTCCAGAAAGCGAAGTAATTCATCTACACCATCAATTACAACAGTATTATGTCTCAAACTATGAATAATACTCATAAAATGTGTATAGTCTACACCCTGCAATTTGAAAACAAATGTTTTAATTACAATTATTAATTAAAAATATAACCTCCCAAATATTACTTGTAATTGTATTTTATCTCCTGATTGAGATTCCATGAAGTTACCACCGAGCATAGCATCAAAATAAAGACTTTTTTTTGTTAGAAATGACTTTTTCAATCTGACACTTTCACCACCATCAAAATGAATTCTTACATACAATTGATCTCTTTGTTCTTTGTCCATATTACTTGAGATATAATCTAAAAAAAATTATTTTCTTTAATTTTAGTTCATCATTGATTATTATATACATATTATACAACGCTAAAGAAGTACATAGGTACTTTAAAACAATGAAATATCTTGGTTTTTTTTTTTAAATTTCCTAATGTAAACATTTTAACAATGATATTATACCTATACTAACAAACAGTGTTAGACAAATCGTAATCTAATTAATAATAAAAGATTAAGATTAAAATGTGTAGTTGTTAATCATAATTTAAATTAATATACCTAATCAATAATCACAATTAAAAATTATTATAAATGATTTAAATAATAATTTAATCATAGTATTGATTACGATTACAAAATAATTTAATTCGTAATCATGATTCATTTTTAACGATTAATGATTAATGAATAACAGCTATATTTTGAGATAAACATTATTTCGTTATATAAAGATTTTCCAATTGAACAATAGTGAAAATGTCCCAGTCCCCAAAAAAATGTCCACTGTTGGGAGATGTCTATAAGAGGAGGTTTCATTGTAATATCTAAGGACATTTTATTCCATTATTCAATTATACTTATTCATCTAAATACTTTTTACTTACTACAGTTATTTATATGCATAATGTATTAATGTGTATGCATCCAAGGCCAATCTAAGAGAGAGGCTCTTAGTACCAAAGAGGAAAATGTCCCAAAGCATTGGATAAACCATAAATGTATAGGGCATCAGATTTTAGATGGATTTCAAGTTTAGACAATAAACATAGGATGATTACCCTAAAATGCTAATGATAGTAAACATAATACTGTATGCACATAATTCATTGTACAATTGTATCCCAATAAAAACTCCCAGTCAGCTACATGTAAAACCTTCTCTAAGAAAAAAAAAAAGACTAGAGTCAGAAAAGTTGTGATAACAAAAAGGGGCTAGGTAATTTCTTAAATTCCTTAGTATAGAAATTATTTATATTGTTTGTATTTGATGAAGTGCGTTAATTTAATACAAATAATTTAACTTAGCTTGGTAGCTACTAATTGTTACGACTACAAATAAAGATTCAATTATAAACAATTTAAGAAATTACTCAGCTCCTTTTTGATAACACAACATTTAGATTGAGTTTTGTTTTCTTAGCGAAGCTTTTACACGTAGTTGACGTAGGGTTTTTGTTAGGATATGACTAATTTTTTTTATTTAAATTTTGAATACCCAGTAGACTCTCGATAAATCGAAGTTGGCGTGTCTTATGAAAAATTTCGAATTGCTGCGTAGTTCGTATCAAGAGAAAAAAAATTTGAATTTTTTTTTTTATTATAAAAATTAAATATTTCAGCAAATTGGGCATTATTATAGTATTAATTGTTTTTAAAATGTAAAAATAAAATCATTATTGTAGAACTTTACAACCAACAAAACAAAACTAAAATAAAACTACAGCCGGCTTTCGACGAGTTAAAATACGATAAGAGAGACGATTATGAAATAAAATGCTTACGATAACAATTCTATCGTTATCGAAAATATTTAAGAAATACATTGTGAATGTACTTCGAATTGCCGAGCGTTTAGAAATGAAACCGAATTGTCACGTGTTAATAGCCAGTTTTCCCAAAATTTAATTTCGAATTATCGCCAGTCGATTGTAGTAACCCCTGTTTTTATTTTATCAAGTGAAAAAATATGGGGACACATCTTTGATGTTTTGTGTATTGAGTAAATTAATATATGATGTATGATTATTATACCTAGCTTATGAATGTAGCCGGAAAACGATACTATAGTAATACAGCGATAAAATAAATAGATAAAATTGTTTTTTATTCGCCGCAAACGGCCACAGTAGCCAACAGGTGGTAACAACGCGCACAACATATATTGTTGAATTGTTGAAAAAAAATAGCGTTTCGAAGAAAAACTATGCTAATAGCATATTACTCAGGCTGTTATCATCTGATCAACTTGAAATTCACAAAAGTATCATCTACATATCATAGTGTGAAACGCGTGTAAATTTCAAAACAATCAGTCAATTGGTTTAGGCTACAGAGGTCGGACCATTTGCCATAGTTATACAATACACAGGTTAAATAGGAATAGGCCGTCTCGTATAATGTACGATTATGGTTGACGCTCGAGCTCTTATTTTTTTTTTACTTAGCTCAGCGCCGCGATCGCGTCACAGTTGAAGTTAAGCGATCAATTTTTCAATAACGATTACAAATATTTAATCATTGATTACTTTGAAAAATGATTAAACGATTAATAACTAATATAATTCAATAAATCAATATTTGATTACGTAATTTAATCGTAAATTTATCGATTACGCCAAACACTGCTAACAAATGTATAGCATGTTTTAAACAAATTCTACCTTTTAATATTAATCCACACAAGTGGGGTGAGTTACTCACACTCCGCTATCCATTACAATTTATATATTTACTCTACATGAAGTCACACTTTCTTTAATTACCAATAGCTAATTTTTTTTTTTTAAGTATTTAGTAATTTTGCAGAATAATATTCTAGGTAAGTAGCAATAAGAATTTCTCACAATTTATTTAATTTTCTTTTAAATTGACAATGGAAAGTGATAACAAAACACTTAGAAAATAATTTTAATAATATTTTAAATGTTCAAACCGTTTTTAAAAATAATATCATATCAATACATTTTAGATAATAAATAATTGACCAAATTAAATGACCAAATAATTTATATTTCTCAACATATCTATGTAAAATAATAACTAATTTTAAATAATCTCTCCTATTAAAATAAATAATTTCTATATTCTATGTAAAATGACCAATTTGTATAATTTTTTTTCTTCTATGTATTCCATCATTTAATTTGAAACTGGTGTATAATACACTTATCACTATCATAATACTCCAGACCACACATTCATTCATTTATTTATTTTTTATTAAAATACGATTTTACAAGTTACTAAAAAGTAGTGTATTTATAAAGAATACCTAAATGAGGACTGTATTATGTCCCTAAAAAGAAAAATATATAGCACAACCAAATTGTGTCTGATAAGTTTACGCAATACATCAGAGTTGCGTTCACGATTTTTCAGACTGTTCATACTTTTGTGAATATCTGTGAATACAACTTAACATAACAACTTTATTGTTGGAAATCAATTTTATTCATATTAAATTGTACACCTCAGTTAGGCTGCAACATTCAGTACAATCATTTAAACATACCTAATCTTTTTAAATGTCACTTTGCAACAATATAATAATGAAAAATTAAAAAATAATTAAAATATTCAGAGGAAAAAATAAACAATTACTTATATTGAACAATTAATACAATACAAATTTTCTTTCCAAACATGGTAATGTTCACAATGTTTGTACCTAAATGTAATAATTTATAATACCTACCTAATATGCATATTTTTAACCATGCTTTTTGTATAAATGACAGTCCTTGGTCTGTAAAAATTGAAAAGAAAATATGTATATTGTACATATTAATTATTAATGGGGATGCAACTTAGACCTGTTGTTAAGAATTCATGGTACATCTAGGCTGTGTTGTGAAAAATTCAGACAAAATATCATTTTTTGGACACAATTTGAATACCATGAATATAATACATATAGACTGTTACCAATAAAATATCATGTATGATTCGATGGCTTAATTCAAATATGTTGTAAGTACAAAATGATTTTACAATAGAGCAGAATGAAATTTTCTAGATTCCTGTGTTACAATCCCACATGGATGCAGCCACTGTTGTAAGTGAAAATTTGGAAGGTAGTAGAGGGGAAATTTAATGTATATCTTTAAGAAATAATAAACCATTGCTAACGAAAAACAAATTCTAAGTGGAGTTCAGTTGATAGTGTTGGTTTTCAACAATAATTACATAGGCATTATATATTTTCTTTAATATTTGTTTAAAATTGTACCACTCACTTCTCTTCACTCAGAATTTAAAATACTTCTTGGTAACATAATGTATTAACAAAATATATTCATAATGTAAATAACGAATAATACCTAAAAAGGTAACAAATTATTTTCGATTGACTAACTAGCATTTATAACAATGTTACAAATAAGATTAAAGATATTTATTAACGTAGATAACTAAAATATAATTTAGTTCAGTATTTATAAAAAAAAAAAATTAAAATATATATATATCAATAATAATAAATTTCAAAATATTTGGAACAAATTCAAAATGAAAAGTGATTTTTAAGGATTTGTAAAAAAAAGTCACATTTTGCTAAAAAAATGACAGAGTGGCAATTATGAAAATTCATTAATATAAAGTACTTGAATCAAAAAAGAAATATAATAAAATCTAATCAATTGTTATTTAGTCTTAATTATAACTTTTGGTTAGGCATTTTTAAAAAATAAATAATAATGATAGTCTAACTCAAATATAGCCTTAAACATAAACTTTGGTCATATATTTAAATAAAAGTTGAATGCCACACAATATCAATTTTTTAACAAAATAATATTAGCAAATTAAATACAAAAAAAAAAAATCATACATGTGAAGATAGATATTATTGTATTATTGAGTATAGTATTGTCATGCATGTCAGAACTACTGGCAGTATGGTGTCCATGTGATCTGTACATATATGACCTTAAAGAGTAATAGAATGAACTCCACAAAATATCAAATTTTTAATCTGAGTAACTGAGTTCATTCAATTACTCTTAAAGCTCATACAGATGTATCAATTTTAAATTGTTGTTTAGCCTATGTACACATACAATATTTATGGTACAGTTTTCAAATTTGATATTTCCCTCATTGACAAAATCCACTGGTTAAGAAAGCTACCTACATACCTACATACACAGGCGAAGCCAGGTATTGTTATATTCTTGAAAATAGTATTGTCACAGGTTTCAGAACTGCTGGCAGTATAGTGTCCACATAATCTGTACATATACGATCTTAAAGAGTAATAGAATGAACTCCACAAAATGTCAAATTTTTAATCTGAGTAACTGAGTTCATTCAATTACTCTTAAAGCTCATACAGATGTATCAATTTTGAATTGTTTTCAGTTTTTCATTCTTCATGACAGCGAAGGGATTTATTGCTTTACTAGATATATCCTTCCTTGGCAAAATCTTAAATACTCCACTGGTTAAGAATGCTACCTACAGACACAGGCGAAGCCAGGTATTATTATATTTTTGAGTATAGTATTGTCACGGGTGCCAGAACTGCTGGCAGTATGGTGTCCATGTGATCTGTACATATACGATCTTAAAGAGTAATAGAATGAACTCCACAAAATGTCAAATTTTTAATCTGAGTAACTGAGTTCATTCAATTACTCTTAAAGCTCATACAGATGTATCAATTTTGAATTGTTTTCAGTTTTTCATCCTTTCTGACAATGAAGAACCTTACAGAGCTAAACCAAGTTTAGCATCTGCACTAAAGTTTAATTCTAATTAAAGTTAAAGTCATTGCTAATACAACATCTATTAAAAAAATAGAGATTTTGTCATAGTTAGAGCTACTGAATGTTTTCACAAAAATTATAAAAAAAAACTCAAGGAGGATTGTAGAAAAGTATAATACATTTATCATAATACTCCAGAAGACACATTCATTCATTTATTTATGATTATTTGCCATTTTAATAGTTTCTTATCTATTTAGATTTAGGTTTATATAAGGTGGATTAGTCCACCTTGAGTTTATGATTTATTCTACACTTAAGTATGTAACCTATCTTCGGTACAATATATCATAATTTCTCTTTCTCTTAAATACACTTAAATATCAATCTACTGTCTAGAAAAGGCAAATCTAAATTTTGTCCAAATTGTAAGTATATAGTAATACCCCAGTCAAATTTATTTTCAGAAAAGATGCACTTGAATACCAGAGCAAAATTTCTGGTATAAAAGTTATTCACAGAAAAAATAAAATAAAAAATAAACATCATTGTAAAACATATACATAAAATGTACTTTTAACAAAAATTGAATCTTTATTATTATAACATTTATAATTAAAATTAAAATTATAAATTATTTTTTATTTTATGTTTAGTATAATTGACATTGTTCTATTGAACATTGTATTTTAACAAACATGGGAAATGTGTTGCGTTATTTGTTTTAAACTGGATTTCTCACACTAGAAATTTATTTTCAAAAGATTTAATAAAGTTGAATAAATTATGAATTAATTTGTTTTGAAGTTTAAAATGGAAATTCAACTTTTTCAAATGCAATATTATATTCATAAAATAAGCAAAATCATTTATTCATTCAGAATTGTTTAGTTGTTCAAAAATTTTCCTTTACTTTTAGCAATTTTTAAATCGAAAACGTTCTTTTAGCTCTACTGAGCCAACGGACATTTTTTAAAATAATTTACATCACCTTGTTCCAGCATCTATTTTATTTAGAAAGTTTTTAAATTCTCTATGGTCATATATTTACTCTTGTTAAGGGCTAGCAAATATAAAATAAACTTAGAAATACATTATTATGAGGTACCTACTATCAATATTAGTTACTAGTTCTTCTATGAACCTTGCAACAGTTATTCTTGATAAACTCGATTTGAAAAATAGTTGTTGTGCTGGACATAAAATTTCACAGGCTGCAAATTTCTCCATGCATTTTTTTATAAACTCACCATCAGTAAAAGACTTCAATTTAGCTGCAATTTTTTGTCCTGTTATGATATATTTATTGTCTTTATTATGATTTGTCCTAGTTTTGATTCTATATGGCTTTTTTTCTTAAAGTTAAAGACTGACTATATTTTTCATTAATGATGGAATTTTGCCAAATCGAAGCTGTTCTTGTATCTTTTCATATTTTACATGTTTGGTACAATATTGTTGTTTTAAATTGTATTCTTTAAAAAAATTAAGCATATAGCCTTTTGTTTAACTTGAACAAAACAATAACTATTGGACCATTTTTATTGACATATGTGAATCGTCAGAGATTTTGTTGTTTACCAACTGATATATTATATTTACAATGAAAATAAGTGAAATATTCGAGTTATGTTCATTTCACAATCAATAACTTAAAGGCTACATTTATTTGTACGTAAGTAATTTAGTTTACTTTTGTATTTATTTTACCTTTTGTGTATTTTTTAATTTTTTTGATAGAAATATCTTATAGTCATTCTAATTTTATCAAAATGGGAAAAATATACTCTATACTTAAAATGTGATTGTGGGCTCCAAATAAAGATCAGACAGGCGATGAGTTGAATACCTCTTTGCTATATCTATTACTCAAGAATAACTCCTTAACACACATCCACACCTAAGCACATTCATGCAGAGCATACAAGTTAACTTTAAATCACTTACATAGACGAACCAACGACTTTAAGTCTTTGGCTCATACTATAAATCGGCTAGCCAGCATCTGAATATACTTAAAAGTTGATGTAGCTTTAGATGTTTATTCCTAATCCTATACAACCTGATAACACAATATATTCACCTTAATATTTAAACAAATTACCACATCAATTTAGATCTTATAAACAAAACAATATTATATTATATTATTACTCTACGTGTACATATCTCAGAATTAAATACTCACGTTTAATAAAAAACACAGTAATAACTAATAGGTAATGCAACATTATTATTAATTTCTCAACTAAAAAAAATTATCATAAAATATACCTATTGAGAAAATGGATACTTACAATATCAGTGTCGTCGAAGTTAGCAAAGTTCACGACTTTGCGTTTATTTGCTTACACCTAGATTTGTGAAACAATCTAATTAGTATTTTTAATACAATGTTGAGTAATCCATGTTAAGGTGAATTAATATAAATAAATGTATGTCTATGAGCACAACGCACAACCATAGCTTTGGATAATATCATTGATTTTATAATGTAATGTATATAATAAAATCAATAACAATATGTATAGCCATGGACACACCTATAATACCTACGCCCCACGACGACGCTACCCCTGTGATAATTTCACGAACTAAAATTACTAAGGCGTGTTTTCTCGATTAACCTGGTTATATTCATTATCAGTCGTGTTTAAACAATTTTGGTTATTGGTTAAAGACCCACGAAAAACGATGTGTTTGTGGTTAGAGATAGTAGAAAACATATAGATAAATGCTAAATGGTTTTGTGTTGTCAATTTTGTGTATAACCATTGCCCATTAGCCTTATAGGAGGTTTGTTTATTGACTATAAAAAAACTAGCGACTCCGCAATAGTGCTTCCGGTGTTCCGCGGTTTCTCAAACTTGCACACAATACGCGGCAATTTGGAATATTGCACGGTTTTTAAAAAATATGAATACAAATAATTATTTTATTTATTGTATAATATATTTTATTATACATTATATTATTTATTATAATATATTAAAATATACATTTTCTTTTGATGTTTTAACATTAATATTTACAATAATTATAACATTTTTAAATTACTGCGCTTTTTTAGTCACACGTTTAGAAAACCCTCATGAAAATCTGTCATAGGAAGCGCACGGCGAAGTCGCTAGTTTCGTGAAACGTACTGTAAGTTACTTTAGGTATATTCGTGTAGCTCGCTTAAACGCTTATAAGCGTTACCGTTTGGTTTGGCGTTCGATAGCGCTCAGACTACAACCATGACGTTACTGAATCTAAACGTTATGTCATTGATCCGCGCTCAAACAGAAACACGAAATAAGTGATATCTATTTGATTATATTTTCACCTAATAATAAATTATTATTCTTTGTAGAATACGACCACGCTGTTTAAACTACGATTAATATAAATGTATAGAAATAAAAATTTGAAGTACATAATATTTTAATAGTTTTTAAAATAACATCGTTAGTCATTACAATTATAGTATTCCTTGATGACAATTTACAGCTGATAACTGCGATAATCGTACAATCAATATGCTTATATTTGCGTTAGTCGTGAGATTTACCTAGCAGTGCTATTTAGCTATATGTCTAAACAAACTGTTCATAAGTGTGAGCGTTGGCATAAACACTGTAAGCATCTAAGCATGTTACACGAATGCACCATTTACGGTATAGATTGATAATTAATTTTTAGTTGTTACTGTTACTACTGCCTACTACTCCTACCATTAATAATGAATACTTAATCAATGCTGTTACTTACTGTACTAACTGCGACTGGCGACTAATATCAATTTAAGAAAATATTTAAATATAAAGCGTTATATTATTATGTACACATTAAATCATTAAAATCTAGGTATATAATTATATTATAAACCCATCTTTAATAATAAAGTAACTGCATCGTTTATTCCAGGTAAGCTAGTACTGATAAAACAGTTTATGAGTTCATGATAAGAACCGTGTATTTTATTAATGGTATAAACCGTTTTTTTTACCATCTGGTCCACGTTAACACATTTCCTATATCAATAACCAAATAACATTACCAATAATTTCGTTTGGTTATGTTTTTTCAGTAACCTAACCAAAATCGCCAAAACGACTTGTTTATAAAATACAGTAATCAGGTTCTTTTTTGGCTATTTGCGTTAGTATTTCGTAATTATTATATTCGGAGCGTAGCAAGGGATCTAGTGGTTATATTAGTTATACGGAAAACAAAAACCAAAATGATAATAATGTAATATAAATAATAAATAAATATAATTATCACTCTATTTGCTGTGTTATCAATATTATGTCATTAAGTTTAAAATGATAAAATTGTGAATTAAAAAAATAAAAATAATTAATAGATCTATACCTAATAAAAATGTATTTAAATATAAAAAAAATAGTAAAAAGTAGTGTTAACGGTTTCTAATTGCTTTAAATTGTTTTTAAATATTTTAGTATATCTTTATTTGTATCATTTTTTATAATGTAAACATAATTGTTTTAATTTTTTTTTAATGTCTTCATCAATTTTTTCTTTCATCTGCTGCTATTTCTAACCCTATTTGGTTTTCATTGTTTCAACTGTTGGATGATTTTGTTTAATAAGTTTACTAAAGTGATGATTCCAACCCTTGGTGCTATTGTTAGTTCGAATTTCGTCCTCAATAGTTACAGCATAGAATTTCCATAATTTTAATGAGAATAAAGGTGGATTATTTCGAAAAGCTGCATAAAGGACGTGCTTAAATTGTATTCATCTATATGTGCCGTTGACATAGGTTTTATCGAAATAATCTTGTAATTGTTCAGCATCAGAAGATATAATTGTACGTAAATATGCCATACTTTCCTTTACATTTTCAACTGGTAAAAATGCAAGGCCTTCAATTTTTCCACAAAATTCAGTAAATTCTTCATTTTCCCTATTCATAAATTGCAACCCGAATTCTTGAAATTTGTGGTATGTTGCTTGCATCAAATGACAAAGACCACCCTGAATATTTACATGTTCTCCAAGACCATGTTTAATGGTTGTTATGATGGCACATTATTTTAATAAAATAAAATAAGCTAAATTTTTGAAAGCATAGATTATTTTTCTTGGTTTTATCTATTTAATGTGGTCATGCCATTTAAGATTATGATACATTTTTATACTATACAATATAAACATATTATCATGGTTATTTTGTTTTCTTCAAAAATTGTTTTACAGGAATTAGGCGCCTGTCTATACCATCTGGCACTAAAGGATTTGGAGGTACAGAAAATACAATGGAGAAGATGAGTATACTGAAAAAGTTTACCGTTTTTCATTTGTAATGTTTATTTATGAACTGACCACAATGCATCAACCATTTGAAAATAATGAATCTGTAAAAGAAAGTATTGTAGAAGGACATCTACCTACATTGACTTATAGAGTAAGAAAGTCTTGAATAAAAGTGTAAATAATTTTTTTTTAAACGTTCTACACTGAATTATTATAATATTTTACCATTATTTTCTTATAGAAAATAACATATCCAAGTTATTCATTTTAAAAATGTACCAAATTTTATAGAATTATATTTATTAATTTAAAAAATATGCTAATAATTACTATTCTTGCAGTTATTTTCACCCCTAAACAGAGTCATACTCTTTTCCACTATTTGGGTATCTTTCAATAAATTAGTTGATGTAATGATTAAATTTTTTAAACACAGATAACCTATGTATAACAATTTAAAAAGGGAAGTTGTAGCATTTACAATTGAATCATCAGTGTATAATTATTTACATAGTTTAGAATAGGAATGAGTACATTCGATTTTTAAATTTTGAGTCTAATTATTCATTCTTTGAATAAATACATTAAAAATATGTTTTTAAATTTTCAATTTAACCATTTTAAGGTAAGCATTAGTCATCCTTGTAAGTTAATCACTATCATCTATTGACTACTATCTACAGTTCTATAACAAGACAATCTTGTTTACAATACATAGTTTAATCATTTTTGGGTGTTAAATAATTTTTTCAAAATGTGATTTAACTCTAAAATATGATGTTCCTCCAGGTTTAAAAAAAATTTATAAATTTTAATTTGGAAAAATGTTTTTCTTTTTTTTTGTTTTAAAATATATACATTTACATCACTAATCATAAAATTTAATTATACATTATTATAATTTCTAATACATTTTAAATTATCTTTATTTTTTCAAGAAATTTTTCAGAAAAAAAGTTATCCAGATTAAGTAAATTCAACTTTGACCTAGTTGTATAAGTTCCCATGTAAGCTTATGATACACATATTTATATAAATTAAATTAAATTAGGATTGGTTTATTTCATAATCTTACATTCAATTTATATAATACCAGGGATGACCAATAAAACATTGAATTATAGAAACCATTAAGTAATTTAACAAAGATAACATTATTATAAAGAATCAAGTATAAACTATGACTTTACTATGACATTAAATTATTCTGCGTTATATTGGACAGTAATATCTCTGAACTATTACTAGAAGATTCAGATTGAAATTTAAAAATAAACTATATTTATAAAAATATATCATTGAAAATAAATATAGTAGATAATCAGGATAGGTACATATATTTAATTAAAATCAAATAAAATACTGAAATAGAAAAAAAATGACTTCAAACCACTTCAGGTACCTGTTAGAATAATTAAATAATATTTAAAGAAAATAACATTATTATAGTGGATCAAATAGGCACCTACTAATTATAATAAAATATAACTTGCCCGTACATTAATTTCTATTATAAAACTGTTGGTTCAATACCACTATTAATACAAACTACAGTTTGAAATTAAAACAAAACATTTACTTGCATAAAAATGTTTCACTGTAGCAACTAGCAGCAAAACAGTACTTAATAAGTATAGATAATAAATAAAGTGAACCTACTACTTACTACTTACCAGTCTTGNAATTTTTTGTAGGACGCACACATTTATAAATAAGTATAATGACCTATCTATTTGCAATTAATGTTAATTATATAATAAAAATAAATATTTCAATATACAATTTATTGAACAACAAAATATTTCGTTTAAGTATTTTTAATACTTTCAAAACGTATTTGTATTTATATTCAAATACATTTAAAAGGAAGTATTTAAACACATATTCTAAATATCTACATTTGAAAAGTATTCTTAACAAGAAAGGTACCTACACAGTTAAAGATAAATAAATTTCTTAAAAGGAAAGTTTGCCAAAAAAAATAAATAGGTTGTTAGATAACTAATTATAATAATAACACTAATGCTCGGTTACATAAAAAATTATGACGTAACTATTAAACGAACGATTAACTAATAGCTCGTTAAAATTGTAATAGTTTATTAAATCCTTAATGAGTTTCATGAAAATTGTCAATTATCTTTTAACAACAGCAACTGCCATATTATCATGATGTTCAAATCAGAAAGTTGTTATCATAGACACTTATTGATGATAACCATTAACAAAATAGTAAAATTTGAATTTTGAATGTAATTTTTAATTTTACTTACCGGAATCTACGACAAAAGTCTACATCATCAAAATATGACAGTGGATCGGACTTATTCTGAAACACCCTTAGTTTAGGTAAGCGTCTTAAAACTTTCAATATGAATTAATCATCACTATAACTGGATGATGAATCATAAAGACAGCCATAGTGCATTCAATAAATTTTTTAATAATTGAATTAACAAGTTATCAAACGTTTATCAAAGGTTTTTTTGAAAACCATATTATCATTGATATATGGGAAAATTATTGTATTATATATGTAATTATATTATATATGTAATTAACTATATCATGTACCTCAGCAATAGTATAGTTTTCATACCTATGTCGTTTTCTGTCGAAGTAAAAAAATTAATTAAAGTTTTATAGATAATCCAATTTTGTTAAATTATTGTATCATATCATCAAGATTTTTTATTTTATTTTTTGGTTCAATGGTTTAAAACTATTGTTAAATTATTTTAACCATTTTTTTTCATGTGAACAAACTAAAACTATTATAGGCATATAGACATGAGCATTGTGCACATTTTGGTCGCTGGGTATTATATTCCTAAACAATTATTTTTAATAGATAACTAAATTATATTTTATATATTTTGACATTTTAAGAAAAATATCGATATTATGTTTGCCATCCCTAGGTACTATAGTGTAAGTCAGAGGGGGTTAATTTTGTAGTAGGCATGCACTGACTTTACTGACTCAAAGACTGCCCAGTTATTTAGAGTTCTATCCTTATTTTATCATATTATTGAAATTATCGAGCAAGTTACGTAAAAATAAGCTAGCGTTAAGTCTTGGTAATAAAAAAATAAAATTATGGTATTAATTAGGTAATGTGACTTTGTGATAGGTGGGTGTGTATTATTACCTCAAGTGTTACCTATTCTTAAACCACCAAATTAAAAACAGTCAAACTGCCTTCTGGTGTAAGTTGTAACTTATAACAATCCCATTTTGAAAATACCTAATAATATGTCTGTTATAAAAAAAAAAAAATTTAATTTTTAACAAAAATGTACTGTTCAATGGAAGTTGCGACTGGTCACCATAATGGTTTCGTGTAAAGGTAATATAATATGTACCTAAGTTAAAGAAATACTTACGACCAAAAACTTCAATGTATTGTTCTAAATTCCACGCGTTTAAAAAATCTGCTGCATCGTGGTCTGCCATTATATATAATTTGAAAAAGTAATAGCGATGACGCGATGAAACAACACTCAAGAATAAGAGTCGATGAAAAAAACAAAATTGAATAATAATAATAATGGTAGATCAGTATCCATCTCCCTTCCATTCAGTTTCCCTATCAAAGTACCTACTACCAATTAATAGTTTCTGAGATATTAACGGGAAAACCTTATTATAAGCTGATATTACCATACAGTTTTGTTGAAATCACTAAATAATATATACCTATTATAAATTGTCGGTTGTTGGTATATGTTAAAATTCCCAGACTAAAAATAGACTATCAAGTGAACATAGATTAAACAAAGAAAAATATAGAATGCTTATGTAATTATTTTACCATAATTTAGCATATATATTGTTGACAAAGCATCACTATCAACTGAATAGCGCTCAGAATCGTTTTATCGTTATCAATGGTTTATGGTTGCTTACAAATATACATTTTATCTAGGTATCTTACATTCCAAACCGTAGCTACGTCTATCCCCATTTTTCTTGGAAGCTTTTATTATTACATAATTAATATTAACACGATCATATTTATTATTTATCCTATCTCAATATTGAACAATATCTGGAAAAAAATATTTCAGTGGTTATTATATATTTAATAGAAATTAAAAAATCTTAAACTACTTCCGTATTATTCTGGTGAATGTAACATAATGGACATGACAGTAACCACTTTCTTATCAATGGTATACGAGCTAACTACGATGGAACCCTAGACCTTATACTAATAGTATAAGATCTATGGATGGAACTGTCTTCACAGACATTGTTTAAATATTAAAATATCTATGTGTTTACACTTTAACATGAAGTATTAAGAGTTTCGGAATGTATAATCGGTGAATTTACTAAACTACAGTTTGCCAACCCACAGTGGTGACTGATAGAAAAAATGTGGGTTATTAAAAATACTCATGTTTTATGATATTATTTTAATTAGTTATATACGAGCATAGATACATAAAATAAATAAATAATTTCTTGTATAGTATCTTTATAGGTCTTTGTCAAAATATTCTGTGGAAAAACTTTATTTTATTTTCTTATTACAAGCGTCATTCAATGCGATGATCGTCTTAATGACTATTGATTAACTTAACTACTATTGTTCAATTTTACAATTTTGGTATATTCTTCATTCTATTTATTCATTTTTCAAATTTTACTTATTATACATCATTCATAGTGTGTAGTAAAAGAAAAATATACTGTTCTGAGAATTTTAATACAACTGTTGTAATAGATAATAATAATTATTATTAACAGATATATTGTGTATATATATATAAATAATTAATTAATTTATCATCCATATTGTCTAATACAGTATTAATGTAAATTATGAAAAATAATTATCACTTTAATACAAGCCAGCAACCAAAACACAGTTGTTTGAATATTTTGAGTTATATAATATAATACGTGAACATAATCTATATTATTAAGATAAGAATACTAATTTTATATTATTTTAAATGGAACTTTGAGCAAGCATTGGCTGTAGTATTAATAACTGAAAAGAGTGATCATTTTAATTTCGAATACAATCGTTAGCAACCAAGACATCTAAATGTTTTTCTGCTTCTGCAAAAACTGCTTCTGGATTCTGTTCAGCTGATATAACCATAACTTTAGACTGGTATGCTTCAATTATCGGATCATTATTAGCATGGAAAGTCTGTAACCGTTTTTGAATTGTTTCCATGTTGTCATCTGACCGTCCACTGGTTTCTGCTCGTTTTAACAATCTTTGCACCATTGTCTCATCTTTAGACTCTAAGTATAACACCATGTCTACAGGTTTAATCTAGAAAAATACATAAAAAAAATAATAAATTCAGGGCCTGACTATAACAATTATTATTTTATAATTACACTAAAATATTTGAAAACTAAAATTATATTTTCTCTGATACACAATTATATTTTAAAATCGATTTTAAAATAAATCCTGTTGTTTTATATAAATATTACTAAATCAAGGACAATTTAAAAAAGGCTGATACTGACCATGACACTGCTAAAATATATTTTATTATATCTTATGTGGCTGATAGATGTGTCAATGTTTTAGGGAAAAAGTTGGAAGAAAGATATAGTATATAACAGATAAATGACCATCTCAATGCATCAATTACATCAAAAAATGCTAGAAAAATGTTATTATAAAGTTTTTGATTGGAACAAGATTTATGGTAATACAAATAAACGAAAAAAAAACTATAGTAAAAATAATACATTCCTTACTTCACTTAGAATTTAAAAGTCTTTACTTATAAGAAAATGGGATAAAATGGTAAATAATTCCAAAAAAAAAAAAACCAAACCTGACAATAATACACAATTTGTATAAAGATTTATCATGATGTTAGTTTGGTATCTAAAGGATATTAATAAATTATTAATTGTTTCTGTGCCTAGATACATACATACCTATTTGCTAGTATTTAATTTAAAATTAAATTAATGTTGGTTTTTTGTATAATTCCAAGTTCAGAGTTACAATGTGGCATGATTGTCTTTATTTATTAACTATTAAATACTTAGTTTAAATGCAACTTAACTGACAAATTGTGTTTTACACATAAAATTAAGGTATGCAAGTAGAAAGTTTAACAATTAAATTGTTAGTAGGTTCCATAGCTATCTAGATAACCACATGCAGTAAAAGAGTAATGCCTACAATGCTTATTAGTTATTATCTATTTATAAGTATTTTTTTTTCTTTCAAGAATTATATATTACATAAATTATTATGCAGTTAATATAAAAATTGCGAATGATCAAATAAAATTGTAAAAAAAAACTGTAACCTTAAGGGTTACAGGTTAGCCATGTGATAGAATGTAGAAAATTAAAAGATCATTAAAAAATAAAAATATTTAATTCACCGCTGTTTCAAATTCTTCTCCTTGCTGTTTTTCACGTGGATAACCATCAATTAAAAATCCTTTGGATGTTGCAATTTTACTTTTAATTTTCTCATTGAGTAATTCCATCACAACACACTGAAACAGACACATAGGTAGTATGTACCTATAAACATTAAACACTCATGTAGTAATTGGATTTATATTCTAATAAACTTACGGTAGGAACTAGTGCTCCTTCTTTCATAATTTTGACCAATTCAAGCCCACGTTCTGACCCTGTGTTGACTTCATCTCGTAATAAATCTCCAGTTGAAATGTGAGTGAACCCGTATTTGGCTACGATTTTGTCACACAAGGTACCTTTACCACTACCGGGGCCACCTAATTATTTGTCCACAACAATTAATAATTATTACAATTTTTATATTGATTATAAATGTTATGTATGGGTATTAGGTTAATTGTTTTTGTTCATCTTACCAAGAATCCAAACGGCTGGTAAATTGATCTCAGACATTTTCGTATGTATTGATTATGATATCTAAACAAATACAATTTAAAAATCAATTTTTAACTTGTAATAATGGTTATATGTGATTAAATATTTAAATGAAATGTGAGCTGAGCCTAATGTATCTGGATCCAGGGCTGTGCTTAGGGGAGTGCGAGAGGGGTAGATATCCGGCCAAAATAACGAACAAATAATCGCTAATTAATAATAACGAAAATAAAATAGCAAATTTAAAAAAAGCCTAAATATATTATATGTTTTTAATATGGTCATTATAATTATAATATATATTTATAAAATAACATGCCTTGACTGACTGATTCATCATCGCCTAGCTCATCCCACTGAAATCACTGAACAGATCGGGCTGAAATCTGATACACAGATAGCTATTATGACGTAAGCACCCGCTCTTTAAAAATTCAACCTCTAAGAGGGTAAAATAGTGGTTTTTAGGTATATTTGGTAAGAATATCTAATTTCTTATATATTTATTTTTGCATATTCAAAGGTTGCCACGGAAAAGAAAAATATTATTATTATTATTATTATTCTTATTTACACTATTCAAATTTCTTAATAGAACACATTTAGTCCATCGAAGTTGGACTATCCACTTCCCACCTATTAGTTTTCATTCAATTCTGACACAGCCAAAACCAAAAATGAATATGTGTAAAATAATAATAATACAAATTGACAAGGGCAACGCCGAGCGCGAAATAACTAGTGTAATATATAATCATTAAGTTCATTAGGTGTTTACATGGATACCTATTAATAATTTGGGTATTTAATGATAATAACTAATTAAAAAAAAAAAAACAAAAAACAATTAGGTATTTAGTGACAAATTAAATATTACAGCTTTTACAAAGTTCTTATTATCATTAAAATTATAATTTGTAATTTATGTATAAGTTTCGTTATTATGCATGATAGATTATTTTAAAATTCGTTATTTTTATTTTAACTATTATTAATTTGCGATTATTTGTTTCGCTATTTCGGCCTAGACGTATCCACGCACTAGGCGCTATAACCACAGAGGCGTTAATGAAAATGTTTAAAGCTGTGTAATTGAATATTTTTACAATAAACGTTTAAGTGAACGTCCAAAGGACAGGTTTAGCGATTTTGCTAGGCACGGCACTTCCTACACATTTCACAATGAACAATATAATACCTAGTATGAATTATGCGCACCCGTTACACCATTACCTACATAATAGCTTATCAAGGATGACTAAATGAGTAATAGTGAAGCTTATATAATTTTATTTTATTATAACTATAGTTAGAATTATAGGTACCTAATACCTATATTATACAGGTATGTCCCATGATTGCTGAAAGTAAAAATTTGGAATTTATTAATTTTTAGATAAATACTGTAATACAGTATACACTAATATGCCTACATAATAATATAATACATATATAATAATATGCGTTGTATAGTCTAAAAATATAAATTCATCATAGTATTTAAGACTTAAGTCTGGCTGAATCCCAAAAAATTAAAAATATGGCGAAAGCCAATTTTGCAAAAATAATAAAATCTAGTAGTACGTAGGTAGGACAAAATTCAAATGCTGTATAAATAATATATCTGGCATAACCATCATTAAACATGCTAAATGCATTCTGTAGATCAAGATATGTGCACTTTTAGGTCCCACTATTTGTCTCTGCCCTGAGCCCCCAAATTTTAAGAACGACCTTGGTGCCAGTTGAATTCCAGAATAAATATACCTTTAAAACGCAGTTATAAAAAATATGTAAAATTCCCATTAAATTCAAGAGAGCTTTAAAAGCCATTAGAACCATTAGAACACGAGCTATTTATATATATAGGTATCTCTTTCTACTGGTCGAACGATAAAAAGTTTCGAATAAAATAAAATAATGTGAATGAAAGAATTCTCTATAAATATTTTTAGATTCTGAGTGGAGAAGAAGCTTATGGTTTTATAAAGATGTTTATCTGTGCTCAACTTTTCTACCAGAAATTTTGCTCTAATTTTTAAGTGTAGCAATTTTTCTAAAAGGGAATCCGATTAAGGAAGTACTTTAGATAAGTAATTTTTCGATTTCCTCATCAAATTTGAAAAACCGGAAAAGAACATTGGAAAAACGGGAAAATATAAGAAATATAGGTATTAGTTAAAATAAATTACGGCCTTCTTTTTTCTTGTGAACAACTTGTCTACGTGCAGTTCGGCTCCGATTTATGATTTACGACATTTTTCCGAAAGGAGATTTGACTGGGAAGGTAGGGAGGTCATTTTTCGATTTTTCTAAGAGTTTCCCCAAAAAATGTAAAAAAATGGGAAAAAATAAGGAAAACTCGGGAAAAACGTAGGAAAACCAAGAAAATCTGTATAATATATATTAAACAAATATTATTAAAGAAAATACATATAGCCTATTTAATTCTTTTACTATAATATGACATATTATATATTGTTGATAAAGCATCATTATTAATTGAACTCCGCTCAGAATCGTTTTATCGTAAACAATAGTTTATACGTTGCTTACAGGTATAATTAAATTGTTCATAACAGTGGCTGCACCCATCCTTATTATCCCACGACATCTTTTTTTATCATGTACTTATGTACAAGTAACGGTTTTTGCGGTTTATGATTTGTTGTATTAACCCTTAAAAATTAATTCTGGGATAGGTAGCGAGGTGTAGATATATGTGTACTGCCCAGTACTCTAATAATTTTCAAAAATGAAATATTGCAGAATTTTGGTTAATGAGCTATATTACATCGTTTTCACAAGATTAAAATGCAGTAAAATATAATTTAGACTCCCAAATTGAGTTTTTAAAATGTAGTATCTACCTAGAAGAAAACGCAGTAGGTATATGTATGGTTACTGCTTATATGTTTGGTAATTTTATTTGAGTGATGGTGGCATTCATACTGCGTATTTATTAGTAAAGTAACCCTAAATCAGTAACCCTAGCCGACCAATATAATTGAATATCAATATTATATAATTCAATAAATTATACAGATTTCAACAAGTAACGAGATAGTTCCTAACTGTCATTAAATAATTAGGAAAAAAAAAACGTAAAGCACACACATAAACCTATACATTTAGACGGAACATTTACCCAGACTACTGGGAGTTGGGAGGCATGGACAGTCAAAACGGATCAGGATAAGCTGATATAAAGCCTAGTGAGAGAGAGAGCAAATTTGCACTTCGAGGACAGCCAATTAAAACACTTAGTTTATTATCTCACGTGTTTCTCTCCTCGAAATGAAACTCCACCCACCAGAACGCATTTTCATGCTGAATGTTCCATCTAGATGTATAAGTCTATGATCATAACATTCATAAGCATATTTTCTCATATCATTTACTATAATGGTAGATACTATCTTTTTAATTGCAATTATTATTATTTTGATCAACACAAACATAGTATCTAGATAGGTACTTAATTTTGCAAAAAGAAAATTATCCAGAACGATTTCTTTGGTAAATAACTGCATATATAAACGATCAAAATATTTTGATAATTTTGTTAAATAGCAAAAAATTTAAAAAATAAGAAAACTCCATTTTCCCAACATTTAAGTTTTTGTAGATAGGTGGTATACTGTCTCTTTCACTATAACAGGACAGTGTACCTACTTAAATAATATAATACATTGTTCAATGTCCCATTCAAGAGCCAGTACCTTCCTTTTTTTTAAACAAAACATGCCGAATACGGAATATTGTAATTATACTTACCTTAAAACACGTTAAATTAATAACAGTTTATTATTTTATATGCAATTACCTAACGTTATAAATAAATCGTGACACGGAAATAAAATAATTCAATTCTATAGAAGAACGTCCACGTGTTATTACTTAATTACGGATAAAATAAGATGCAGCAGTAATCATTAGAGAATACATTCGTTCTCTCATGATCAATAGTAATAGTAAACCATAGTACTACTATAATATACTAATAATACTATGTTTGATTATTTTTATGAAAAAATAACACACAGCGTATTATTATTAGGTATTAGAAGGAACAATTCTTAACAAATAAAAAATTACATAAGAGCTAATACAATTTTTGAAAATTAACATTTGCATAGGTATTAGATACCTACTTAATAGGTATATCAATATTCGACACATACGTGTCCCTGAGGGGGAGGATGAGATTGCCATTCCACCCTCTGCTGTTCACTGTATGATTTTCTACATTTTTATTACAATACTATACCTATAATTATAATTTTTAGATTCTAAGTGGAGCGAGAAATGTATTGATTTTACAATGATAAATAACTTTACTACCAGTAATTTTGCTTCGATTAACAATGATAGCCCTTTTTCTGAAAGGAAATCGGACCAGGGTGATCTACACGTGGTAGCAACATTATCAACTGAACTCCACTCAGAATTTTTTTTTGTTAGTAATGGTTTATCGTTGCTTACTGATATACATTAAATTTTCCCTCTACTACATTCCCAACTTCCTCCCTAAAATAGTGGCTCTAGTCCCCATTATCCTAGGAAAATTTTTTTTTGTGTTAATTTCGAGAAAAAACTATTTTATCAAATAATTTAATACCAGGGAAATGTGGAATATCTATTCTATGGTAATAGCAAGAGCTGTAGGTACTGGGTATAATATCATACTACATGAGTGGGTAAGCACATCAAAATAAAAAACTTTTCGTAATCGATGTCTGTTTAAATAAATAATAAATAGAGTAGATAATATTAAACCTTTAAGTATATACATATATAAATATGCACTAAAAATACAAACATATGCTTAAGAACAAAACATTAAAAATCATTTCACATCACATTCAATCACATTTCTAAAAATGTACAAAATCATAAAAAAAACATTAAAAATCCAAAAAACGTCATAATACTCGAAATAAAATTTTTTAATCGCGTTAATAGTTTTGTTAGTCCATAAAGCGAACTTCGGTATAAACTAGGTCACCTAGATAGGTATAATTATATGTTTTGATTAACCAATAAAGATGTACAAAAGCATATAAATATCTGCCAATGCCATAAAACTAAATAATAGGTATAAAAAGGTTCCTTTTCAACTATGTGGGGTAAGACCATATTTGGCCATCCAATTAAAAGTAGGTATTAACGGTTATATATACATATAATATTATAAATTAATTTGTATTGTACCTATGTAGATAAATTAAATATAAAATATTTATTATAAGCAATAAATTAATATACTAATATAGATACACAATAACGTAGAGATATATAGGAACAAATACATTACCACAAATATATAAATCACAAAATTAAAATTGAAAACTGCCAAATGTATAACTATTAATAATATATAAATGGATTACTGGAGAGTTTTTTTTTATAGAGAAATACACATAGAATGCATGGGTACTGAATCGAAATGCAGGAAAATAAAATATGATATGTATTTTATTATTATCATTGATTATAATTAACACTATTTATAATCCATGATATTAAACGTTATTCATTGTTGATGCATGACATATTTTATATGTTTAATACATGGTTATTCGTATTTCTATGGCCCTGCAGTATAAAATTATTTAAATAGGTACGCATTTATTATTACTATCGGTTTATTCAAGAATATCCTTATCGTGTATAATTAATATTATTTCAAAACAAATTTAGATAATAGAATTAAATAAAAAAAAAATCGATACTATATATAATATCAATTCTATATCTTGTATTAAAAGCCCGCCGATTATATTATAATATGATGCAAAGGGGGGGGGGTTGTGTAACGGCAGACGCAGGGGGTCACGGAAGGAGTTGTTTTACAATCTCTAACCCCGACCCCCTTAGTGAAATTTTTTCCTGAATCCGCCCGTGGGTTTGCGATATAGGTACCGCGACTGCATGGTGTACGTGAATGTTATTATATTTTATAACATGACAATAAGTAGGTATACGCGTGATGACGTGCAAACAAAGCTTAAAGCAATAATAACAGAGTTATTAAAAACAAAGTCATTTAAGTATACTCACCGAGATATCGCCGCGGGCAATAATATTATTAACGATACCGCTGTCGGCGAGTGCGGCGAGCTGCGGCCGTGTAAAGTTGCGGAGGACAGCAAAACGTCGACGCGACTACGTAAATGCCCCACCAACGGGAGTAGTGGGGTTTCGGTGTTACCGTATCGTTGGGCGGACGGCTGTGTCGACGGCAGCCGATGACGATCGCCAAAAACAAAAATCGCTCGTATTTTCGTGGTCACTTCGCGCTTATGGCTGTCATCGCCGGGGGTTATTTGACCGCCGCGCGGGTCGAGAATACGAGAATTATTTGCTGTACGAGGTCGGGGGACTCTCTATTTTTACGCTTCAAACTCGAAATATTTTTATTTTTTCAGCGTCAGCTGACTATATTGTCAATGTTATTGTCGTACCGTTATCGACCGGGTCTACCGAGTGATTCATTTAAGTGGGTACACTCATTATCTCGGAAAGTATTAACATTTTCCGGAATTTCTAGAACATTTAACAAACGTGCTGCTCTACAATTTTATATCCATGTCATTTTTTGTCGCCTTAATATTTGGAAGTAAAACTTTTACCTACTTTTGATTTTCAAATGGCACCTGTATATTAATAATTCTATAAATAGATACTATAAAGTAGGTAGCGGTTTTGACCCCAAATATTAGGATAACAAAAAATAACATAAATATAAAATTGTAGAGCAGCTCGTTTATTAAATGTTCTATAAAACTAATTTCAGAAAAGTTAATACTTTCCGAGATTATGAGTGTACCCACTTAAGTGAATCACTTGGTATAAATGCGTACTGTAAAATCAGCGCCGCGTTTCGCCTCATGGAAATCGTTTGTTTTATAGCGAGCGTTATTAATTTTATAGTTTTTGTTTTAAAAAAATTATGGTATGGTAACAATGTAAAAAAAAGGTTTTTTTTTCCATACGGTACCGATTTGTAACTTTATTATATAAGATTTGATATTAACGACCGGATGGAGGAGGGGAATCAATGTTATTGAACGACGAGCAAAATAATAATAATAATAATATCTAGGTTACGTCAACGATTTCACTCACTCCCTCGGCGAACAGGGTCGCCGTTTTATCTATCGCACACGAGACGATATGACGATGGCATACCTATGTGTCATCGCGCACGAATTGTTATTTTATTCATCCTATTCTACTTAATCGTCGATGTTAATTTAATAACATTGTATTAATACGTCCGTCAGAATAAATGACATTTCGTGCACGCCGATGTTTAACGGTTCGTGTACTATTAGGTACATTGACAGTATAATAAATATTATACTGTGTGATATTTTTACTGCGATCCGTAATGTAGTACATACAAATTGAAAAAAACCACGCAAAACACGCAAACGTCATTTCTGATTATTTATATTTTATCAGACATTATTAGTATAATAATTATATTCAATGATTCAGAAAATAATATAGGGTTATAATTATTGATGTGACCTACTATTATAATTAATATAATTTATAAAGTTATAAAAGACGAAACACGGTTTTATTTTATTTTTTTTGAGCGAGACAGCTGGTATAAATGATTTCATAACCTGCAAATCCCATATTATAATATAATAGTAGTACTTATGAATATTATTTATTTTTTTTTATAGAATATACGTGGGAAATGTAGAGTGGAGTGTGGCCGGTTAGTCATTTTTAGTAAAAAAAAAAAAAGTCAAAATTTAATACTTACTTTGCAATTAGAATATAAAGAATAAGGAGTAATAAGGTTATAAATTTGAAAATGGTATTGAAATAATGGATAAAAACGATTCCGCAATGACTGAAAAAAACAAAACAGAAATTAAATGTAAATTTAATTGTAATATTATTGATTAAATACTAATATAATTGATGGTAATACCTATTCAAAATCCTCAAAGAAAATAGCTGGATCCTTCATAAAATAAACACTCTGTATATATATGCGTATATATTGTTTATAAATTAACACGAAATAGTATTGATCGAACCTCGAGAAGTCTGACGAGCAAGCAAGGTTATACAGGCAGCGTTACATGCAATAATAGTACAAATAATACAAATAGTTTCACCATTTGTTGTATCCAGCAAAAAAATAAATAATTATTGGTTTTAATGTTTTTCTATGATGTAGTTTTTTTTTTTACGATTGCATTTTTGATCTAAATGGTACATAAGGGAAGTCATTTTTTGATTTACCTTTTAGTTTTCTTAATTAATAAGAAAAACTGTCAATCTTTTGTATAATTTTTCGTCAATTTCTGCGAGATTACTTTAACAACAAAGGAAAAAGAATCATTTTTCGTTATCAATGGATTATTTTTTCGTACAGGTATGAATTAAATTAGCTACTGTATATAATATGCACTCTTCTAACGTACCTCCTAAAACAATCACATACCCATCAGCAGTATCCAGTCACTTATACATAGCTGGTATATATATATATAAGAAATTAGTTTATTTTATTTACTATAAAATTTAATTGGAAATAATGGATTATTAATGGGAAAACAGAACGTTGTTAATAAAACAAGTAAAAATGCATAGATATACATTTTGACAATATTATAATTTAAAAATATCGAAAAAATAATATATATATATTTTTTGGAACAGTTCAAGTAATTGTTATAATTTATTATAGAAATTGATTATTTTATAGAATATTATTCAAATACCTATTCAATTACCTACTTCAACACGAGTTCGTTAAAAATGCGTATAGGTATCTATTCTTCGTTTCGTTTAAAACCTTTATTATTACCTATTTTTTTTCTTATAGGCACATTTTAGATTGTGAATTGTGATATCTATTTTTACTTTATAGTTCTTATTTTCGTTAGTATGATATTACACAATTTAATATAACCGAAATCGTCTGAATGGAGCGCTTGACTAAAAGATTAATGCGAAATAAACCTACACACCATATGATAAATTGTAAAGGGCACTTGTCCAATTTATAAATAAAAAATAAAAATTGTTTTCATCTAATTTTCTTTACTTACATAAACAAATAAATATTTGGAGTATCATTTACAATAATAGCACTTCTTCTGAAAAGAAATCTGACTGGGAAAATAATTTAGGGAGGTAATTTTTCGATTTTCTTAAGAGTTTTCCTAA
Source organism: Cinara cedri (assembly GCA_902439185.1). NCBI lineage: Eukaryota > Metazoa > Arthropoda > Insecta > Hemiptera > Aphididae > Cinara > Cinara cedri. The sequence goes on along the minus strand of CABPRJ010002384.1, from coordinate 876,919 downwards.
AAAATGTGAAAAACTGAGAAAAACTTAGGAAAACGGAAAATAAGAACAAATATTATTAAAGAAAATATATAATGCCTATTTAATTATTTTATCATAATATGACATAAATAGATTGTTGATAAAGCATTACTATCAACTAAACTCTGCTCAGAATTGTTTTTTCGTTAGTAATGATTTATCGTTGCTCAAAGATGTACATTAAATTCCCTTCTGTGTCCTACCTTTCCAACTTCTTACCCACAACAGTGGCTATACCTGTACCCATTATCCTAAGACAGCTTTTTAATATGGGTTCTCATTTGAAAAATTAAACTTAGTACCACCACAAGATACTCCTTAAATGTTGTGAAAATCTAAGAATTCAAAAATATTGGCTATTTTTAAGTGTAGTTAAACACTTAAAAATGCCAAAAATCAGAATTTGAATATATGCAAAATGTAAGCATAAAAAATGGGGTGAGCGTGTATATATATATATATATTTTTTTTTCACCGAGTCTAATGACGAATCTGTTCTTTTTGTACGGTATTTATGTTCTTAATTGTCAGATAGCGCTGAGTTCACACTAAGTAAATAATAATTATAGTTTTTTCAACCACCGCCGCCACTTTTCACTAATTATTACAGTTCATTGTAGCCATTGAGATTGATTAAATAACTTAGTGTTGATTATTATTATTATTATTTGCCTTATGAATTATTGTATAATCGCATACAAACCCACAAGGCTATAACAAAATCGATCAATTTCAGTCTTTATAATAATATGCATTATTGATATACTTAATATACAACACTTTTTAATATGTAAGTACACCTGACACTACTTGTATTGTTATTATAAATTATGATATTGAGTCGACGGAGATTTGTTCGTGTGATTGTTTATCTAAATACCTACCTATATGTGTAGGTAGGTATGTACCTATTATATTAAAGGGGAAAAAACAAAAGTCAACATTATATTGTAATCAGTAATCTAAATTGTATATTTATGTTTACTAGAGCGTACGCAATGGTATCGGCTTAGCGAATCCTATTATAACCAACGCTTGGGTGTTATTCTATTACACCTGCAAAGGGTCAACGCCGTCTAAATAATCATGAAAAAAAAAAGAACAGTCTTCTTCAACCTTCTGTGCAAGCCGTGTGTGTTATGTAACCCAATGTAAACTATACGCGTATGTTACAATTGTTATTTAATGTATAAGTGAGTCGAAACACACTCTGCCATTCAAAATGATATGGGTAAGTAGAATTTTATCGTTAACACGCTTTTTATGTATTTTAGGCAAAAATAAATATAATATATTAAATTTGTCTGCACTTGAAATTATTCAACTTTACATAATATTATGATTTATAATGACGTGTAGAAACGCCTTTGACAACCGCAGTGTAAAAACGAATATTAGTGTGTTTATTCGTTTGTTACGTGATAAGGATATAGGTACTTACGGAAAATATTGATATTTATTTAGTTTGAAATAATATAAAACGACAATTTTCATTGGTGACTCGTGCCGCGTGTGGTATCTATACATATTTTAAAATGTTAAGTGCGTACAAGTTTTTTTAGTCTATATAGATTATAGAATATGTCAAATGCTTTATAGAATTATTTTTTAGTGTATAGACAATCGCAACACGTTTTCGTATATAACATTGCGCTTCAAAAATATTTCTATATAACTATTATTTTATATGTCTCAAAGACGTTAATATAATATACACATTGTATGTTTTTTAAAAAATAAATTAATAATTTATATTTGATTAGGTATTTGTATTATTTGGTTAATAATTTCGCCGATATCAAAATACTATAGAAGTTAACATATTAAAAAAAAAACCTATAGTTAATACAGGCGCGTACTGGCCCACCGGGATACCGGTTTATAATGTTAAAATTATTTGAGATTTGGTGTGCTGTTATGTACAAAAAAGTAATAATATTAAGACATGATTTTTANAACTTATTACTAACTATTGTCATAATAAAACATGAGTTAATTAGTGTTACGTATTCTTAGTCGTATTTTTAATCTAAATCTAAATTTTTTAATCTGTTGGTTATTAATGTTATTATTAATTTTGTAATTTATTTATCAATAATGTAAATATGTATAATCGTTTATTAAAAGATATTACTAAATAATATAATTTGGATAGTCTATTCTTATATTGTTTACTTATAAATAGGCCCATATCGAGTTTTATTTTCATACAAGAATAAGGAGTACATTATTATTTTATTGAATAATTAAACTAATTCAAATTAATTCTCAGAAATAATACATTTTCCTTCATTTTAATAATTTTATTCAATCAGGTCGGAATATAATATTATCACCGGTGAACTAGAATGTTGTTTTACAAACGTATTATATTACTCATTATTTTATTTATATTTTTATCGAACATTTAATCGGTAGGTATATTTTTAAATTTAAATTTGTATTTATAGTTCACAATGGAACAGAATAATCAAAAGAAAAAAATCCAAAAAAGTGGCTTTCTTAAACGAAAAGAGCAAAACAAAAAATGTCTCGATGAAATTGCCTCTAAATCTAAAAAAATGACAAATTTTTTCACACCCACTGTTTTAAATCAGGATTCCGCTAAACTGAAAAAAAATCAAAATCTAGAGTCAAATCAGATTGAATTTATTTCTGAAAAAGTTTTATCAAATTCACCGCTAATATCACAAGTCCACATAACATCTAATATTGATTCAACTACTCGTTGGCGATGTAAAAGTGATTCAGTACAAAACATATTTGGTCGAGCTGATATGTGGATAGTTGAAGCTCAACACGGAGAACGGAAATCTTTTATATATGTTAAAATAGTTCTATCCCTTTATGAAATTTCACAATCCAATGATTTTAATGTTAATGTTAGAAGTAATGCACGAAGTTTGTTGGGTCGCCTTACGAGCTATGAGACCACATTAACAGCAATGACGTTTATTCATATATTTAAGTTGACAACTCCACTGTCTGATTATTTACAAACATCAAATCTTGATTATATCCAAGTTTATAAAAAAATTGTTGTTACAGAGAAATTATTAAAGCAAAATCAACGAAATTTTACTCCAATAAGTACAGCAGCTAAGATTTTTATTAATTTTGTCTCTGAAAAAATTTGAGAAGAAGAAAATGAAATAGAAATAGAGTTTGAAATTCCTCAAAAACGAAAACGAATGGTATNGTCGTAGTTACAAGTATGGAACAAAGATTCGCTCACTGTAAAGAGCTTTACGGAGATTTAGAGCTGTTTGATCTTAGAAGATTTAAAGACATTAGAGACAACGGAATAAACCCTAATTCCATGAACGAAATTTCCCAGTTATTACCTACTATCGATAATAATGTTCTTTTAGAACAGTTGAAGTCATTTGCACATTTTTGGCCAACAATTTCTAAAACAACTTTGAAAAATACTGATGATATTTATGGACCAGAATACGATTCAGAAGATTATTTTGAAGACGATAACTTTGTGTGTAAAAAAGAAGAAAATTGTATGAAATGTTTATTGTGTGTGGTAAATATAATACATAAATACAAGGAGCTTTTTAAAGTATATTTATTTTTATTAACCATTCCATTAACACAAGTAACGTGCGAACGCTCATTTTCAAAATTAAAAATAATCAAAACTCGATTAAGAAGCTGTATAAACCAAGAAAACTTAGAAGCTCTGTTTTTAATGAATTGTGAAAGAGAATTATTATTAGACATATCGCCAGACGCAGTTATTGATTTCATGTGTGAAAAAAGCAGTGAAATGCTAAGGTTATTAAAAGTATGATTTTTCTAATTTTATCCATTGTTTTTAAAAAGTATAAGTTAAGTTAAAATATGAATTAAATTGTTTCTTACTAGTTATGTAATGTTTATGTTTTAATTGTATTAATCCAAGAAATAAAAACGGTTTTTTTCTAATTATTATGTTTTTCTTTATTTTTACTTTGATCTGTAAAAAAAATGAATATAAAATATTATGGGCATTACATTTCCCTGTACAAAAAAAGGAGCCAGTACGCGCTTGAGTTAATACTATTCATAGTTAAATAGGTAGCTGATAGGTGTAAGTAAATCACGTAGAAAAACCTAATTCCTTCCTCCTATTTTTCTCTGAAAAACAACTATCGTTGTACTCGTATTATTATGTATACACATATTCAAAAAAAAATCATACTTAAATAAATTATTAGGTACTTACCTATTATAATAATACTCTTTTATGATAAATTAGTAGATAGGTGTACGGACGATGATGATTTATGTGTCGTCTCAATTCATTTACATTTACAACATAAAACTGCAGTGAACTAAATAATACGGTTTTAAAAGTCCGTTACCATGGCGAAAAAACTTTTTTTTTTTAAATTTATTAACACAGAGTCACAGCAGGTGATATCAGACAAAATTTAAATGTACTATATGACTACCCATATATCAGTGGCTCTCAACGTGGGCGGTATCGCCCCCTAGGGGGTATTTCGGTTCTTCGAGTGGGCGGTGAGCTTTTAAATGCGGAATGATGAAAAAATAAAAAAGCATCAGCATCCAGTGACACGTATCATCACACGTGAAATAAGTATAGTTATGTACAAGACCGGATTATAGGATTGTGATTTAAAGTTGGCCAAGATTCCTATAATAAAGGTAATCAGCAAAAGATTCCTGTAATATAACATTATAATAATAATTTGTTTGAAGACAGTTAATAAAAAAAAAAAAAATTAAACCAAAAGCAAAAGATCAATAAAGAAATAGCAAGGTGCATTAGTAGTCAGTGTCTCGGTGAAGGGGCGCTAATACGAAAAAGGTTAAGAATCACTGCAATATATTATAATAATATTATAGTAATAATTATATAATAATAATAATATTTTTTTTGCGTATAGGGGTGACGGGGCCATGTTAAAATTCTAACAAATTACTTATTAATAAGTTAGATATTGATTTAAATATTGACAATTTTATTATATTCATATTATTTACAACGTAATGCGTTTTTATAATATTATTATCCAATGCAAAAATAGTTTTTAATTAACACGAAAACAGAATTCGGAGTTTATAAAATAATATGATGTAGGTTTTAGGTATAATAGCGTGCGCTGTGTAGATATTACCCTCAAAGACGCAACTAAGATCAATATTCTGGTGGGGGGGGGCTATAGCATCAAAATAAATTAATTTGCTTAAGTCTGAAAATATATAATAGTATATTATATTATTGTAATCATAAAAATAAATACAAAAAATAAAAATAATTATTATAAAATATTTATGTATCTAATTATATTCATCTTAATTGGTGGGGGGCTATTATTTTTAAACTGGAGGGACTGAGCTCCCCCTAGTTGCACATATGATTACCCCATCATTTGGACATGGCGCTCGTCGCTCATTACATTTATACAGTTACACGGTTTACACGATCAAAATACAAAAACAAAGGAGGGGATATTCGGTAATAACACGTCCGTTGCGACGGCCGTCGCGTGTTATTACCGAATTCCGACGCGTCGCGGTCGGGGCGACGCAAATTATCGCTCGACATGCATATGGAGTGCGGACTGCGGAACAACACGGAAAAGTTCATGTGTTAGTACTAGCTTATTTAATAGTGTTTGTGACGCGAGTAAATTTCGATATTTTTTTATTTTTTGTTTTTCTATAATCTATAGTATGGTAATATTGTTACTTATTGATTTTGAATTAATACATATCTTTTAAATTGGTACACACTTTTATTTTACGCTTTTAAAACACTAATATTTTTATAATCACACTCCTATTTTCAAAGTCCACGAGGTTCCAATGGTTATAATATTATATTATATCGTAGGTATTATGTAGTAGGTACTACGTACGAATATACGTTACGGAATTTTACTGAAAAAAAATCCTATTTTTAAGTAATATGTACTATGTTAATATAGTAAGCCATCTTTTATATTATATACGAATAGCTACAACCGAAAACAATCATGTTAGTTATTGTTTTATACAGTTAGGTACTTAACACTCAAACATTTGAAATATTATAATATTTACTACGATGGCTATACTGAAGTATACAATTTTTTAATTTCTAACAATGCTAATTCTAACAAGGACTAATATATGATGTATGTATACATTTTTTCTTTTTACAGCGAGTCTAATGACGAATTTGTTCTTTCTGTACGGGATTTATGTTCTTCTTATTTGTCAGACAGCACTGAGTTCACAGTAAGTAAATAATAATTATAGTTTTTTCAACCACCGCGGCCACTTTTCATTAATTATTACAGTTCATTGTAGCTATATAGGTACGTAGGAAAATAATTATATAACAGGTATATAAATATTAAATGTTGTAAATACAATCAATACATAGTTGGCGTGGCTACTTCTTCGTTCGTTTATATACAATACCTAATAAAAACATATTGGCTACCACCGTAAATAATAATAACATTATTATAGGTATATAACCTAACCCAACCAGGTACCTATGTATTTTATACTGATTTATACTGATCAGGGTGGATTAATGATTTTTTTCGACATACGGGATATAGTTAAACATCAAATCGGCCAACGAACATGCACAAATATAATACAATTTTAGGGGTGCCAAAATTACATAAATGATTTAATTATTTATTACCTTATATTAAGATTATTATAATATTATAAATTAATTACAAACAAATCTTAACAAGAAATAGCTACAACTTGAAAAAATTTGTGTGAGTAAATAATTTTTTCAATGTCACTTGTCATAGTCTTTAATAGAGGTCAATTATCCTGGCATCCACACTTTGGAATTTAATTACCAAACTAACTAGTATTTAAAATAAAGTATGTATCTGATCACAGTTTTGCGAATGCCAAAATATTTACAACTTCATTAACCGTAATCGATACATTTCTGTGTATATTGAGGATAACTAATTCATTCAATCTGTTTTCCGAGATTGCATTTCTAAGGTATGTTTTAAAACTTTGAAATCATAACATATAAATAATTAACAAAAAATTTAAATCAACATTTTTTTTAAAAAACATTTATAGCGTTCAGGATGAAGTATCATTTGTGTGGCAGCACAGTGTGCCACTACTTTTTTCCTAAGCATACTTAAAAGTGTAATATCTCATTAACGGGTTGACGGAAATCAAAAATGTTAACACCAAAATTAATTTAAACTAATATTTCGTCTACTAATGGCATTTTGAATATAGGTTACCACAATATCACTTACCATTTGAAAATCAAAAGTAGGTAATCGGCTCACCCTCAAAAACAAGGTTTACGAAAAATAAAGCTAATGTAAAATTGTTTAGCTACTTGTTATCAAAAAGTTACTTATCAAGATATCACAATGATCATATCTTCTTGAAAAACCACGTATATACATATCTATATGATGTTTGTTGACAAATATTTATCACACACGTTTTAAATAATCACAAATATTAGGTAATTAATAAATGTTTAGAAATAGTCAACAATTTTATTCAATAAATGAATAAATCTAATTGTACTTATAAATATAAAACAAAAAATGAACAATCATAAATAAAATATGCAAATTAATGTAATATTATTTTAAATTAACTTACAAACTTAAAAAAAAAAATATTAGGTTATAACTAGATACATAAGATATCAAAGAAATATATGTCTATATATGTCTACGAATAGTTTTAAAATATATTTTAATTAATATAATGCAATTAACTTGGAGATTTAAAAAATAGTAAGTTCTCTTTCACCATAATATAACGCACGTTATATGATACGTTAGGTGACAGGCATGGGGCGCCTGATCCATTTATATATTATCCATGCAAATTTTTCCGAAAATAATTGATAGATATCTGTTATATTAAGCATTAATATTGTTTTAAACTAACGCTAACTGTCAACAACCGTGATCCCAACATATCTAACTGTAACTTACCTAACTGAAACCCTCAAAAATAGATTTTCGATATTATAATCCAATGATTTTAAATCTTGTCCAATTCTGAATATAATACAGTACTGATATTAACTGTAAAACTGCTATTCCATTGTCCTCGGATTGCACCCGCTGCGCTGTCACCCATCGACGTGTTATTTTTTGTTAAATAAAAGTCAACAATAATTTTTAGATCAATATTTTTTCATCACGAAACATAATATTATAAATTTGCAACTTGTATGTACACGTGTACATGCGCATTTACTGTTCCACCTCCGCCTACTTAGATTAGTTCAGCTTCATCGTCCCCTACAACACTCGAGTATCTAAACGCATTCCAACTCTACGTTTGAGCGTTTACAGGAATTATCGGTACTTAAACGCACGACGTCATAGGCGTTTGGCTAGCCCAACGTACAGGTACCGGCCTCACATATCCACTTGCACATCGAAATTGTCCATCGCTGTGGTAGGAAGCAACGACAATTGCGAAGATTCTCAACAGCCATCGACTAGCAGTACTGCACAGCCACGTAAACTTTCAGTACCGTCGCCGTCAGCGTCATCATCTCCGCACGACCGGTTATCCCATCGTGGACTACACAAACACCTGTTGCTAATTACCGGGCAGGTGTACCACGAGTATATCGGCGAGTGTTCGGTGATGTCTCAGGCACGCGATCTGCAAGACCTAGGTTCGATGTTGCGGCAAACCATAACTCCTGCAGGTCCTGGTGACTTTGTCCTGATCCAGGTGGGCACGGGCTGGCGACTCAATGTTCGGTTATTGGACTTGCTGGTTGACCGTCTGGGTAACGTGACCATGTACGTGGATAAGAAGTTCTACAGCAAAACGATGGCCAAACACTGTCGAAACATCGGGACCGGGTGCACTCTGTTGACCAGTCTTGTGCCTGTGCTCGAACAGCTCGAATCCGGTGCCGTGTCGCAGCCAGAAAACGGCGGTGGGAGTGCGGGTGTCGCTATGTACGATCCCGAATGGATTCCGGTTCCCGCGCTTCCTCCCCTGCCCCGTAATTTCAATGGCTCCACGGAGAAACAAATCGAATACCTAACGTGGCGACTGTGCGTCCGAGACAGGCGTCACAACTTGTACTATAAACTCGATAAGGACTCGTCGACGTCCGACCTGAGGTTAGCACACATCTTTCCAAGGCTCTCCGCAATACCCTATACATTGTCCCTAACATCCAACATTGCACTCTGTTTCGCATTGCAATAAATTAGGAAGATACCTGCAATACCGTCGGACCCGACGTTCAGCTATTATTATGTACCTATCCTCCCAACAAAAAAAAAAAAAAAAATCAGTTTTCATAATCTCCTAGATTATTATGTTCCAGTGAATATTGAATATTACCGAAATGTAAATCGTGTTATAATCGGAACAATTTACCCGATTAGATTTATAAAAGTTGTTTTCAAAATATATGAACCTATTTGCGTGCTAATATTACAAGGCCTGTATAGGTACTATTAGCACATATTGATATTGCACGTACCGTTGACATTTTAAACGTTTCAACATATAGCAATTATGACAGATCGATTCGCAAAACTGCCACGAGTTTCCACAATTATGTCATGTGTGTAGCAAAGTAAACTAATCCCATATTTATTTGTACATTTGCAACACACAAAGTGGAATATGTCACATACATTTTGATGTATAAAATAATGGTATAACAATATACGATGTATAGGAGAGGTGTCCAATTCGTGGCAATTGCTTATATACATATAATATATTATAAAAAAAAATGAATTATTAAAAATAAAAATAAAATTTTAAAACCATGCTTTTGTATAAAAATCGTAATAAAAAAAAATAAAACCTTTCGAAAAAAAAAACCGCTTTAATAATGTCCTATACGATGATAGACTAAAAGAAAAGCATGGTGCGTGCACTCATAAACAATTATTACTTCATAGCGGTAAGTCGGCTATATTTGTAATATTTTTAACGAATTGGTCTAAATTATTGATATAAATTTACCTTAAAACATACATAAACTCGTAGACTACAATTTGGCATACCTACCCAATTAAAAACAATTTGAATACATTATTTATTTTTAAAAAAATGTACGAAGCGATCTTGCATAGATGACCAGTTTGTTTAATTTGGGTCAAATGAATTTTCAATTGGGTTACAGTATTACATTCTTATAAATAGTGCAATTTATTTTAATTCATCTTGAAATTTGTTATCACTTAATGTAAAATATATTAGCGTTTAAACTCACTTGTGTGTAAAAACTATATTTACACTTCTATTGGTAGAGTACTCAAGGGAGACAGCGTAAATGACAGAACATTGAAATAAAATATTACATCGAAATTAAGTTTTGACAGGATTGTTTACGAGTGTACGTGCCATGCTTTTTTCTTTTAGTCCACCATAATGTAGAATATTGTTAACATTTGTATTTTCGAAAGATTATTTTTCACTTTTTAGTACTAATTTTTTATGCTTTTTGGATTCTGAGTGTTGCAAAGAATGAATTAATAGTTTTACAAAGATGTTTATTTTTTTTTTTATATTATGTACACAAATTCTACCAGATATCAACTTTTCTAAAATGGAATTTTCCTGGTGTAGTACTATAAGGAGGTAATTTTTTGATTTTCTCAATAAATGAGAAAAACCGAGAAAAAACGTAGGAAAAACGGAAAATGTACGAAATTTATTATTTAAAAATCTTAAATATTATAGCCTTTTAGATTCTGAGCGGAGCGAGGAATGTATTGGTTTTACTATGATATTCCTTTTTTGTTTCTTGTTTTTTTTTTTTTCTACTGTGTATACAAATTCTATCAGAAATCTTCCTCCGATATAGCGATATGTACGTGTGGCACTTTTTCTGAAAGGAAATATTGTCTAGATCAGGGGTTCCCAACCTTTTTGTTATGGTGACCCACACATTAACTCTACTCTGAGTATGTGACCTTTCAATAAAAAAATAATAAAATAAAATTAAGTTTGCTCTAATAGCTCAATACATAATAAGTAATAATATTAATAATAAAAGTCGATACATTATGAACGTCATTTAATTCAGCAGACATTTTTTTTGACACAAGTACCTCTCTGTGAGGCATACATTGCGTCCATTTATCATCTGGAGCTACTTCTTTAATACGTAGTTACACTTACACAGTTTGTCCATTGAATATTATTTTAAAAAAAAAATAATAATAAATAAATATATATATATATCTACACCAGTTGTTGTGCTCAAACTATCATAGTACAAGAAATCGTCATGAATACTTCCGTCTTATAACTACAAACAATATAACTTTATTTTGAACGTCTATACTTTCGTATAACTGAATAAAAAAAAATAATGATGAGTTTCGAGTTTAATCTGTTTAGTATTAATTGTTGTTTTATGTTTTCGTTAATCTCGACAACGGACAAAGCGTCTCTGAACATTATTATTTGAAGATAGTATTATTTTTAGTTTATTATGTTACCTCCTTGAATTAAATTCCAAATAAAATAAACAATTATAAGCGTTAGATTTTAGATTCTGAGTGAAGCGAAGAAGCATATGGTTTTACAAAGATGTTTGATGTAGGGAGGCCATTTTTCGATTTTCTCAAAAGTTTTCTCATCAAATGTAAAAAACCGAAAAAAAATGGGGAAAAAATAGGAAAATATACGAAACATGATTAGTATAATATAACGATTTTTTTTTCTGTTGATAACTTTTCTACCAGAAATTTTGCTCCAATTTACAATGATGGTGTTTCTTTCTGAAAGGAAATCTAACATTGATGGTACTTTAGGGAGGTCATTTTTTGATTTTCTCATGAGTTTTCTCAACATAATCGAAAAACCGGGAAAAAAACGGGAGAACGGAAAATAGATATAGTAATAAACAAATATTATAAAAAACATTTTTAATACATATATAATCATTTTATCATAATATGACATATATTTATTGTTCACAAAGCAAGACTATCAACTAAACTCCATTCAGAATCGTTCGTTTGTTAGTAATGGTTTATCATTGCTTACTGGTGTACATTAATTTCCCATCTGTATCCTACCTTCCCAACTTCCCACCTACAACAGTGGCTGCACCCACGTGCGAAGTATGCCTGTCTTTTTACATGATGTACAGCAGGATCCAAGGGGTTGTATGCACTGATACCATGAAATATACAGAGCGTGCCCACGATCAAATAAACAATAGAATATTATAAACTATCGTTAAATACACGATATTTTTTATAAAATACTATATTTTTATTTTAAAAAAGTACAATTTAGAAGAAGCCATTAGCCAGCTATGTATTTATACACACTGAAATATTACGTTTAGTAAATATATCATAAGTGCCTAAATATTATTGTATTTAGCTCAGTGGTGTAGGTATTGGTAAACAAATTCTATACGATATAGGTCCATAATTATTGATATATTATATTTTAAAATATTTAGTTGTTAGAATTATTTTTTTTCTTTTTCTAATCGAATATTAACTCACTGGGAGCAAGTCTCATCGGTCCGAGGAAAAAGTAATGCAGTAGGCAACATTAATTTAAATTGTGGAACAAATTTAAGTACTTAATTGCGTTCTATGTACAAAGTGAATAATATAGTTACTTATTAGGGTTGGATAATAGGCAAATGGGACATCGTGAAATTTTCAGATAGACCACGATAAAATATAAATTAGGTGTATCTGGTAACGTCAGGTGAGTTAAAGTGAATAACCGGAATAAATCACTGGACGATTATAATACAACTCAAAATATGATTTATTTGTTCTGCTAAGTTGCAGTAAAATATAGTGTTTGAAAAGCTGTCAATGAGCTATCAGGGGCTATACGCTATCGAGAAGCTTTAAATACAAGCCATCAGGATTTGCATTAGATTAATTTATGACCCTGTTAATATAATACTAAAGGCTGCAGTAGGACGTAGGCTATTATGGTTGGTCACAATGAATTGTCGACAACAGGAGGGTGCTCACGGGGGAGAGGGTGAGGGTGTTATATCCCCCCATGAACTTTTTTTTATACATTTGTTTGACGTTCCTTTGTAGTTTCGATTTTCAAAGAAAAAAAAGAAGTGCATATTTGGTTTTAATTTTTACTCGTTAATTATTATCATACACATTAAAATGTGTTTAGTAGATATTATAGTTATAGTAATTAGCTATAGATAAAGCATGAATATTATTAAAAAAAGGTACTAATGGACTATTATAATATTTCAGTCTATTATATAAACACGACCATCGGCATATTAATATATTATGCAGTTTTTAGTTATGCTATAATAAAACTTATATTAATACACATACCTAATTACTTAAATATTTTTAATAATTTCATATTTTTAAAACTTAAAGTATGAATGTTGCATGTAAACGATATATAAGCTTATTTGTGGACTATAGATTATCAGATGCTGAATCAAATTTACTGTAAGTTTAGAAGTGTAGACTTTATTTCAGATAAAAAAAATCAGTTCTTACTACCTAGTGTACATAACTTTTGTCTTTTACTGTTTAGGCACTAAAAAATGTATGGATACCATTACCAACATTTAATTACCTTTAAATAAAAAAAAATGAAAAAAGAGGTTTAAAATATTAGTATAAAAAAAGCTGTCCTAAGATAATGGGATTGGGTGCAGTCATTGTTATAGTTACCTAATTTAATGTATACCTGTAAGCAATGATAAACCATTTCTAACGAAAAAACAATTCTGAGCGGAGTTCAGTTGATAGTATTGCTTTGTCAACAATATATATGTCATAGTATAGTAATATAATTAAATAGACATTATATTTTTTTTTCTTTAATAATATTTGTTTAATTTACAAATTTTACCGTTTTTCCCGGTTTTCCCATGTTTTTCCTGGTTTTTCACATTTTCTGAGAAAACTCTTGAGAAAATCTAAAAATAGCCTCCTTAAAGTACCTTTCCAGTCAGATTTCTTTTCAAGAAAAAAGTATTAGTGAAAGAAAATAATAAGCTTAAATCGGGCCGCTGTATAACTTTTGAAAGCGCTAGAATAAACATTTCCCAGGCTGTTTATAAGGTACTCCAATCAACTCTTAAGTACTTATATCGACGCGTTATGGTTTTGAAGAAGGCATCATTGTTATATATTTTTTTATTATAGTTATTTTGTTCTATTTTTTTAACGTATAAGATATGATAAGAAATAATTCAGATTTTTTACTCGTAAAATTGTATAAACAGGAAAAGAGCTATATTAAATTATCGTTTGTGAAATAATTCAGATAGATATAGGTATTGATTATTCTAATTACTTATTAGTTATTGGTTATTATACTTATACTATAAAATCAGATTCGGTATTATTATTAATTATTATTATTTTTCTTTTCTTCTCTTTTTCGATAAACCATCTCACTATTTACGTTTAGCCATAATTAATAATTCTTGATTTCACTTTGTTTAAGAACTTAGTCAAATTCAAACATTTAAAATATCTGTGCGCAAGATTTATTAATGAGAGGGTGGGACGGAGAGTTTTAAAAAAAAATATTTACTCTCTCGTCATTTTTTAGACGTGGATTTTTAAAAATTTTCGAATGTCCATTTCAATGTTATCACCAACGGTGTGTTTGAATAATTAACGTCTCACTCTGAGCTCACTATTAATTTTTTTTTATATAAACTATTTTTCACATATCCGTTACCCTATATCACTCGTGTTCTTGTGTGTGCTCTATACTTACATTATATTGTCATTTGTTGCTAATGAACGTGACGCTATAACGTGCTATAATAGTGGTGTATCATTATGGTACCTATATGCATTATTATACAGCAAGGTACTAATAAGATTATAAAATATATAATATAATTGACCAAAGTTTTTCCAAATAAATGAAAACATAATTTATATTTTTTCGGAAATGTAGGGGGTTGAGCCCCTCCTTTGCACATGGGCCTGCTACTGCACTATTTTGGTTTTGTGACACGTAACATTTTTGTTTTTTGTTAATTATGTACTAATTTACTATTTACAGCCAAGTTTATAATATACATCAGTTATAATTCCTTTACACGCACTGCACTGTAGATAAATCATAAAATATAAATGTATAGGCAATAGGCATATTAATATATTATAATACAAATTAAATATTCATAATATTTTAAACATTAAAGTATATTGTACAATTTTAATAAATATCTGGCATTCTATATAGTTATCCTCATAACAATCAAGAATATATATTTATATATATATTTAATCTATAACCCAAGTAATATGTAATATATTATGTAGCCTTGTATCTAGGTTATCACAAATAAAATTGCATTAAAAACTTTTGTTTATTAATGTGCTTATCATTATAACTCGTATATTAATATAAATGTTTTGTATGAATGAAATGTTTCAGTGACCAGAGTGATATTGCAGAAAGCGACAATGTCGTCTTTGAAACCAGTTTGTCTCTAACTGACATACTGCCCATAAACCCGAAAAACTATGATAAAAACCGTGCACCCAAAGTACAAGGGCAACCGACTATCGTTTACTTTCATATAACAGTGCTATCGTTGGATTCAATTAATGAAGAATCTATGGTAAATTAACATTTCTATAATTCAATTATGTTCGATCAAAGTGATAATATTTCATTGTTGGATCTTGTTCAAAATTTAACATTGCCAACTAAATTTCCATCTGATTCTAATGTTTAATTTTATTGATATTTCCAGTCAGTTCTTATTTGCTGTGATTTAAATGAGTGCTAGGGATAAGGTGCTTATTATATTTAATATTATAAGGAACATTTTGCAATCATGTGATCATGTTCTATTATCTAATGCAATTTAAATATTTTTGTATGCAACAACTTTTCAACAAATCCTTCGTTTAGTTGAATTTTGAAAGACAAAATTGAAATTAATAGTTATATTATCATTTGATTTGTATAAAATAAATAATAAGGAATCAAGCCTGTAAAGTATTTTTACCAACGTTCAACTATACCTTGAAAATAAATTTGTATTGATTTATTAAGAAACAATTCCAATATATAGACCGATAAATATAAGTATAATAATAGTAATAAGCAATGCTCGAAATAGAAAAATAAAACAACAAGAGGGACTATGAGACATATACAAAATAAGCGTCCCTATTCTAATTATTGAATTTAACCTAATCCCCGGAGGTCTTCACCCTCATACCTATCTTACATAGCTTTTCGAACATAATACAATAGTTAATAATTTAAATTAACAAAAAAAAAACCATATTACTTATATTTGTATTTATTTTTAAATTATAATATTTACAAAGATGTGTTCATTTTCTTTTTGAAAAACACCTTTAATGCTTTGATTTTTTCTTATCATACCTTATGCTACGCCCTAACTAGCAAGTGCACGTACTACGTTTCGGAAATAATAAATATAAACCCGTGCAAATCGCAGTCACGAAAAAAATGTTCACAAAACGCCTGCGATTTTTCCCTCTATTTTTATCATATTATCCCTTAGAGATTAAATGTTTTAATATAATTAATGTCAAGACGCTAAATGTTACTTATTATTATAATAATATATAATCCAGTTTTTTGGCTTATGGATACGTGCGTGTTCATAGTGCGGGGGCAGCTCGTTATGGCAGCCAGCTTCGCTCACATACCCTGTGTGACACTGCGCGGCACTCTTTGACAGTTCCTTACGAGGGTGCTACTAACTTACATACCCTAGCATTTCGAACCTGATAGTGCTTCAAGAAGCTTCAAGAAGAATAGTGTCCTTAGTATAAACTTAATCCTCACAAGGCAAGATCAGGAATTCGGCCACTTCGTTTCGTAAGCTGATGTTGAATTTATAATCGAAAATAAACCCTGATTTTTATGCAAAAACCACGTTTCGGGTAGATAACAAACGAAAAAAGATAAGCATACTTCATACAATGGGTGGGCTACTGTTGTAATCAAGAAGTTGAAAAAGTGAGATATAGAGAGGAATTCACTTTATATTTGTATACATCAATAAATCCATTGCTACCGAAAAATAATTAAGAGCAAAATTTAGTTATACTTGTTTTAAAAGACCGAGATATTTATGATTGTCGTCAAAATTTGATATTACAATTCTTATAAAAAAAATACTACATATTAAAAACAATATTTTTTTTTTTATTTTTTGATCACAAAATACGACTTATAATAATAATTTGTTGAAAATTTGACAACGTTTAGAAAAGGCAAATATAAGTTTTCTGTCTAAGTTTTATGTTTCTTGATATTTTTAACTGAGTTACAACAAAAAACAAAATTGAAAATAATAAAAGCGTTATTTTCGTAAATTTTTCCGTTCCATTTATATTTTTTTTCAGTTTTTCAGCTCAATTATTAAAAAAAAAAAAAATACGGGAAATCAAGAAATGATCTTACTCACCCAACTAGATTAAAAATGCAACAAAAATGTTCTTATATTGTTTTTTTTATTGGAGCTGCTAAAAAACATAAAGCGCAAAAATTTAAAATAAAGGAATCGTGACACTGTAAATTTATGAGTTTTCATTTTCGTGAGCACCTAGATCCAGAATGCAATAAAAAAAAGTCTCTTGTCATTTTTTGATTGAAGCAATATTTCTAGGAGAAACTAGGGACCTGTACTGTTGTAGGTGAGAAGTTGAAAAGCTAGAGGGGAAATATAAATGTATATCTGTTCGCAAAGATTAATCTTTGTTAACAAAAAACAATTCTGAGTGAAGTTTAGTTTCACATATTTTGAAAGGCCATAATAGGTGTATACGATTTGAAAATAATACTTTTTCCTGTTATTCCTAAGTTTTTCCCGGTTTTTCTCATTTATTTTTAAAACCCCTCGGGAAATCAAAAAATTAACTAAAGTACCAAGAGATTAATCTCCTTTCAAGAAAAGTGCTATACTTGATACATCGGAGCAAGTTTTAAGTTTTCCAGTGGAAAATTTGTTCATAGAATGAAAAAAAAACTGTTCTAGGATAATGAGGACGGTTGTAGCCACTGTTGTAGGTGGGCAGTTAGGAAGATCTTCAGTATCTTATCTTTAATATATATCTGTAAGCAACGATAAACCATTGCTAACGAAAAAATGATTCAGAGCATAGTTCATAGTAATGCTTTGTTAACAATATGTTTGTATGTCATATTATGGTAAAATATTCAAATAGATATTATTATATATTTTCTTTAATAATATTTGTTTAATATTGATCCGATTTTTCCATTTTTCGTAAGTTTTTCCCAGTTTTTCGTATTTGCTGATAAAATTTAAAAATGACCTCCTTAAAAAAGTACTTTTCCAGTCAGATTTCCTTTCAGGAAAAGTGCTATCATTATAAATCTGAGCAAAATTTCTAATAGAAAAGTTGTCCACTGAAAAAAAAAATTATAATATTTTACTAATATTTTTCGTAAATTTCCCCGTTTTACTCCATTTTTTCTTTTCGGTTATTCACATTTGATGAAAAAACTCCTGAGAAAATCGAAAAATGACCTCCTTAAAGTACCACCCCAAGACAATTTGCTTTTAGAAAAAGGTCTATACCGTATATATCGGAGTAAATTTTCTGGTAGAAAAAATGTTCTCTAAACAGTGGCACATCTATTAGTGTTATTAGCTCTTTTTTGTTGGAAGGTTGTATTCTTTACAAAGTTTCGGCCTGGGGCCTTGAGATATCATATAACCTGAACTTGATCTCATCTGTTGTAATTATTATAATAAAATTGTTTACTCACTCAAGTTCGAACACTGAACATTGCCTATGTATTTTATGGTTTTAGACGTATGTAGCAGACATATTTTTGGCACAAAGCTGGCGGGACCAGAGACTCCGACTCCCAGAAGATATGAGCGAGGACCATCGAATACTCGACGTTGAATGGTTACATGAAATATGGCGACCCGATTGTTTTTTCAAAAATGCAAAAAAAGTCACTTTTCACGAAATGAGCATACCAAATCATTACTTATGGTTGTACCATGATAAAACGTTACTATACATGTCAAAGTATGAAAAGACAGAAAGAGGGGAATTGTATCTAAAACACCAAACGAAAGAAGAGCAACTTACACTAATTTTTTCGATATTTCAAACGATACTCATATAGTAAAACACATTACATTGAACAAGTCTACAAATTATAACAATTTCTAAATGTCTATTAGAGCGTTTTAAAAAATTGAATGAATAATAATAATTATTTAACATTTTTTCTAATTAAAAATTGTTCATATCTGCTCTTTTTTCATCTAGCAATAATACTGTTACTTTTAACACTGTATACCAATACAATATAGGTATACTATAGGTACCTATCTACTATTTAATACTATGATTTTTGTTCTCATTTATAGATTGACACTTGTATTGTCATGTGCGATGAAATTCGAATCGTATCCACATGACACACAAATATGTTCAATGATGATCGAAAGCTGTAAGTATATTTATATACGAGGATAAATGTATTAGTATTTAATTTATAGTTATTCAAATTGTTTTTATATGTAATTTAATAGTTATTATTTAAAATAAAAATATTTGTTGAACTCATATTTTATTATAAAACACCAAGATTCATAACAACATGTATATGGTACGTATATATGCCTAAAATGAATAATTATACTGTTAGGATCAAAAAATCTAAAAAAGGTTGACGTTCCCAAAAAATGAACTAAAAATATATTGTAATTTCTATCTTCCTATCAATGAACTTTAAATATGATTATTCAATATAAACAAATAATAATAAGAAGATAATTAATCCTTAATTATTTAAGAATATTTAAACTAAAATTGTGAGATAATTTTCCAATTTAATGATTTAAATAGGTATGATATAGAATAAACGAATACAAATTATTGTAAGTATCTATAATATTATATAATTTATATATTTGTTTAGTGTCCCACACAACTCACGATTTAGTATTTATATGGAATATGACAGATCCATTAGTGGTGAACCCGAAAATTGAATTGCCTCAACTTGATATATCAAATAATTATACAGCAGATTGTACAAATGAATATTCGACAGGTTTGAACATTATCTTATTTAATTAATATACATTATATACATACATAACACACATCAAATATTTAACGAGCACGATGGAACATTGTTTATTAAATTTATAATTTTTAGGGAATTTTACTTGTTTGGCTGTGGTGTTTAATTTGCGGAGACGATTAGGATACCATTTATTCCATACATATATTCCATCGGCTCTTATTGTTGTTATGTCATGGATTTCATTTTGGATAAAACCCGAGGCTATACCGGCCAGAGTAACATTGGGTGTGACTTCATTATTGACGCTTGGTAATGCTTGATAAAAAATATAGATTAAAAATTAAATAATTAATTGGAACGACTATTACCTACAGCGACCCAAAACACTCAATCTCAACAATCTCTTCCGCCCGTTTCTTACGTTAAAGCCATTGACATATGGATGTCCTCGTGTTCAATTTTCGTGTTTCTGTCATTAATGGAATTCGCTGTAGTAAACAATTACATGGGACCTGTGGCAACTAAAGTAATGAAAGGGTACTCGGAAGAAGACATCCAAGGAGGTGACGAATTCAAAGAATATAGTGTAAGCTATACCTATTTTAAAATACCTATTGAAATGTAATTAAAAACAAAAATAGATAATGTTAACGTAACTTTTCAATGTTATCTTAGGAATTGGATCCGAAGAACCGAAGTCCAATCAGAAGTATGACTACTGTAGCAGCAGTACCACAATATCCGACTTTTTGTAACGGTCGCGCAATCGCATTATATATTGACAAATTTTCGAGGTTCTTTTTCCCATTTTCATTTTTCATTCTCAACGTAGCCTATTGGACTTCGTTTTTATAACGACTCTTTTGGTCTACGGTTTTTTTTTTTTTTTGTATATAATACCTATGCACGTTTGCAACAGTGAATGCACAATAAATAGCTCAGGTACCTGCCAAGCCACTTTCTAAAGTCTATATTAAAAAACACAATGCACTCTACTAATATGTTTAGAAATGTATATTTTACTTCATGCAATATTGTTTAGTAAAACATATCATCTTTTAAGTTATTGTAATACAAAACTCGTGAGTGTACCGATACAAGTTTGTAATTATATGTTTGTGTATGTGTATTTACATAATTATTAAATGTTACATTTTATTTTATGGTTGATTTTGATTTAGGTAAATATCCACAAATTTTACAGATGTACTTATAAAATTAAACCGTATCTAAACTATTATCAATTTAAATGTCTTGTAATTTTGTTATAATATAATGTAGTATTATAGCCTAAAAATAATCTAATCTCTAACGTTTTATATTATAATTATAGTATAGGATATAACAATGTTATTTACTATATAATAGTAAAAACCTGTTACCTACTAATCTGCCTTCAACCATACAAACATTTTAATAAATAACAACAATATTTTGATGAATGAGTTTAAAATAATTTAGTGATATTATTTTAATATTTATACTAATTACGAGATTAGGCTATTAAATAACGAGACTGCGCGCGCAGAGAGCGTCCCAAAAAGGTTAGGGGAAAACCGAATACAGCGCTGGTTAGCTGGAAGTGTCTATTATGCCAGTACAAAATTGGGTTTTTGTTGGTGCATTAGTATTTTTTCTGTAGCGTTTAGAAACGAACATGTTTTTTTCTCTTGCCGAAAACGATGTGTGAGGAAAAACATGAGCAACAGATAAACGTAAAATTTTCTCGTTAAACTAAAAAAAACTCCAACTGAGTGCTATAAGTTGTTAAAAGAGGCCTATAGTGAGGATTTCCTATCTCGGGCGCGTGTTTTTGAGTGGCATAAATTATTTTCTGAAGGTCGAGAGTGCACCGGAATCCAATTCAGTCGTAATCCAAATTCAAAACCATGCTGATCGTTTTCTTCGATATCAACGGCATCGTGATGACTGAATGGGTTCCAGAGGGTCAAACTGTAAACCAACATTACTATTTGACAGTTTTGGCAACATTGTGTGAATGAGTTCGTAAGAAACGAAGAAGTATCTTGCACCAGGATAACGCATCTGCCCATAACGCGCTGTCTGTGAAGCGTTATTTGGCCGCTTAAGGCACTCCAGTACTCGAACACGCGTCTTACTCACCCGACTTTGCTTCCTACGACTTTTACTTGTTTCCGAAGATAAAGTCTTCCTTAAAAGGAATCCGGTTTGAATCGATGGAAGAGGTGAAACTAAAATCGGCGGAACTCCTGAATGGTCTTACAAAAACAGACTTCCAGCACTGCCTCGAGCAATGAAAGAAACGAATGAAACGGTGTGTGAAGAGGGGAGGAGAGTATATTGAAGGGGAACATTTGGTTGTGGAATAATTTTTAAAATAAAACCATTTTTCATAAGCAGTCTCGTTGTTTAATAGCCAGACCTCGTATTTTTATCGTGTTACTTTCACAAATTAAATAATAACGAGTACTGATAATATTAAATTTCGTGCTTAACGAAGTAATTTGTTTTTCGTTTTTTTTTTTCTATGTAACACAATATTGTTTATGACTACGGCATCTTTATTGTAGACATTCTGGTGTATTACCAATTTATACCTAATAGGAATTGTTAAATAACATATTTGTATCATGATCACTACTTATTACTAATTATATATTATGATATAGAGTGTAATTATATTCACTGTGCGAAACGTAGACCCACAGATTAACAAAAAATAAACACAATATTTGAAAATAAATTTTCGACAATTTAAAGGCGTTTGGAAAGAACTGCATATTTCATAGATTTTTTTTAATATTATAGTAGAGTGACCATTTATCACATTGTCTCTTTTATGATCATCGTGTCCCGTTGTCTCAAAAAACAAACGTTTTAATCCCGTTATCTCCATATTATTATTATACGTGAGTAAAAAAAATCAGTAAGTATATGAAATAAATAAACATTTTTTTTTTTGACCACGAAATACGACTTTTAATGAACCTCCTGTTAAATTGTCAAGCATTTCTGTTAGGTCCAACAATTTTACCACAGAGTACCTACCGAAACGTAGAAAACTTGTAAAATTAAAATGTCTATAAATTGCTCAAAATAGGCTATTATTTTTTTTTGACAATTTTATCACGTCTAGAAAAAGTAAATATAAGTTTTGTGTCTAAACTTCAAGTCTATAAATATTTTTAACTGAATCAAAACAAAACAAAATAAAAAAAGATGTCCTAGAATAATGAGGACGGGTGTAGCCACTGTTATAGGTAATTTAATGTATATCTATTAACAACAATTAACCGTTGCTAACGAAAAAAAACGATTCTGAGCGGAGTTCAGTTAATAGTTTAGTTGCTTTGTCAACAATATATATATATATATATATATGTTTATACGTATAATATATATACTTGTATTATGGTAAAATAATCACATAAGCAATATATATTTTGTAATAAATATTTGTTCAATATTGTACCTATTTTCCTGTTTTTCCTACGGTTTTTCCATGGTTTTTAACCGGATTTCACATTTATTAGGAAAACTAGTGAGAAATGACAAAAAATAAATTCAAATGACCCATTTACCAAGTACCTCAACAGCCAAATTTCCTTCTAGAAAAGGTGCTATCATTGTAAACCGGAGCGAAATTGCTGGTAGAAAAGCTGTTTACAGGAAAAAATAAAGCCGTAATATTGATTAAGTAATACCTACATTTCTTACATTTTCCTGTTTTTTTTTTTCGGTTTTTCACATTTTATGAGAAAACTCTTAAGATAATCGAACAATTACCTTCCTAAAATATTTTACACCTATTTCCTTTCAGAAAAAGTGCTACACCTTGCAGTCAATTATGGGCAACCATTTCAAACTTCGTTTATAATGAAACTTATTTAACAAAACTTAACATACTGATCGCCAATCAATTCTTTAAAAGTTTATTTTTATATTTACATATATAGTCACTAATCAATCCATTGATATCCCTATTTACATTACTCATTGAAAAACTCATCTCAAATAAAGACAGAAAATAAGTTATCTGCCTTAACCATTTTTCTATGGAACGCAAACGGAATCACCAACATCTATCTTACTCCCACAGCTCAAAATTCAAAATTTTGGGATATGACTATGCCCAAGCCAATCACTCCGATGACACCCCATGCCGGTGCCACATTATTAATTTCTACTAAGATCCCGCATTCACCTTTTCCTCCTAAATCTATTCAACATATGCAGATTGTCACTATACCTATATATATTAGCCAGGATCACCTTTTCCTGCAGATCTGTCACTGTGCGACCACAGTTGTAGATGGGTAGTTGGGAAGGTAGGACACATAAAGTTATTTTATTTATATCTGTAAGCAATGGTAAACCATTGCTTGAAGAAAGACGATTCCAAAAGAAGTTCAGTAATACATAATTTGAAGGACCGTACTTTTTTTTTTTAGATTTTTGTTTAAATTTTTATTTCAGACAGCTTATTAAAAAAAAAACTCATTCGATTATTTGAAAATAATCTATCACGTGTAGGTAATTTTAATATAAGTATTTTTACCAAATTTCAAGTCTCTACGTGTATTTATAACCGAATTTTATATATATCAATTTAGATTCTGAGCGTAGCGAGGGAGCTATTGGTTTTACAATGCTGTTTATTTCTTTCTTTTTTTTCTTTATTCTAGTCTGTGGAAATATTTTTTCCTGCTGAACTTGCTCCGATTTTTATGAACCACACCTTTTCTGAAAGCTCAAGTCATCTAGATTGTACTTTAAACAGGTCGTTTTTTTATTTTCGAAGCTATTTTTTTTAAATAAAAGCACTTAAGTGGGAAAAAAACATAGGAAAACGTACAATTTTATGATTTCATTATTTTATAAAAACACGGATACCTTTTTCTACTAGAAAAAATAATTTGATCGAAAAATCACAAAACATTTTTTTTGATTTACTTTCTTGAGGTATTATCAACAAATATTTTGAGCCACTCTTGTGCATTTATGGAATTTTAATTTTTGGAAGTTTTTTGCTGCGATTCAGTTTTAAATACACGTAGGAGATTGAAATTTGGTAAAAATACTTGTATTGAAATTAACTAGACGTGATAGATTATTTTCAAAATAATCAAATGAGTTTTTTTTTAATAAGCTTTCTGAAATAAACATTTAAACGAAAATCTAAAAATAAATAAATACGGCACTTCAAATTATGTATTACTAAACTGCTCTTGGAATCGTCTTTCTTCAATCAATGGTTTATCATTGCTTAGAGATATAAATAAAATAATCTTATGTAACCCAATTTCTCGCCTACAACAGTGGCCACCCCCATCCTCAATATCAGCTCTTTTTTTTTAAATTTCTTACATATTCTCTCGTTTTATATTTAGTTATTTGCATAACATTTAAGTATGGAGTAGGCCTACTTTTATCTTTTATTTCCATCATATTCTTTTTCAACGAGATTATTGAAAAATTGCATTGCAGTATTTCCTGTACTGAATTCATTTTAAAAATTGAAAACAAATGAACGTCTAATTTACGTTATGGTCGATAGAAAACAGAACACTATAATTTTTTTTAAATTTACTATAATGATCGATGAACATAATGAATACACATGAATATAATAAATGAGAAAGAGTAAATTATAATACTGATGCACGACAGCGACGTCTAAAATAATTCGCTAATAACAATTGGTACGTGCATATCAATTCCATTATAATGCAGGTTGCTTGTTTTTACTTGTTTTAATTTTTTCACTGTTCAAAAATGCGCCTCCAGTACGCCTTCACCAAATTTAGTAACAGGGATCGGAATAAGGGATTTCACTTAAAATGGTCGATGTGTCATTATATAATATATAATATAATTTTTAGCATTTTCCGTTTTTCATGAAATTCAGAGGGGAGATTTCCCTCACTAAATAATGACACACCGACCATTTTAAGTGAAATCTCTTATACCGATCCCTGATACTAAATTTGACGAAGGCGGAATGAAAGCGCCCTAGGGACCAAAGTTTGGCAGTAATCTGACGAATTCCAGGGTAGTTTCCTTGAAAGGGATTTTATGGTTTCAAGCTATGGAGGGGACTTGTGTGGAGTGTTAAGCCAAATTTGTTGGCATTAAAACCACTTTTTTATCACTTATTCCTGCCGAAATATACTTAATCCAAAAATCAGAAGGGGAGGGAGTAGTTGTTTTATGAAGTACCTCTAATAAACCTCTAAATCTTTTCCTTAGCAATGGTTTGTTGTTGCATACAGATAAAAATTAAATTACTCTCTATATCTAGAGTCAGGAACCACAATAATGTATTAATGAAATAAAGTATTTCTAAATTTAAGACATAAAATTATATTTTTAATATTTACTAATTCCCAGCGAAATTACTTAGTAAAATATAATAATTACAAAAATATAAAAAGTACAATACAATAAACAATTTACTTGTTAATGTTTAGAAGTGTCTGGGAATAGATGATGTTGGACAGACATTCATTAATGTCACCCAACAGATTATATAAGTAGGTCTCTAAGCTTAATTAAATAAATTGTATTCAATTGTATATAATTTATTTATTTAATTTATATATTTTATATTATATGAAAAGATATTTAAATACTACTTTATAAGTAGACACTTAAATATTTGTACTTACTTCACATTAATACTAACAATAACAGATTTATTAAGAGAAACCATAACTATAAACTGTGGAGATCCAAGAAAAGGAAAATAATACGAAAACTCCCCAAAACATAATTGTGGTAGCTTTGAATATAATATATAATTTTCCTTTTAATAACATTATTTTAAAAATTAAACAAGAAAGTATTACTAAAAGTACATTCCTGTTTAGCAATTAAATTAAAATAATAAAAAAATATAATATAATAATAATAATAATAATAATAATAATAATAATAATAATAATAATAATAATAATAATAATAATAAAAATAATAATAATAATAATCATAATCATAATAATCATAATAATAATTTAATAATTGACATAACGGACTGCTGAAAAATTAAGTTTTTATGAGCATGAATTGTATTAACTAATCTCAGGTTTACTGAATAAAATGTATTTTTTTTTTTTAAACTAAATATTGCACAAATTGATGCATTTTTATTTATTACAAATATATTTATTGAAAAACCTACAATATCTCAATTTTTACAATTGTATAAATGGCATTCATCATAATTCATATCATGACATATAAACCTTCACCCAAAAATACTTTTCGTAACTAAGACAATATTTTACAATTTTTTTTTTTTTTTTACAAGGTTATACTTTTATCTTACTGCACTAATTTGCCATGTCAGCTTTAAAGTTTTTGAGTTTCATTTTTATAAAATATATGGTTTTAATAATTGATAGTATATTGTTTTTCTAGCTAATTATATAAGTTTTATTAAATGATTTAAATACAATAAGCCTGACTAATAAAAAATCTAATAAAAATTATTTTATTGAGAATATTGATACATACATGCAATATTGAAACAATAATTAATAGTATAAATTTAAATAGATAGGATTAAAATATTGACCCTAGCAAAACTATTTTATATAATATCTACTATTTTGCTTAATACTATAACAGAAAATACATTATATGTATAAATATTGCCTATCTATTAAAATAAAAAAATTGGAAGAAAAGGTTTCCATTTATATTAATAACATTTTTTTATTAGTGCAATTTACCTAATAAATACTTCAGATTATAAAACAAAAATGTAAAAACTTAAACTGATACAGACAAATAGTATAGCATGATAAAAGTACCACTTAGTATAATAAATACATTTAATAAGTTAACAAAAATTTCTCTCGTGTACTTAAAATATTTGATATTATAAATACAGATCTGTACAAAAAAAAAAGTATATCAATAAAGAATTTTCTAATTTTTTAACTCATTACAATTCATAACATGAACATTGTTTTTTTTTTAAGAAAAACAGTCAACAACATTTGGAACTATGTAAAAACATACATTTTGGTTAATAAATGTATAATACCATATTAATGTTAACAATATTAATTTTATTTGATGTTAAAATAATAATTAATAAAATTTTAAATTTATGAAAGAGATGTGTAATAATTAAAGGACAACATTAACAAATGTAGTAATTATTTTGTATAGATATTTTAATGAGCAGTAAAAGTAATTTAAAAGAATTCAAATACAAGAATAATTATGAGAATATAAATAATTTGTTTAAATTTAAAATGGTTGAATACATAAATTAAAACAAAATCATAAATCCCAAAAAATAAAAATTTAAATTATGTTAGTAATTAAAATAAGCTTATGCTAAAATAATTTATCTCAATGTTAAGATTTTTTTGATACTTAAAATTTTGAATTTATTATGAACATAAATAGTTAATGAGGAACAATAAAAAATACACAATAAGTAAAAATTTTAAAATTGTCCGTTACACATAAAAACTATCAGCTATTCAAACGAAATCTAAGCTTTCAGACTATAATTTGTTGATTTGTGATTCAGTACAATTTTGGTTTCCAGTTTTATATTTTTAGTAAATAAGGTATAAGTTTTAAACATAAATCCTTTGATTAAAATGTATACATTTCATTAAACTAATACACATTTTTAGAATTGATTAAATTCTAAATTGGGTTAAATCATTAATAATATTAAATTTCATAACAGTTTAACCAATTAAAATAAGATTGAATACTTTTAATATTAGTGGATTAATACCACTATTTTAAACTAAACAAAATTAATAAATTAAAATATTTAAATTTTACTTCCATAGATTTGAAAATTAAAAAAGAAATAAATAGGAGGGAGGAGTGCAATTTTAAACTATTTTTGTGTACAATATTTACCTAAACAAATGGACTGAAAGGTAAAAACTTTATTATTATAAGGGATAATATCTGGTTTCTCAAAATATTTAAATATTTCAGCAAGTGTAATAACTTACCAAATGAGTCTATTGCATCATAAAAATAAAACAAAGACTATTAAAAGTTTGATTGGTCATTGAGTTTTAAACTCTTTAGCTATGCTGTAAGAAATAATTTTGTTCCAATCAATTTTTGTTCTAGTCACTGGCAATTGGCGACGTAGTGCCTTGAATGTAGTTTCTGACATAGCTTGATAATTTTCTGTAATAGCTATCTGGTACTCATTTTCTGCAGTTTCTGTTATTTTCAAAACATCTTTAATTGCTAATTCTTCAGACTGAAAAACAAATGTTACCATAAAAATATAAATTAGATTAAATTAATATATATAAATAAATAAAGCTTACTGTAAATGTAATGGAATCTTTTATTTCTCTAGAAGCAACAAGTTGAACATTACCATTTTCATAATAATGTATATGAATTCGTAAAAATCCAAATATATCAATATTATTTGGCCCAACTGTAAAAATCCATTGAGATCTCCAACGGCCATTCCTTTAAATCCAATAATAATATTAAACATTAATAACCATCATCAAAATATAATAAATAATCCCTACATCATTTACTAACCAAAAATTTTTAGCTTGAAATTCATGATCCTCAATGCAAACTGTTATAATAGTTAAAATACCTTCTCTCTTTGAAAAAATACTACAAGTCCCATGTTTGTAATGCAGTGATGTATATAATGTAAATTCTGTTTCAAATGCAGAACGCCAAACTTCTGATTCTAAATCTGGTTCCCAACTCTGTAAATTGTATAATAATTAATTAAGTTGACTTAGGAGTCAGGGCACACTACAAAGTTTTCCAATTTAACAATAGTTTGATCAGTATTAAGCTATGACACAAGTTTATCTTGAACTAAACTCCTTAGTTGTTTGATTTTGTAATCAAAAGGAATTCTCTCTTGCTAAATTAGTAAGTAATTTAGTAAATTGATTTTGTCAATGTGTTTGTGTGCATCTGCTTTCTTAAACTATGTTATGTATCAATCACAAAACTGATCCAACTTAAAATTCTACAGTATGGTAGCTCTTAAATTTTACCAAGCTTTCAAATTAAATAAAAGTTGAGTCACGTTGAGTTTTATTTAAATGATATATATATATACATTAGGGAGGTCCTTATTTTACTATTTTCAAAATTTTCTTCTTGACCCTCCCTGGCCTTATGCTGTATAATAAAAAAAATTTTTCTCCAAGTTTAAAGCTTTTTGGTTATCATATAGTAGAGAGGCACAACTTTTATCCTATTAAGTCCGAAGTTTTTTTTAATTCTAATTTTTTTTATAATTATGATTAAAATTTATTTTTCAACAAAAAAAAGTTGAAATTATTTTTTTTATTTTTCAACCCAATAATGGGGTACTTAATGTTACTATATAGTAAGACCTGGATAGAAGGTGGTCAGCATTTGAAATTATGATCAAATATTTTGTGCTAAAAATTTTAGTTACTATATAAAAGTTACTAAATGGGTATTCAAGGACATAATTGGTTAATACTCAATAACAAAAAAGTTACATGGAATCAATGAAAATAGTATATGAATAACCACAGATTGTGTAGAACAGTTTTTTTTTTTTTTAAAACAAAGAACCTATTTTACACAATACTACTTATTGTGCTATCTCTAGCTACAATATAGCTACAATACTAGTTTTTAGGTCCCTGTAAAAATAGTGATAGTATAATGGTTACAGTAATTACGCTAGCTAGTATACAAGTTTTGATAATAGAACATGTCCAATTTTCCACACCAGTTACCAGCATAGAAATATTTGAAAACAATCAGAATACAGAAAATTTATCAATATACAATGTTATCCCAAATATAAACAATAAACATCAAACAATATAATAAACAAAATTAAATTAAACACCATTCATTTACTTAATTAATTACGTAACAAATTATAATGCCACCAAAAATGATCCTTACTCAACCTTGATCCACTTTTTTACCATGTATTTATTTTTATTTTTTTAAATTTATTGATTAAAATTATGTTGTATCTGATAAGGCTAGCGGCAATGTCACAATTAGACACTTGGGCGCCCTAAAGCCAAATATAAAATGGGATCTCTACCTCAAAATGTAAAAGGTCTTAAACAATCTAAGGTCACCACTCCTTCCCCTCCCACAAGGCAATCAAAACTTATTCCATCGTTAATATTTGTATAAAATTCAAAGCAATTTTCTAAGTTACAATATATAATATTTTTAGAGATCTTTGTAAAAAATCATCTGCAAATTTTTCTACATCTTAAGAAGGATCAATAGTAGAGAAAATATATTCTTAATAGTTAATAATAGTAATATATAACATAAATAATCTAATGTAATTCAAATGCAATAATATGAAATATATATTAAGATATAGATTGAAGTATAGTATGTTTTTCTATGTACCTACCTTTGCATATAGTTCAATTATATAATTTAGTAAAACATTTAAGTCTTATTCTTTATTAAATGATTTGAATTTTACATTCTGAGTGGAACAAAAAAGGTTATAGTTTTACAGATGATAATTTTTTTTTTTGTTCAGTGGACAAATTTTCTAACAGCAATTTTGTTTCGATTTACAATGATAGAACTTCTTAAAGACTGATGGGAAAAATACTTTAAGGAGTTCATTTTTTGAATTTTTTTTTAATAATTGAGCAAAACCGAAAAAAAAAATGTAGAAAGTACAGGAAAATGTATGACAATAATTCTTTTATTATCTTAAATTTAGGTTTTTTTAATGTAATTTAATTTAATGTATTCATAAAAACTTAAAATGTAAGCAGAAAACTTATATCTACTTTTTCTGAACATGGTAAAACTTTCCAGTTTTTTACATATCTTTTATAGGTAGGTACTCTGGATAAATTGTTAAACTAATCAAAAATGTTTAAAAATTAAATAGGAGATTGGTTGCAGGTATAAATTAAATAACTTTATGATTCCACCCTTCCCACTCCACACCTACAACAGTGGCTGCACTCATCCCCAATATCAGTTGTTTATTTTAGATTCTGAGTAGAGCAAAAAAGCTTATGGTTTTACAAAGAAGTTTTTCTTTTTTAACTGTAAACAACTTTTCTCCAAGTAATTTCACTCCGATTTACAATAACACTTTTTCTAAAAGGAAATCTGACTGAAAAGATATTTTAAAATTGGTCATTTTTCGATTTTCCAAGGAATTTTCTCAACAAATGTGAGAAACTGAAAAAATAAATGCAGGAATAACAGGATAATGAATGAAATGTAGAATAGTTAAAAATAAATAAAACCATGCTGGCGAGCTCATGTGTCTTCTAAGAATCATATATATCGCGAAACTTTGAAATGACTAAGCCCCACTTACTGTTTGGATCAGAGCAAAGCGCTTTCCATTCTTTGCTATTAGTTTGACTCTCGCTGCTTTCTGTTTTTATTCACAGACAACCTTCAGTGTAAAGTAGAGACCAAGTAGGCACCAGGGGGAAATACCCCAGTCTACAACCCTGAGCTTTCCTGAAGTCAGCATATGACCCATAACCACAATGTCACTCCTGTGACAGCCACCACAAAACCATTCCTCCCCTGGTCGAGATCCGTTATTTCTATGTTTTAATGATTGTTTGTGGACTTTAAGAACATAGGAATCCAGTTTTTAGTTATAAGCGAGAAATTGGTAAATTAGTAAAAAGGAAATTTAATGTATACCTGTAAGCCATTGCTTACGAAAAAGCGATTCTGAGCGAAGTTCAGTTGATAGTGATGCTTAGTCAACAATATTTTATAGTAAAATAATTAAATGGACTATACATTTTCTTTAATAATATTAATTTATTAATAATGTACTGATTTTTTCAGTTTTTCTTTACGTTTTACCAGTTTTCCCATGTTTTATCCCGTTTTTACATTTGCTAAGAACATTTCAGAGAAAATTAAAAAATAACCTCTGTAAAGTACATTCTTATTGAAATTTCCTTTTAGAAATTTAATATCATTAAAAGTTAGAGCAAAATTATTGTGCATAAAAATGTGCACAGAAAAAAAAATAGTAATATTTCAGTAATAAATTATGTAAATATTCCAGTTTTTTTTTTTCAGTTTTTTGCATTTTATGAGAAAAATATAGCATAGAAAAATATAATATAATATAATGGTGTACAGAATATAGATGTTTTCTTATCATCATTCTTATTTTTGCTGCTAATTTTTAGTACCTTTTATAGTATACATACATTATGGTGTGAATTGAATATAATACAAGTTCTAGTACACCAGATTACACACAATATTTAAAACTAGCTAGTATTATAGAGACAGCACAATAACTAAAAGGGCTTTACATAAGAAATGGATTAAATTTATTTACTTTGATGATAACTATTTTAGAATATGAAATTTATAAACTCGCCTATATGGCATATAAACACAAGAAGTTCCTTATCCAATTTTATTATTGTATTGTTAAAATTATTTTCACTGATCTGTTTAATTTTATTAATTCCAAATATATTAGAACTTATATTAATCAGCACCTGTATATAATAGATACCTCTCTTCATAGACAAATAATAAGGTCCTAACAAAAAGATAATTATTTAAATGTACTTCAATCTGTTAATAATGGAAGTGGAAAACAATATTTCTAACAGACATGATAACAGACAACAATTTAACAGTGAAATGAAGAAAACCAACAAATTATATGTCCCATTACTTTTATATTTCTGAAAATGATAAAATTGTATGGCATGGTCAATAAAGACAAAATAATATATTTTATTATTCTATTTTAAACAGAAACATCATTATACTGAGTGTCCCATGAAAGTATACCCATTGTAATACATTTGAAAATAAAGATAATCATAGATTATAATAGGGATAAGGACTACAAATATTTATATTCTAATTAATTTTTTGTTTTGGTAACTTAAAAAAAAAAAATGTTTAGTTTATAGTTTTAAAAATTTTAAGATAAATTGTATAGTGTTTATTCTTCAGAAAATCAACTTTTTATTTTTATCATGATTTTGAATAATTTTTTAAAGTTCGGAGAAAAGAAGTTTACAGTAAATAATAAATTAATCAGAATAATAATAACCAATTAGAAGATGTGATTAAGCCTAAAAAAATGCAAAATTGTCAGCGATGCTGACAATCGCCCGTCATAAACTTATGTTTAAAATGAAAAATATGATTAAAATACAAAAACAAAGGAGGGGGAATTCAGCAATAATTCGGCTGTCAGAATAATCACCTGACATACATGCGGACTATACATAATAATTTAAAATTTAAAGTATATTTCACTGTTTGTGAGTTTATAATGTGTATTATATAATTAATTAAATATTTATACAATAAATTGTATTATTTTTATTATTATATGAGTGTATGACTATAATATTATGGATACAAATTCAGTTTTAAATTTAATGACAAACTTTTTTTGTTAATTTACAAATGAGCAAAAAATTGAAATTAAACAACTTGAAAGACCAATGCCCAAAAAGGATTGATCAATAGAGCAAAAAAAAAGGTAAAAGTGAATACACTAGTCACTTTAATATAGATTATTATGCAAAACACAAATGATTATGTGGCTGTGACATAAAACTTGCCCTTTTTTGTATTCCTTGCATAGGTTTTGGTGGTAACATTTCTTAGACTAAAACAGGAGTAACTCATTTGGGTCATTTATCAAAAAAAAATTTAAAACAACGGGAATTCATTTATTCATTTAAAAAATAAAGCTAATCTTAGGGTACTTGCTACCATTAATATTTTGGATAAAATGAACTCTGGTTACAAAGTTGTAATACAACATCATAATCAAAAATTCATTAGATTTTAGACAAATTTCTAAACTTTAGAAAACATAATTTACCACTAAGAGGTCACAATGAAAAATAAATACTAATAATAAAGGCGTTTTTCTAGGTGTAGTTGAGTTATGCAAATATTTGGATATAAACTTAAGTAGTCATTTTGAAAATTCGAAAGTGTTAAAGGACTTCTAAAATAATAAAAAACGATTTACTTAAAATAAAAACTGCGCAATTTGTTTCTATAATAGTTAATTATATATTAACAATATATAATTATAATATAATATTAACAATTAGCAGCATTTTACTATGAAATAAAAGGTCAACCGGGAAAATGATTCTGGGGTTTTCAAATGCTGATGGCCACAATGCAAAATCATTAATATCAACAATATTATCTGAAATAAATCCTATTTTAAAAAATACGCTAAACAAACTAATAGCGCAATCGTATGATGGGGCGGCAGTAATGAATAGAAGAAAAGTGGCGTAAACGTTAGAGTAAAGGAATTTTACCCATTCATTACATTCAATGTTATGTACCTCAATTAAACTTAATTATGACTCAATCTTGTTCTCAAAACAAAGAAGTTAGGATACTTTTTTCAAATTTATCAGAAATACCGGGGTTTTTTTTTTTCGAATTCACCACAAAGAGTAGCAGTATTAGACAAATTAGTTGGTGTTCCATGGTTGGTTACCATGGGATGTACAAACTAGATGGAATTTTAATATTTGTTCTGTTAATACTGTTTATGAGTATAAAAATGAAATAATGGAGTACATGAACGAATTAATAGAATTATCCCAACAAACATTAATAATTAATTAGGCAGGATCAATAAAATGTTTGTTAAGCCACTCAGTATTTTTTTTCTCACAAACTATTTTTCATAAAATAATGCCACATATAGACTATTTATATAATAATGTTCAAGCTTTAAATACTCACTCAGTACAAATTAATAGTTCAGTTGAAAAATGTATAAAATAAATAACCAAAATTTGAAATAATGTAACAGATATTTATCGTTAAACTTCGAATATGCCCAATATAAATAATAATAAACCATGTTTGCAATTAGATAAGGATATTAATATATTTCTAAAAAGTTCAGTGCTTGAAGCCTGTGATATATTAATTGTCAAAGCTAAGGATCCTTTAGAATTTACCGAACATTTAACAGCTGCTAACTTATTTAAAGCTGAAAGATATTTGGAATTTTCTAAAATATTTTCACTTAAATATTTTGAATCTACAATTAAATGCTACCCGTTCTTCTATACAAAAAGGTTAAAAACTGAGCTTGAAGTTTTATATTCTCGCAATGACTTTCAAACTTTGAATGGAGTAATAATTATGCTTAAATATATAACAAAAAATGATATGAATGGAATTTTTAACGAAGTTTTTACATTGTTAAAAATATTAATAACAATTCCTATGACATCATCTGAAGCCGAAAGATATTTTTCAACACTCAAAAGAATTAAAACATGTTTACAAAGCACAATTGGAGAATAAAGGTTAAACGATTCAACTAAAACTTAGTATACAATTCTAATTTTCTTAATTTCTAATAATTTAAACACTAAACCCTTTATACAATGGGCGCCTACATAATTAAAGAACACATGATTTTATTAGAACTGAGAGTATCTAATATAGGAAGATTTCACGTAATCACTAATTTATACATAAATGTTTACTTTATATTCTAACCAACATCTTATACATTTTTGTCTACTCTAAATAACAAATCTGAATACTACCCTTATCAAGTGTTAAACCACTGATGTGTACAATGTGTAAATATGACAAACTATAAGTCATGGTGAAAAATACACGAATGTTAGCAAGATAACCAAATTACACTATCTCTATGCATATTATGTCAGTGTCAGCTATATTGCATCTAATATCAATTCGACAACTGTCAAGACACAATAACAATGAAAAAAATTGGTAATAATATTATTTATTCTAAGATCTACAACAGTGATGGCCATATTTTAGGTGCAGTGTTATCTTACTAATACCTGTATTTTTAGCCATACTTTAAGTAGTCTGATCTATTTTTTTTATTTTTAATTATTTCTCTATACAAACTTTGAATAAATTAATCAATTAATTTATTATACTTGCCTCATAGTTAGATGGCTCTTTTCTTAAGTGATCAAACTTAAAAGATTGCTTTGATCTGGGATCGAAAAATCTATTTGATCCCAAGTCATTAAATTTAGTAATTAGAACTGGATATTCACTGTTTTCTATCTTAATAGGTAACGTTTGTTCTTTATTGTACAACGCAAATGCCCTAAAATGAACAACATAATTAAAATCAAATCAAATATTTATTTAAGATACCTACCTATTAGGTAAATACCTAATACAATAGTGTTAACTTACCAACATGTACGTTCTTTAAGAAACGTGTCATTATTCACCAATCCTCGGACATCTTATATAAAAAATAAATAAACAATATTATAATGAATCATAGTTTAAAATAAACTATAGTTTTTTACCATTGAACACCTCATTAAATTCGCCTGGTGGTGAATGAAGAATGAAATCAGAAACTATTCTAACCTATAAACATAAAAATATTTTATTTGTGATACCTACTTGATTGATAAAAATAACTATTAAATAAAAAAAAAATATTTAACAATATTCTAAAAAAAAATATTTGTATTTATAAGTATTGTCTACCTCCTAAGTATCTTTCCATATTAAAATAAAGTGTAGAATTTTAGCATAATTTAAATAAAATCTCCAGAACATTTCAAATACTATTTTTAAAATTAACATAAACAATTTCAAGTATCTTTTGTTATAATAATAAAATATATTAATTTTTTTTTTTCTTAAAAAATTAAAAATAATAAAATAAGTTTTGAATTAAAATTAACGTTAATACTTTTTTTATTTGACAACCACCATAGCGTCCATAGAAACGTGGTTGTCCTCACGACTTTTAAATTTAATTCATACAAACCAGCAAATTGTACAAATAAAAATTTTTTATTATTACTATTATCATCTTATTTATTAAAAACATCTTTTGTGGATTAGTACTAATCACTACTTTATTATATTAAGTATTAATTTTGTTATTATTGTTATCGACTATCACTGTCAAACCGTCCTATGTATACTTTTAATATAAACTTACAATGTAGCTACTCATCACTGTAACTACATAATTCATCATGTTTAAAAAGTTAACAATTAAATACATTGCTAATATTTGTATGGCTGGGAATGTATAATTTTCATAATAAAAAAAAAAAATGTATTTTAATTAAAAAAGCCTACATTTTAATATTTTAATATAAAATCATTAACACAAAAGTGTATAGGTCAATATGTATTATTATATTTCTCATTGGTTAAATTAGGATAATGATAAGTTCTTATCTAGTCAGTAAGTATATTTGTGGTAAGAAAAAAATTTTGTAAATCCATTCGGATAAATGGTTCATAAATTAATCTTTTAAACAATTTAATAATTATTCTAATACATTTAATAAACTCATTATAATACATTAATTTTCTAACCCTATATTCATTGCAATAACCTAATCAAATACATAATTCTAAGGAATTTAGAAAAAGCACTGAAAATTAAGATTAAGAAAAAAAAACGATAAGTTAGGTTAGGTGTATCTCTTTTCTCACTTAAATATTCTTCACGTGTTTGTTTAAATACTATTACTATTTAAAAACAATATATTTAGCCTTCCTCCAAAAAAAAAAAAAAACCAGGAGCATTTTTGGAATGTACAACGGAAGTTATTTCATCGGGGATCAGTAGCCTGTAATTAGCTACTAATATTTGTAATTTTTAAGTAAAATACATTTGAAATTTTTTCCCTTGTTGGTTGATACCGTGTCGTATTTAGCTGATTACCAGTTCTAAGAGAGCCAACTAAGCGATTGATCCAATGAAAACGGCCAAATTAAACAATCTATTTAATTTCCAGCTTCATTTATGTAAACTACTATTAAATATTTGAAATAAAGAATATAGCAGTAGCAGCTAGTAACAGTAGAAGTAGGTAGGACGGACAAGACAGCCATGAATTGTATACATTTTCCATTAAAAATGTATGTACCTACTCTTAAAGGTTGAGTAAGTACTAAATAAATAAAATGGGTATCAACTTTAACTGATCTACTGTGTAATGGTAATATAAAGATGTAAATTAACTTCTTCATTAACAACCAAAGACTTATATTATTATTATATTATATAAATAATATGAATACATTACAATATGAAGTACATTATACATGTTTTTATGTTAAGAAAATCATACCTTTTCCTGGTCTGAAATAGGTTCTTCTCCTTCCATAGCCATGGCGATCTCTGGATACGTTGACAGGAATCACGGTCGTGCCAAAAAATTAAAATTAAAAATAAAACACTAAATGTGGTATACCTATAAGATGAAAAGAAAACAGTTATACGAAATAACCCAATTACAAACGGTTAGTGGTTACTACAGTACTGCCGCCTGCCACCGAGTACCGTGTTTGTTTATTATCACTGCAGAAAAAAAAACAGATTGACACGGGGCGATAGATAATCCATGAACGGCGGAGAGGTGGGGATAAAAATAATAATAAATGATTTCTACAATAATAATAATAATAATATTATTATTAGTTTAGTATTAGGTACCTAATAAAATATCAGCTCACGAGATAATAAAAAGGCCAGACAATTGCTCGTCTCGGAAATACTGATAATAATACAATTATTTCATAATTATAAAGAAAGACATTATTCTTACGGTATACAGGAATACAGGTCAATAACTGATGACGCGCGACAATAAACGATTTTTTAATATAGAACTTTAAAATTGTATAGAACTATAACACTTAACAATGTTATTACTATAAATGTAGGCGAAGGGAATACGAATAACACGATACGTAGTCGATGACAAATAAATTTCTTATTTGTACGCTAGACGCCGAGACTGAAACGGTGAACTAAAAGAGTACACACGCACGCGCATGCACACGGTCAAAAAGTGTTATCGTTTGATACGTTGTTGGAAAAGTTTTATTCTTTAACATTTTAAAAAAAAAAAATACATAATGGTGTTTCATTAATGATATTTTAATAAAATAAATGTAATAATATTATGATTATAACAATAAATAAATCAATAATAATCATATATATTCCAAATAATCCGATTTTCCAATGCTAAAGCGCCACCTCGCGTTTAAATTTACTACTATTATTACGGTACCTATATTGTTTATTCTACCATTCTACTCTACAAAAATTAATTTTTAAGTAACAAGTAACGATATTATATTTAAGGTTTTAAATAAAATAATATTTTTGGTATTGGTAGACAACTGATTGCATATAACTTAATATGGTCAGTTACGCCTATATTATGTAAAAATGTACACAGTATTCCATTTAAAAAATTAAAATGGAACTTGATTTTAATTTTTTTGATGAAATTTTTTTGAACCTAAAAAATTATTAGGTACCAAGGTATAGTCAATTAATAAGCTAATACATTTCAAATAATAACAATTTATTCATATTTAATACCTATTGAATATGAAGGTACTCTGTAAAAAAAACTCAATATACAAACAACCTAATTCTCTCATAGTAGTGCGCAGATCTCGCTGCCAGGGGGGGGGCAAAATATATATTATATATATATGTAATATAATTGAATATTATTTTGGTTATTACTTATTAGTAGGGTTCAGATTCAAAGGCAATATAATAAATATAAAAAAAGCATTTAAAATGTGAAAAAAAGGCAAAAAAAAATCCATTTAATTTTTATAAAAATCAATTAAAAAATTTACTAAAATATTAAATAGATATCAATTCATTTAACTAGTTTGTATTAAAAAAAAATCACTACCATGTATTTAAATAAATTGTCTCAGTATAACGTTGACGGTTTGAGCTCAGAATATTTAGGTAAATAGAAAACGATCGTTTTACGTCCACTGAAGTTATTGGGGCGTATTACACTCATAATTAATAATCTAAATTAAGATTACTACTTATTAAATCGCCATCGTCATCATTGATTCATCACCATTAAAAAGGTATTTATAAGCAAAAAAATTGTTTTTACTGGTAACAGGTGTGGCCACTATATTAGATGGATAGTGGGGAAGGTGAGATACCTACATAAAGTTATATAATTTGTAACTATATCCAATGATAAACCATTGATAACGATTCGGAGCGGTTCGGTCATATATATTTTAAAAGGCCTTAATATTTACGATTTTCGTCAAAATTTGATATTAAAATTTCTTTATAAAAAAAAATACTACATAAAGCTCAAATTCTTTTTTTGACCACAGAGTACGACATTTATGGAACTTCCTGTTAAATTTTCAAGCATTTCTGTTAAGTCTAAGAATTTTATTCATAAAGTATCTACCGAATAAAAATTATGTACAAAACTTGCAAAATGAAAATGTCTGTAATTAGCTCAAGAAAGGATCAAATATTTTGAAAATTTTACCACGTTTAGAAATAGTAAATATAAAATAAATATAAGTTTTCTGGCAAAATGTAAACTTTCACAAAATTTCACTTAGGGATACTTTAGAGAGATCATTTATCGATATTTTTTTATTTTTCTCAACAAATGTGAAAAACTGAATAAAAAACAGGAAAGTACCTATTAGTAAATATTAGAAAATTGATACAACATTATTCAAATATTTTTAAAGAAAATATAATATAAGGCTTATTTAATTATTTACTATAAAACGATATATATTATTGAAAAACCATCACTTTCAACTGAACTCCGCTCAGAATCGTTTTAAAGTTAGCACTGGTTTATCGTTGCTTATAGGTGTACAATCAATTACCAATAACAGTGGCTGCACCCGTCCCCATTATCCTAGGACCTCTTTTTTTTTTTTTTATAACTACAAATATAATATAGTTACAGTTATTTTATTTTTACAAAATATGCTCACCCCATTTGTATGGGTTAAGTATGCATAAATTCAAATTCTGAATTTTGGTATTTTTAAGTGCAGCGAACAGTATTTTTACATAGGTACTTATATTTTTCACAATATTCTGTGGCGATATAACTACTTTGGTTTTTCATATGCAAACCTACATGTTTTGATGCAAATTATCAATCATGATTTTTTTTGGTTTTTGAGAATATTGACACATTTTATTCTAAATACAGACGAAAAGTTTCTTATTATTCTAATTTAAATACTTACTAAAGATAATACCTTTATCCATATATATGGATACTGACTGTTTCACAGGAGTCGTGAATAGACGTTTTTTTGTTTTGAATTGTGCAGTTATTATCCATGAATATTTAATGCATAATAACTAAGGAACTTTGTTCGTATATTAATTACAATATGTCAATATTTTCAAGAAGAATCTTGATTGATAATTTACATTAAAACCTATAGGTTGCATTGGAATTTAGCAAATTCTTTAGTTTTATTTTAATGCCATAATTAAGTAGATAGGTACTAAGGTAGGTATTTTTAGTTGCATTAGTTTTTATTTTAAATTTAAGACTAAATGTTTAAAAAAAAACAAAAGTTAATGACCATCCAATGATTGATAAGGTACTAAATTTTAATTATTTTTAATTAATTAGGTACCTACTTAATGTTCTAATATGATAATAATGTGCATCTTTTTCATTGTTTTCATTATCTATGTAAGTATTTAATATATATTACATTTGATACATTAAAGTCTATTTGTTTTTAATTAAAAAAAAAATATATATTATGGCCATAAGCGAGAGAAATGTCTGGTTATAAAGGAATTTACAAATTCAAAATGAAATTAAAATTTTTTGTTAAATATAACTTACAAAGACTTGAAATTAAACCAAGTATAGGTAAGTTATGTTAAAAAGTATACTTGATTTGATTTGTAGGATTTTTCTGTGATCATTACTAAAATTAATACAATATGATGTACACAAAAAACAATAAATGTGGCCATAGGTGATAACTATATGCTATGTATATGTTGAATATATAACCTAATAATTCATAATGGTAATATCTAGTTTAAAAATTTGGATATCTTTAAAATTTAATTCTTCTGTTCCAATTAACAATAATTTAATTACAATACCTAAACATAAAAGAAATTATATTTTCAGTAGGAACATTGAATTTTGGCATAGATCATGAACTAATGGTACAAAACTGTTTAAAAGTATATCAAAAACAAAAGATTCATAGTACAAGATCAAAAATAATAGATAATAATAACAAATACAATTA
The DNA here is from genome assembly GCA_902439185.1 of Cinara cedri. Lineage (NCBI taxonomy): Eukaryota > Metazoa > Arthropoda > Insecta > Hemiptera > Aphididae > Cinara > Cinara cedri. The sequence goes on along the minus strand of CABPRJ010002384.1, from coordinate 833,791 downwards.
ATTTATGAAATATACACAAACTTTATTTATATACTCAATACATCTATGAATCAGTTTAGAAATTTTGTACACCTTATATTGAATAGTCTACCTAAAACAATTTGGTTATCTAGATTTTTAGATTAAGTATCTAAATTGTATGGTTTTTTTGGTTTTCTTCGAATTCCGAAATGGAAGTTATTTTGGTCTTTTGTTACTGACATTGCTAACAAATCCCTAATTTATAAATTTTAACCATGAAAAAAATAATTATTTCTATTATAATTTTAATAAAATATAAAAACTCAATAATATATTTGATCAATTCTTGATTAGTTGTAAGTATAATAGTTTGAATATTTAGGTACTTTTACAAATTCCATTATGAGTGTCACACTTTTGTTGCAAATTTGATTGTGATGTATAATTTTGTATAGAATTTGTATCTGATATTTTTTAGCTTCTAAAGTTGAATTATGTATTATAATTTTAACTCCTTAGTTCGATTACATAAATCTAATAACCTTCAATTCCATACGTATAATATAGATGATACGTGTTGAATCTATCTATCAGTAGAACAATTTATGTATAACCAGTAGTAGTGCCATGACATAGTACTTTATTGGTCTAAACGTGCAATAATTAAAAATCAGACATTGAACATTACGGTACTATGGCTATTTAAATGTTAAATACTAGCCGTTTATTTTCGATCAAAAATCCAACATGAGTTCATATAGGTAATTTTAAAACCTAAAACATTTAATCATTGAAAAAATAAGCAGGATAGAAATAAAGGAAAAATAACGGAAACAATAACGTTGACAGTTCACATTTTGGAATATAAAAATAGTCCAGACACAAGACTACAAGAGCCTACAATACAAAATTATGATATTTCGATTTTTAAAATAAAAATTAGTCACTAGCCACTAGGTATATAGACAAATATTTTTATATGACAAGTTATTATAGTAGCACATTTTTGAAGAAATTCAATTCACTTATTTTTTAAATTTAATTATAGATATGTAATAAGTAATAAAGAAACAATTCTTTTGTTTTATTAAATTCATGTCTAAAAACAGGAAAATATTGTAACAAGTTTCTTATCAATTTTCTAACAATTAACTTGGATTAAAGATAATACGAGCAAATTTAAAGTATAAAATAATAATAATAATAATGTATTATCTGCAGATTAAATGTAGTTGTTATCAGCGATGCTATCACTGATATCATCATGGATGAATTAAAGAACATATGGATTCTCTACTCATACCAACCATACATAACATAACCATGTTCGAAATATGCTGTGGTGTGTACACAGTCGGAAGCGTCATGACGCCCTTTGTACTTTGTAGTCATGGCGTCGTCTGCTTATGTCTAGTCGCGTTTTGAAAAAAAACAAATACAAAATCGTTCAAGTATTTTGTTTAATCGCGTTTCTCGTGGCAAATTGCGCGTTCCGTTTATGTACCGAATAATTTCCCCGGTTATTGGTTTTTAAGTATAGTAATGTGTTTTAACTTGTAGTGGTAAAGGTTCTTCTGTTGTATGGTTTGAAATCGGCTGTATTCATATTCACGTGTATACTATAGTGTTGGGTGAATCCATCATGGCCGCCCTAAAAGAAGTAATGCACACTATTAGTTCACAGCGCATATCCAATCAGTGGTTGGAATCAAACTGTGACAAGTCTGGTGGTTTTTTGATGAGGGGACAATATGTATGGTTTGCTTTTGGTGCGAATATTGTCCTTTATTCAAAACAACTCGGGTTCATCTTATCTTCTCGATCATTTGACAGTGACCAAAAGGATAAATCTTTTAAGGTTTGCATTACACACACACACACATATATATATATATATACTTATATGAATACCATGTAATATATAATCTATTATTATGTAGAACAATAATCATAAGGGAAAAAATAAATATTCAGTGGCATGTAGGATTGTGGAAAAAGCCATCCATTGATGACACATGCCAACATGAATATTTACATCTCCATTTTATAATTTATTAATATTACCATAATACTATTTAAGTATGAGTATGTATGCCACCAAGCGAAGTTAAATTATCGCACTTAATTAAATACATTATAAACAATTTCTAATGGATATAAAAAAAAATTAATTGCTTCACCCGCAATATTTTTTACAATCAAATCATATAATATATATACTACGCAATCAATTGTTAAAATAATATATCTATTCATATTATAACAATTTGTTAAATGTACTACTCTTAACAGTTAATTTCTTGATCATATCATTTGAATTCAATTGTATTCAGTAAATCTTTTTCAATATTCAACAGTATTAAACTTTCTAAAATGTCTTTGCCCAATGTATTTCTTAAGTAGTTTTTTTATGTATTTCAACTTTGAAAAACTTTCACATCCTACTTGTGTCATAGATAATACCAGCATTAGTTTATACGCAATAAAAAGACGGATATACATTTATGTGTACATTGTACTGATAGAGGAGCTACTTTAGGGAGGTTAATTTTATTTTTCTCATGAGTTTTCTTAATAAATTGGAAAAACAAGAAAATAGGTACAATATTAAACAGATATTTTGAAGAAAATTTATAATGTATATGTAATTGTTTTACCATAATATGACATATGTATAGTTGATAAAACAACACTATCAACCGAACTTCGCTCAGAATCGTTTTTTCTTTAGCAATGGTTAATCATTGCTTACAGACATACATTAAATTACCTATAACAGTGGCTACACTTATATCAATTATACTAAGATATCAGCTTTTTTTATTTTACTGACAATTTTTATAAATTTTGAACAGCCCTACCTGAACTAAATTTTTGAATACAGCCTGTATATGGTTATCAATGCGTATTATGCAGAGTCCCTTAATGGATTATACAATTAATATTACAAATACCTACTCATTAATATTGTACAGTCGCCGGCCATTACTCTATTATAATAAAAATTACAATTTCATTTTTAAATTTTTGAGATTGTGGTCCATTGGGACCTTTGAGTGTAATATTGATGGGGGTCTACTGGGAAAGTTCCGATTTGCAAATAGGTCTATCTGCCTATGCTAAAATGTATTTGTGGAAATTGTCTGTGTTGGAGAGTAAAAGTAATGTGGACAGATTTGTTTTTATTGATTTTGACGTGCCAGTTAGAGTACCATTTGGGATAGATTATTTAGGTGATTTTGGAGATAAGCTAAGATTACAAAAAGGTCAGTATGGAGGAAATTATTTTGTATTCATATGGGTGTGTTAATTTACTGATTATGTATTAAAGAGTGTTGGGGATGTAAGTGCATTTTAAGGAACATCAGCTAAAAATAGGAAAATACGTGAAACTTTTGTTCTGGCTCTGATAGCGAAGTGACATTTGCTTAGGTATGATTTAAAAAATAGGTAATATAAAGGGGTATTTTTTTAAATTAAGCTAGTAGTTTAATATATTATTTACTGTAACTTCATTGATTTCAGAAAATCTGATTTTGGTTCATTATACTTACTATTTTGTAGGTACCTATACTATATTAGAGTGGTACTTATTTTGCCAATCTCAAATTTCTTCCAGGATACCCGCCCATCTTGTGCCATTAAATAAAAATTTGAGGTCATTTGGATAATATTTAGTGGAGGTGCACAGAGTTTTAATATTTAATAAGAAAACATTAATAATATAAATGAAAATTTTGTGAAAAATCTAAGTATACCCAAATGTACTTAAAAATTCCGAAAATCAGAATTTTAATTTATGCACAATTTAAATATACAAATGGAATGAGCATAATTAAATCTCTGTATATTATATTATATCTTCATAAGTATAAAAAAAGATTATGTAAACAATAATTGTTCTTAAAAATTATCCATATCTCCTCCCCATCCCATTATAAAATCATTTGACCGTTACTGGATTTATTAGAATTTTTTATTTTGTTTTTCATAAAAAAACAACCTATTTTAATGTCTTTTTTTATACCACATACACAGGGATTAGATTTTTTAAAAGTTTCAGAATTCAATTGAAACTTAATGAAATTACCAACTATTTCTACACTAAAATGGTTTTAGTTATAATATTAATAAATTACAGCCAAATCACAAATCAATATAACGCCAACCTTGGATACTTGAAAAATTTTGCAATTCAAATTTAATTTTGGCCCCTAAATATTCTCATAAAACTCAACGTATCTATCTCTCGAAAAACAAAATAGTAATAAACAGCTTATTAATTTTTTAGCGTCTTCAATTAATATATTCTTAAGTGTGGTATCAAAAAAAAAACATTAAGATTTTAGGATTAAAATATGTCCTTTGTTTTTTTATTTAAAAATTAATTCTAAATGACCTATAATCCGTTGTACACTATTTTCATTGATTTCATGCAATTTTTTTGATATAAAATATTAAAAAATTGTGCGCCTCCACTAATATTACCCAAATTACTTCAAACTTTATAGATGTTTATAAGTAGTTTATAAAGAGTAGGGTTCTACCCATAGTAAAAAAAAATAGAGACTGATTTATTTTAAAATTATGTTATTTGTAATACATGAATGAAAATTTGTGGTGTTAACTCCATTTAACTTTTAAAACTACATACACTGTATTATGATGTCCATTCATAACAATTTGATTTTATTTTTTACTAAGAATTGATTTATTACCTAATTTATTAAAAAACTAAAAAATAATAATAATTTGTTACCATACTTGTTATCAAACAAGATAGCTACACTTGGCTAACATAATTTGATAAGCATTTATAATAGATTATTTATTTGTTTATTTATTTTAAATTATCCCTTTATTGTAGCATAAGTAATAATAATAATCAATATAATTGTTTTTTTTTTATATAAATTTGTAATTATTTACCTATGTAGTATTTAAGAATCTATATGAAATTTAGATTCTTATTTGTAATTTTATTTTAACAAATTATTTTCTTTGTTTTTATTTTTTTTTTATTTTAGATTACCTCTGTTAAAGAATTATATAACAACAAAAAAACAAATAATTTTCTTTTGGTTGGATGTTCTTTTAAATCTTCTGGGAAATTATTTGTATGTCAATTGCCCACTTTGACTACAATTCGGTGTATTGAACTACCATGGCCGGTATATTATTTTTTATCTTAATTTATTATTTTTGTATTTTAAAAATGTATTACATAAAATAATGTATATTTAGATATCTTATATTGATAAAATTAAAAATAACTCACATACTGAAGATCAATTTTGTGATGAATTTAAATTAATGTCTACTATATTGCTAGTTGGTATGGTAACAGGAGCAGTTTATGCAATTGATTTAAGACAAGATGATATTGAAGAAGGTAAGCTGATCAAATATTATATTCTTATATTTTATAGCTACCTAATTATTTCATAAATAAAAGATCAATTTTAATTTAAAGAATTAAGACATAATGGAGTTATTGTAAATGAATCACGACCTAATAAATTACTTATGATTAAAAAAAATGATTGCCAAGAAATTAAAGAAATGCGTGGTGATACTAATTGCCATCTGGCTATGTTTATTAATGGTAAAGTTAAATGAATAAGTAATATAATTTATTGTTAAAAGAAATTGTTATTAATTATTATCTCATATCTAGAAAAATTTCATACCTACTGTAAAAAGCAATTCACTAACAAATTGAAATTAAGTGTATCTTGTCTAATGTTCATTGAAGAAATTAATACTATTGCAATGGGTTTCTCTACTGGACATTTCCAACTATGGGACTGTAAAATTAAGCGTACAATGTATGTATTTTATAAACATAATATATTTTTTGTTCCAAAATATTAGTTTTTATAAATATGATTTTATGTGATAATGTTTATTATTTATAAAGATAAATTCAGGTAATTGTATTTTTATTTTCTTAGATGTTCACTAGAAGAACCAAATTGTTTTATGCCAATAACTCATATTAGTTTTCTTGAACCATCTGATGATCCAAATAACCTATGTTATCTTTGGGTTATTCAATCTGATAATTCTAAGCTCCCAAGTGCGACTATGATTGGATTAAATTATAAACATAGAATTATGATGCCCAATGGTTTTTCATCATACAGAGTTAGTTACTTTTTAAAATTTTTACAATGTTTAATACTAATCTATGTCTATCTATAAAAAGACGTATGCAGGAAATGGTATAAAACTACAAGTTAATTTAAAAAAAGAATCTGGAATTGGTCGTTGTATTTCTGCATTTTCAATGTGTAACATGAATCCATTCAGAGATGAAAATGGTAACTTAATAATTTGTATTATAATTAATGACTTAAATAATAATTTTAGATTCTGGACATAAAGAGGAATGAGTTGGTTTTACCATATGTGTATGAACAACTTTTCTATAGAAGTCTTGTTCCACTCAAAAGCTGATTAGAGATTTTTTTGTAGCAATACAGATCTTATAGTTGCATTGGGAAAGTTGGTTTTTGATTTTTCATGTAGTTTTTTAATGACTGAGAAAATCTATACGAGAAAAGTGACAGTTAAAAGCATTGATAGTTTAATTATTTTCAATTTGGTCAAGGCTAAATGTTTGAAAATTTAACATTATCATAAATTGTATTTGATGGTAAAAAAAAAAGTTGAGCATTATGTAGGTTTTTATATAAACTACTTAAGTTCAAATTTTGGTGAAAAATTAGAGGCATTTTTTTAATATGTTAAACCCAAACTCAGAAATGTATTTTATCTGCATTGTTCTGTAATGTATCCATTATATATGGATATAAATTAAATAACTATATATTTTAAATCAAGGATGCATATTTTGTTGTTGTTTTATATAAGTTATGTTTTATAGATATTGATGAAGATTCTGAAATAAGGTTATTTTCAATGTTAATTGAAATATGTCGGAATCCAAATGATGATCCAGAATGTTTTGTTTTTGTTTTTGATATTAATCAGTGGTATAAAGCTCAGATGCCATCTGTTATAAGCCATCTTAAAGTGTCTAATATGTATGCTAGTTTTGTGAAACTGCCTCACAATGCTAAATATTTAGATTTCAATATTTCGGAAAAATCATTGCGGCCATTTGGTTATAACTTTGGAAATAATAACATAGAAGAACTTTACTATCCATCATCTATGTATTTTGGTAATTATCAATTAGGCTTATGTTTTGCCCTATTGTGAATTGCATTATATTTACTTACATATTTTCTTTCTTTAGAATGTGATTGTTTAGTCAAAGATGAAATAATAAGTTTTAAACATGCTGGTATTCAACAAGAAATTTTGGATCAGTTGCTTTTAAAAAGTTGGAAATTATTAATAAATCCAACTCTGGTATTTAATCAGTGTTTACAAACTAATTTAAAGCCATTTTTTTGGGATAAGACAGATGATTATGTCAATTATAGTTTGGTAATAATATTTATTATGCCGGTTCATTTTTTCTATAATTTATGTTAAATATCATGTTTTTAGCCTGACCAAAGAAGTTTTTTAATTTCCATATTAGTAGAAAACAAATTAATGTCTGTAATTAGTGCATGTGCCGAAGAATGGAAAAATGGAACATATATTTCTAGTGAAGCTACTATATTACATCTAGTCCAATGTTTGTGGAAGCATGTCATGGCTGTGAAACAATATGCTGATAAATTATGTTAATATTAATTTCATTAATTATATTATATTCATAAATTACTAGTGAAAAATTTTAATTATTTTTAGGTGTTCCGCTATTTGACTATTCTGGTACTCAGATGGACAAAAAAAATCAAAAAATATTAAGTTATTGTTTGTCACAGATGCAATGTGTTAAACATTTCCTTGAATACTTAAGCAATGCATATGGAGCTAATATAATTAATGGTATTTTAAATTATAATATAGTATTTTAATATTTCACATTTGATTTACATTTATAAAAATAATTCATACTCTTGGAAGAATACTGACACAACTCAAAAAGTAAGATTTTTGAATAAATAACCATCAAAATATGCAAAATGTCATTCTTTTAATTTTGTATTCTTGAATGTTTTTATTTAATTAATATTCAAGATAGTATGATTTGAATGTCTTTATGTCAGCTTAAAATAAATTATAGTTTCCAGCCTAAATAATGACATTTCTAAGATGTAACTTTATTCTGAACTGCCATATATTACAAAACATTTTTTTAATCAAAATAAATTCTTATTTCAAAAGTAACACTTTTATATGAGAACAATTTTAGTAAACTATGAAGAATTAAAAAAACATTAATAGTAGATTTTCCAACATTTTCATATTTTTATTTGTGTCACTATTTTTTCAGGAGTATGAATTGTATATAATTTAGAGGTATAATATGCATGATGATTATATTATATGACTTTTATTTATCACTGGAGTTTGTAATTGATTTTTTAAAGTAAAATTTACTTAAATAAACTGAATCTTAATTTAATAACTGCTGTAAAAATTAAAATTATTTAATATTTAAATTTAAAAGTTCACACTACATTTTTTTAATTCATTTGAAATTTATTACTGTGTATTTATTATTTAAAAATAAAGGTGTTCCAATTCGATAATCTATATAAGTTATGTTTACTTAATTTAATGAATATTGTTATTTTATTTTAGTTGATTACTCTTATCGTGTGTTCACATTAAACTTGGTTACGGAATATTTTAAAGCAGTTATATGCTTTCTGAATTATGGCCTTTTACCAGAATCTCATGAAATAGATTCTATCAATCATATTATACAATGTGATTTTACATCATTAATACAATATGCTGTTAAGCGGTATGTTATTAGTTCAAATAACAAACAAAATGTTTATATGAAATATTTAAATTATTTTTAGACGGACTGAATTTGGAAATTTGAAATTTTACTTAATTGATGCAATTGTATATAATGATCCTAAGGGAAATAAATTAATTGAACAATGGCAACACGAAGGATGTGAAATAACTAAAGGCTTGTATCCTCCATCTAATGTTCAATGCCTCCTGAGGATTTATTTAAATGCAGCTTTAACTGATACAGTGAAAAATTTCATTACTATTTATTTTTTGATTGATGTCTGCGCTTCACTGAAGTTAGTGATTATATTTGTTAAATTTATTTAAACTAAAATTTGCATATTTTAGCTTGGATATAAAAGTTGCTAATCGGATGTGTAACTTTGCTCTTGAATTTGATGTTGAAAATAAAATATTGAACACATTATGTCGTGCAAGTTGGTTATTTGATCATGATATGTTTGAAGTAAATTTTAATTGTATTTATTAAGAGTTATAACATTGATTAAATATATATAGATAGCCCAAAGCTATGCAAAATATGTAATAGTCATAATTAGTACCATAAATTCTCAAACAATAGCATTAGCAATTTTATTAACAAAAAAAAATTATAATTGAAATAAGATAGGCAGTAGAATTATTAGAGGGCAAGAGAAGACCACATTATTTTGCAGACCATCCAGTTTAAACATTGGACTTGAGATAAAAGTAAACTCCAATAAGAAAACAACCTTTTGTGCATTCTTGTCAGTCTTATAATTTATAACATTGATGTACAGTGGTTTTTTACTGTTCATTGAAAATGTATAATAATGTATTATAATTTCATGTTTTCTTAGTTTTTTGAAAGGTCAATAAAATATTTTTGTCTTATTGAAAAATCTTAAAAATTATACGTTTCTCATATATTTCTTTTCCATATATTATAAAAGTTATGCGTAATTTCGTAAACAATTTTTATCATTGTTTCTATTTTACATATTGACAAATCATAAATATTATGGCCATAAGGCTTTTCAAAACATCTGTAACCAACTGCTCAGAATAGTTTTTTTTAGCAAAGATTAATCTGTGCATACTGGTGTACATTTTATGTCTTAGATTCTGAGCAGAGGGGGGGAATATAATGGTTTTAAAATGATGTTTTTTTTATTATTTTATGTGTACAAATATTTTTCCAGAAATCTTGCTTCAATCTCCAAGTATAGAACATTTCTAGAAAGAAATTTCCTTGGAGTGATACTTTAAGAAGGTCATTTTTTTAAAAACAGTTTTTTACAAGAATTGAGAAATAATGAAAACATTTACAAAAATTATGCTTTTGTTGTAATTAAATTTAAAATTAAACTAGTGTCATTAATTTTAACACCAGTTTGATTTTTAAGGGGAAATTTACATGGGTTTGTACCAACAAATTTCTTGATGATTACCATTAGAAATGTAATAGTGTCGAAAACTGCACTTTCTGATTTCAAAATTCAAACTTATTTTTGAGCTCCAATTTTCTTGATTTCTTATTGATAATTTTTAACAGTACATTGAGCTCTATGTATATTTAATTAATGGTGATAGCTACTATGTTTAAACTATTTTGTTTTATTTATTTATTTATTTTTTTTTTTTGTGAAGGATGCTATTAAAGTATTATCAAATGATAATGATTGGTCAAAAATTGAAAGTAAATCATGGAATTGGTTTCATTGGACTGTTTTGAAATTGCTTGTATTTAAAAAGGAATATTTTTGGGCACAAATTTATATGAAAATCACCAAGATGGAATTTGTGAATGTTGAAGAACAGAAGTAATCCAAACATAATTAGAATAATTGTTTTTAACAATGGCATAGTTTAGAATAGATTTTAGGAAGAAATCTATTGTTAAGGGATCAGGTGCCAGCGAGTTTTTTGCTCATTACATACATAATGGGAAAATTTTAAAATCCAGCAGTGGACCCCTCAATCATTTATGACAAAACTTTTAACCTTCTCCCTAACTATTTTGATGCTAAAATTTCATGTAGAACATGAAATATCCTTACTAGAAATTGAAATATTGTATAGTTGTGATGATAGCTCTGCTGCTTCAGATGTATGTTTTTAAAAACACTCGTTTTAAATTGAATGTAAAATAAATTTTCAAGTTTAATAATAAAAATAAAATTACCAATTAAAAAAAAAAATATTTAACTTCTTAGTTATTCTGAAGAATATAAATATAGCTTTTATTCATATTCAGCTTAAGAAATCTTCAATTATTTATTTACTATAATTTATTTTGTTTTCAGATTTTATATAAACTTACAGATCATGAATAATAAGTCATTTGATGTTTTTAATTTTATCCATGCAAGACCAATTAATAAACATATATTATATGAATATCTTTTTGATCGTATGTTTCATGAATATTATCACCATAATATATATTCAAATTATAAATTAATGTTTTATATTTGTATGTTTGCAATATTTAGGACTCAAAGAAGTTAAAAATTTAAAATGTTTGATAGAATATCCTTTTGAATGTGATGAAGAAGAACTATTCCTTAATTATTTAAAACGATTTAAAGACATGGCAACAATTACTATTAAACTATTATTTTTATTACAACGAGGAAGGTAAGTTACACTGGAATGACACCTATTATGAAAATATATGTTTTCCCTTAAATTATATGTTTATAATCTGAATAATGAAAGAAATGTATTAGTTTATAATGATGTGTTTTTTTATCTGTTGATAAGTTTTTATACTAGACAATTTGCCTGGATTATGCATAGAAAAAGTTATTTTTTGATTTTATTTGTTGTGAAAAAATAATTTTAAATACTTGACATTTTTAACAATTACCAATTATATTATTACTAATTGAAATTTTCTAGTTTTATGTTGATAACAATATTGTAATTTCATTATATTATTTTTTTTTTAAATTAAAATTTGTTAGATTAACATCTATAATTTATTTACTAGTTATGAATTAATACAATGTACAATTTAAATCATTCATAAGATATTTAATTTAACTGTAAACAATCTTCTATCGGTGTTAGTAATTTATTGTTCCTTAACATGGCCTACACAGGATGCTAAGTGTTTTGTTTTTTTATTTTTTTTATGAATCTGTCAGTATTCAATACAGATGCCTTTAAAAAATTTAACTATTCATAATTTTAAAAACTAAAGTAAAAACAAAATTATTAAAATGGCAAATAATCATAAATAAATGAATGAATGTGTCTTCTGGAGTATTATGATAAGTGTATTATACTTTTCTACAATCCTCCTTGAGTTTTTTTTTATAATTTTTGTGAAAACATTCAGTAGCTCTAACTATGACAAAATCTCTATTTTTTTAATAGATGTTGTATTAGCAATGACTTTAACTTTAATTAGAATTAAACTTTAGTGCAGATGCTAAACTTGGTTTAGCTCTGTAAGGTTCTTCATTGTCAGAAAGGATGAAAAACTGAAAACAATTCAAAATTGATACATCTGTATGAGCTTTAAGAGTAATTGAATGAACTCAGTTACTCAGATTAAAAATTTGACATTTTGTGGAGTTCATTCTATTACTCTTTAAGATCGTATATGTACAGATCACGTGGACACCATACTGCCAGCAGTTCTAAAACCTGTGACAATACTATACTTAAGAATACAATAATACTTGGCTTGGCTCCTGTAATTTTTTTTGTATTTAGTTTGCTAATATTATTTTGCTTAGTTAGTCTGTACATTTTTATATACACCACTGGCGCATTTTTTAAAAATGCACATAGAGTTTGTGGTTTCACAGTACCTCACCATGCTGTGCAAGTGGAAGGAGATGGTTCCTACTCTTTTTATTCATTATTGTATCTCATGTATGGCACTGCCTCACATGTGCTTTGTTTATAAGCAAGAAATTTGTTGTAGAACACATTTGTAAAAACTGACAATGGTGGTTTGAACTGTACAGCATGATGTAGTGTGATAATATTTACAGACAGATCATGTGTCCCTGCATACCACTTATGTAACTCTAATGTTATACTTATGCATTTAAGTAAATTAATAAATTTTGCAATAATTAATCGCTAATGTATTAACAATCAAGTTGTGTATTTTTAAAATAATTGTAATAATATTATGAAAGGTGTTATTTATTTAATGTTACGGATTACCATAATAACATGGATGAAATATAATATAATTTTAAAAATATTTTATGTTATAAAACCGTCCATGAGTGGATTGGTGTAATACAGCTAGTTTAATTTATATTTTTACACAACAATAATTCACTGATAAAGAAACTGTTGAACCAATTACACAACTCATCACATCTAAAGTTGATGATTGGGAAAATTGATTTTTCGTAGAATAGTTTTTCATAAACAGACAAAAAAACACATACCTAACTGTAACATTCCTCATTATGCTCATAATACAAAATAATCACATTTTAGGTATTTAGAAGCAAGTGAACAAAAAAAACTATTTAGAGGCAACAACAAATCAAAATGCAATGATGCACTTGCAATAACTAATCTTTTAGTTAATGGATTTGATAAATGTACACCAGATATAATGAAAAAAAAATACATTTGCCCTCCAGTTAAAAATTTGTATAAAAAAACCGGTTTGTTTTATTTTTTGTACATTTTTTTACAATCTCATATTTTAATTAATTAACTTAAATTTTTAAATGTTTTAGATGTTGTTTTAAAATATGTAAATTCTGATAATAGAATATTCAATATAATAGAAGAGAAAAACGATTCAGTAAAAATTAGTGATCCGAGTATACAATCAAATCCTATGTAAGTAATATTAACTACATTATTCTTTATTGAGTTATATTAGTAAACATGCATGTCTATACATAAATTATTTTTGGTTTTTATAGTAATCTTATTATACCATTACATAATGATAACAAGAAGAGGTCTCCAACATTTGATATAGTTCCTATTTTAAAGCGTAAAAAAATTAATGATACCACATGTTCGCCAAAAGCCATTGATGATATTCCTAAACCAATGATTCAGAAACAAGAACTAGAAATTCTCAATACACCATTAGTTACAAAGAGTATTAGTCAGACTTTGGTTAAAAATATTTCATCTATATTAAAGGTAATAACTGATAAATAATTATATTTTTAATATAAACATTGAAATAATTCAAAAGTTGTAATATTGTAAGATAGACTTTGTTAAAACATAAAATAACATTTTCAAATATCAAGATAAGACATAATAATAATGTTATTAAATGTTATCTAGAAAAACAAAATAAGACTATATGTGAGTGACTATTATAAAATCAACTCTCATGTATGGTTGTGAGGCTTAAAAAATCAAGCAAATAGAAACTTGAGGACTTTTGGAGAACAGAGTATATAGGGAACTATGTGAACCTATTATTGATAGAACAATGGGTGTATCTGACAGAGAAAATTATAATAAAGAGTTTTACAATATTTTAGAACTAATACTAATAATGAGTTTTATTAAGAACCAAAGAATATAATGGTTTGGTCACATAATGAGAAGGAAAAGACAACAAAGTTACAGTAGCTTTGGAATGGAATCCATAAGGAAAGAGACCCTAGGAAAAAATGAATTGGTGTGGTGATGGAGGATCTAAAACTGTTAGGAATTGACTGGAGAGAGGCATCTCAAAATAGAGATTGATGGCGGAAGTCTATTAATGTCTGTTAAAATTATTAGGTGTAATATTTTAAGCTTAAAATAAGTCAAATAGACATATAGTTGATAGTTGTTACCGGTTGATAATTTTTATTTTTATATTTTTCTATAATAATGAAAAATATTTGTGTCCTTTCTATATAAACCTCACTATTAATTAAATTATCTGGATTGTGGTGACTGAGGTAGTCTTCCCAAATTACTAATTTCATTCTTTTCTATTCCTATCAAATAAAAAATACATAAATAATCAAACATCATCAGGTAACTTAGCTAGTCTTTATAATATAAATAATGATTAAACGAAAATAATTGTTCATTCATATTTTCATATTCTATGACTTAACTTTCTGATATAAAATCGGTGCTCAGTAGTAATAAAATATATTTTAGAAATTAATTGTCAATTTAAATTATATATTTTTAGACAAGCTCTGCTAAAAAAGTTAACCAAACATGTTCAATAAAATCTGATACCATTGGATCAAAAACCTCATTAAGATTCAGTTTACCTGGTAATAATAACACTCAACCAATTGAACAGTAAGTTATAACAGTTATTTTTAAAAATATTTATTCATAATATGTAATTTAATTTATTGCAAATAAAAATTCTAGTTAATGCCTCCTTTACATTCAGCCATTGCCACTGCTCCTCATGCTGTCTTATTAACTTCCCAAAATAATTTAGTGGCAGCAGTGAGTCTTTACATTGCCTTGCTATTTTTACAGCATTATCAGCAACTTAACATGTAGTGATTGCGTGTTTACATTCTACTAAATCAGTTACCACCAAGTGTGTGTTGTACTCGTACTATTTGCATATTGTTTTTTTTAATTTTACGTGCCTATATCTCAATTATTGACTTTCAACATTCCAGCTGATTGGAGCAAAAAATCAATAATACAATTATTAAAACTGTATGAGACTGAAAGAGTCATATAGGATCCCCAATAGACAAAAATCATAAATTAAAACATAAAGTACATGAAATGTTTTTTTTTTTTAAAACACTCACATCATTTATATCAGCAGACAGAGTGCCGAATTGCAATTATTTCAGTATTCTCCATTGAGTGAGGTTGAATATGAGGTCAAACAAAGTACACACACACACGAAAGTAAAAAAATCACAAAAATTACGTGCACATAACTGTCTTCTTCGCACAATTGTGTGATAACTGCATTTGAACAGAATGTAAGCATGTACACATTGCTGGTTATATTTCTACTTGCACTGCTCAACTTACAGCAGGGATAATACAAGGAGTATGATCAGTGCGAGTGATGTGCTTACATACTCACCCTGCTGACTTTCATGCCCACTTCCCTGCTTACTGCCAGGAAGTGAATTGAATGTAAACAAGATATAATAGGAAACATGTAGGGATATTACAAACTGTTTGATTTTTGATCTAAATTAAACTGAAAAATTAAAAATAATTGAACCAAACCAAATACCCAATAGTTTGTTTCAAAAATCATTCTATGCCCATTACAATTATCATTACAGTTCATTATGTGTAATGTAGCATGCAGCATCAGTATGAGAAAACCATAGATACAAAAATAGAGTATTTGGCTATTTTATAACATTTCTGAAACTGTTGATTTTTTTATGTTCAGTTGAAGTTTGATAAATATTTAAAAAAGTTTGATTTATTCTGTTTAGGCTCTTTAATATTAAGGAAAGTTTGGTTCCTGATCCGTTAAACCTTTGAGCTGATCTGGATTTGTATCATTAATTTAAAAAAAGAACTGGGAATGAGTCTGGCCATTGTTTGTATGTAGGTAGTTGGGAAAGTTGAATATATTAAGTTATTTAATTTATTCCAACTATAAACCATTTTAACAAAAAAATAATTATTCATGAAGTTTAGTTATACATGTTTTGAAAAGCCATAATATTTACGATTTTCATCAAAATTTAACTTTAAAACTTTATAAAAAATATTATATTACACTCAATTTGTTTTTTCACCACCATTTACAACTTATAGTGAACCTTCTGTCAAATGTTCAAGCATTTCTGTTTAGTCTTAACAATTTTATCCACCAAGTTCCTACCAAATAAAAATTACATAAAAACCAGTGAAGTTAAAATGTCTATAAATAGTTTGAAAATCTCACAAATGTTTTGAAAGTTTTACCGTATCTAGAAAAAGCAAATATAAGTTTTATGCCCAAATTTAAAATAATTTTAAACTGAATCACAACAAAAACCAAAATTAAAAATTATATAAGTATTAAATCATAAATTGTTCTGTTATTTCTATGTATTTTTCGGGGTTTGATTTTTGAATCATTTTAATAATAACATTTTAAACTTGTACCATGTTAAATGTAATACCAGGCTAGTTTAAATATTCTGTGAAACTTTCAAGTTACTATAATTACTTTTAACTGAAACTGTTGTATAATTTATCTTAATTTTTTTCTAATTATTCAGAAAACCAAATAAACTATTCCTTGTATATATATTTATATACAGTAAAAGCTGCTTATTAGGAATACGGATAATTGATACAATTGCACTATTGGAACAAAATGTATATGGATGGACTTGTTGTATATTAATAACTATCTTTTATTAGAAAAAATCGGGTTCACTTCTGTCTCAAAGTGTTCCTAATAAGCTATTGTATATAAGCTACTGTATATAAAATAACATTTCTTGACTGACTGATTCATCATCGCCTAGTCCTGACCACTGGACAGATTTGGCTGAAATTTAGCACACAGATAGCTATTATAAATCCGCTAAGAAAGGATTTTTAAAAATTCAATTTGTTTTAATCAAATGGTACCTTGGTGATGATAATTTGTTTGCTATGGAAAAGAAAACTTATAATTATTATTATTACTATTATTTACACTATTAAAATTTCACAATAGAATACATTTAGTCTATCGAAGTTGGACTACCCGCTTCCCACCTATTAGTTTTCATTCAATTCTCAAATAAATATGGGTAAAATAATTATAATACAAATTGGCATGGGCAACACTGTGCGTGAATAAACTATTATTTATATATAAAATAACTTATCTTGATTGACTGATTGATTCATCATCTAGCTTTATGAGATTTTAGTACGGTTATTGTGAATATGGTGGCTGACATTAATTCAAATTTTGATTCAAGTTCAAGATTTAAATTTAAATATGACACGTTACAAATACCTGTTCCTATAAATCTGGGATGATCAACTGTGATTTTAATACTGTATACCATAAATCTAGGTGCAATAATCTAACATATTTTTTGTTATTTTTTCTTATTACCTTAATATCAACGAAAGTATGGTTATTATTGTTGAAAAGTGTCATAAAGCTATTACAGATAAATTGATTATTTTAATTTATAAAGTTTATTAACACAGAGCTATACTACAGTAATATATGCTATATTTTTTTTCAATATATCTTGGATAAGAATTCTCTTTGAAATATTAAAATATAGAGTTGTTTTGCTAATTTTTGGTTGTCACAATACGCAGGCATTAAGTAAAGACATCTACATACAACCTATAAATGTAATATAAAAACTGATAGAAAAAAGTTGTAGGTAATAAAAAAAAACTGCACACAGTCAAAGCTGGGTTATTTAGCTAATATTATTGTATTATATATGTGTGTAACTTATAATTTTATTTTTATAGAAATATTATCAAAGAGATCGTGGAAACATCAAAAATTGATAATCAACGAATTTACAGCAATAAAAACAGAAATGATATAGTTAATAAATCTATCGCACAATCACTTAGTTTGAATGAAATATTAGAAGAGAATTCTAAAATAGACCAATGTAAACCAATGGAAATTTGTGCAGAATTTGAAATTAGTGACATTTTTCATCCAAATAGTAATATTAATCAAATTAATCACAATTCGTTAAATAAAAAAGTTATTTTGTTATCAGATAAAGAAGAGGAAAACATTAAAAATAACACTAAATTAATTCCTGAAACACCCAATTGTTCAACTTCTAAAGCATATCTATCTGATTTGACATCTAATGAGAAAACAGATAACAAACAGTTAAATGTACCTGGAAACACAAATGAAACCTCTCATCAGCATTCAACAAATACTGTTTTTAAAAATGATAATGTACAGTCAAATATACAAGACAATTTATGTAATAAATCCAAATCTTTTATTAAAAACATACCAGTTATATCATTAGATTCTGATACAGAATCTAATTGTTCTTGCTCTGTAAAAACAAATGGAAATGGTTCATCCACCTCTGGGGAAGTAAGTGAAGAACAGAGTATATCTTCTGATGAGCAATCAGTAGATGACGAACAAAGTGTATATTCTGATGAGGAACAGAGTATATATTCTGATGAACAAATTGATAATAAACAGAATACAGATTCTAATATACAACTAATAGATGATGACCAGACTACAGATTCTGATGTGCTACTAATAGATGATGACCAGAATACAGATTCTGATATGCAATTAATAGATGATGAATCAGTGGATAATGGCCAGATTACAAATTCTGATGTGCAACCAACAGATAATGAGTCAGTGGATAATGACCAGATTACAAATTCTGATGTGCAACCAACAGATAATGAGTCAGTGGATAATGACCAGAATACAGATTCTGATGTGCAAATAATAGACGATGTGGAGTCACTAGATGATGTGCAAATAATAGATGATGTGGAGTCACTAGATGATGTGCAAATAATAGATGATGTGGAGTCACTAGATGATGTAGAATTAGTAGATGAAGAGCAGGAAACGTCTTCTGAGGTGCATTCAATAGATGATGAGTCAGTAGATGAAGAACAGGATGTATCATCTGATGAGCATTCAGTAGATTATAGTCAATCAGATGAGAGTGATTTAGAAATCACAAGATCTGGTCGATTTAAATATCAACAAAATATAAAAGATGTAGATTTAGAAGAAGAAACTGATGTTGTGGAAAAAAAAAGATATGAAGATATTGAAGATATTGAAGTTGAAAAAAACATTTTGAATCAACAGAATGCATATGAAAAAATGAATGACTCGATAGAAGAAGAAATTTTAAGTCAGCAGAATGCATATGAAAAAATAAAAGACTCAATAGAAAAAGAAATGTCGAGTCAACAGAATGCTTATGAAAAAATGAATGACTCAGGTAATACCACTGAACTCATGAAAAGTGAACATGTGAACTTGTGTGAAAATCCACTAACAAATGTATATGAATATGACACTAAACACAATTATTCTGTAGCTCTAAACTTGAGTAAATCACATAATTCGACCTCTTTTGAATTTGATCGTATTAAGGAAACTCACCATCATAGTAACAGTATTGAAGACATAGAAGTTCACTATGTAGTGGAAAATGAAAATATTGTTGATTCAAACCCAAATGACCAAACAAATTTAAAAGAAGATGAATATGTGATAGGCAGTCAAAATGTAGTCGAAAATGAAAATATTGCTTATTCAAACTCAAATGACCAGACAAATTTAAAAGAAGTTGAATATGTGATAGATATTGCTTATTCAAACTCAAATGACCAGACAAATGCTTATTCAAACTCAAATGACCAGACAAATTTAAAAGAAAACTCAAATGACCAGACAAATTTAAAAGAAGTTGAATATGTGATAGGCAATCAAAATGAAGTCGAAAATGAAAATTTTGCTTATTCAAACCCAAATGACCAAACAAATTTAAAAGAAGATGAATATGTGATAGGCAGTCAAAATGTAGTCGAAAATGAAAATATTGCTTATTCAAACCCAAATGACCAAACAAATTTAAAAGAAGTTGAATATGTGATAGGCAGTCAAAATGTAGTTGAAAATGAAACCATTGTAGATTCAAATCCAAGTTATCAAGACAATTCAAAAGCAGTCAAAAAATATGTGATAGGCAGTCAAAATGTAGTTGAAAATGAAACCATTGTAGATTCAAATCCAAACCATTGTAGATTCAAATCCAAGTTATCAAGACAATTCAAAAGAAACTATTGAATATATGATAGGAAGTCAAAATGTAGTCAAAAATGAAAATATTGTAGATTCAAATCTAAGTAACTCAGACAAAAAAGGAACTATTAAATATGTGCATGAAACTAACTCAGGAAATATCTTAATTAATAAAGATAAATCATATAACACTGAGGTTGAACCAGTTAATAATGAAAATAGTATACATACTGATGAAAATGACTTTAAAATGCTAAGTAATGAATCTAATTTAGTTTCTTGTAATGATTTCAAAAATCACACAATATCTAAAACAGAATTAAGTCAACAAGAAAATATAGAAATTAATCATGTTAATCAGCCAACTCCATTTTTGTTTGGTAAAGCATTTTTCGGCCAACAAGAAAAACTTGAAAACAAACCATTACTTTTTGGTCAACTTTATACCTCTGAAAAAGAACAAGTAGTGGATTTACACAATGATGAACTAGGAATCCAAAATGTGATTTCAATCAACAACCACGAAGAAGATATACTTATTAATAAAGTACCAGAAGAAAGAGAAGTAATTGATGAAATGCAGGATATATTAGAATTGGAATCATTACCTGAAAGTAACCCTGACGAAAATACAGATGTACCTTTAATCTTAAATACAAATGAAGGTAATCAACAATCACTCAAACAATCCTCTGTTTTATTAGGTACTTATCAATTATCAAAAACCATTAATTCAACATTGGTATCTAAGATGGAAATGAAAAGCCAGCAGCCCCTACTTCAAGATGTAACCAAAATAAAAAACCCACCGATGGATCCTTCAAATTTACAAAAGTTTGACAAAGAACAGTCATTTGCAAAAGAATCTTCAACCAATCAGTCAGATAGAATAATTATAACTCGATCAAGGGCTAAAAGTGTATCAAGTAAATTAGAAGGAAATCCTAATCTATTCAGACTTTTTGATGGGGATGATAGCAAACAAGTTAGAGTATCATTAAATAGAAAAAAATCAAAAAGTCAAGAAAATATTTCTTTAACAAAACGAAAGCGTGAAAAGTCCAAATCACCTATAGATAATTTGATAACTACTAAAAAGACTGTGTTTGGTTTAGAAAAAATTCCTGAAGAAGGAAGTTGTTCAAATGTAGATAAGACTATTGAAACTAAACCTACTAAAAAATCAAAATTTAATTTCTTAAAACATACATCAAAAGTTGTTAAGCATGAAAATTTTATACATTTACAAGAAGATATTAAAGTAAAAACGCCAAAGAAATCTAAATCAGTCTATTCGGAACCAGCAGCAACAATGTCTGTAGTGAAAAAAAATAGATCTAAAAGAAGTTCAAGTATTAATTTAGTAATTTCAGATGATGAAAGTGTTACTGAAAATGAAGGTTATATGGAAGTTTTGCAAAAAGCACTGGGGCCAAATACAAAGAAATCATTTCGAGCTGCTTCAGTACCAAATAGAAAAAAACCAAAAATGATAACACAAAAACCATCAATTGATGATTCTAGACCTAATTTAAATGAAACTAGTACAACTTCAGAAGATTCTATTACTCCTCAAATATCACCCATTGAAGGAAATAACTCTAAGCATATGTTGATTACTCCTGCCAAATACCAAACTAAAGTGCCCATGAAATCATTAGAGAGTGAAACTGATGATTCTTCTTCCGATGAATCTACAAATTCTAAATGTTTGGCAAGATCAATGATCATAAAGGTTAGTAAAAATTGTACAATAAAATATGGTCAACTTTTAAATTTTATTGTAATTGAAATATTCTATGGTTTGTAAATTTGTATTATTATGTTTTGTACCACACATAGTTAATGTTCATGTTTTTTTTTTTTTGTAAAGGAAACTATAGTTCCAGCATTTACGCCAGATAGACGTGTAACTCGTTCCCAAACATTGAATTTAGATAATTCATTACAATCTACATCTTTGATTGGGTAAGAGTAATAACTAATTAAATTTATTAAATCCTCAAAAATTAAATTAATTTTTTTCATGGGACAAGGGCATGCTCTGAAAATTAAATTTAGGTGGTAAAAGATTGTATTTATATTAACTATTTATTTTTTTTTGACTATGAATGTAGATGCACAAACATATTTTGTTCATTGATATCCTTGGGTTTAATTCGAACCTCATGATACACTACAAGTACAGTGTTGATAAAGGATAAGTCCAAATTCCAAATAATATTTATTGTACATGTTGCTCTTATTTTCAGAAATAGATTATTATATAAATTAATGAATTTAAGATTCAAGTATGCTAATATAAATCATTTTTGACATTAGTTGTATTATATGTTTCAGGCATGATCAGACTGAAAAAGGGCTGAAATCCGGTACAAAAAAAACAGTTAAACGAAAGAACTCTATTAATTAAATAAAACTTAAAACATAATATTTACATTCTTTTTTTTTTTAATAATTAATAATATATAATTTTAACTAGTATTTCGTGTCTTCATTTATACATTAAAATATTATTTGAAATTTAAAAATAGAAATTATCTTCGGTTTTCAATTTAGTGATGCTGTTGATTTCAAATAATTTTATAATAATTTACTTTGATTTAACTTCTTTAGGTATATAAAGTTTAATTTGTTAAAACGTAAATAATTTTTAATTTCTTAAGTATTCAAGTGCAAATAAAACAAAATGTGCATTATTTAATTTTTATTGATGTAACATGTTTTCTGTTGTAATAAATACTGTTAATTATGAATCATTTAACTCTGGTGTAAATAATTTTTAATGAAAACAGATTTTATTTTAATTTTAAACATCAAAGCTGTCAATTGTAACATGTTGAACTTAAGACTAAAGTGGGAGGAAATATTACAGAGTAATAACTTAAATCTAATGGAATGGGTGGTAGGGACCTTGAATTAGCAACATTTTACATTGAAAAGAAGCAGAGGGGAGATATGATCCATAAGAGGTATGGTGGGTAGACAAATAGGAAGGAACCTGTAAATAAATAACTGATAAAAGATCTGGATGGATGATACCATCAAGAATATATGAAATAAAGGAAATATCAGCCTTAACCAAGTGTTAGTAGCACTATGGTCAAAATGACTGCATTTTTAATAAAGTTATTAAAAATAATATAATAATATTCTAAATCAATTTAATTCCTTATAAATAAATTAGCGTGAGATATCATAAATTGCTTTCATTTCAACCAACACTATATACTTGAAAATTATAATGTGTCGAAAATATTAACTAGCACAAATAACACAGGGTTAATAAGCTTTAAAATAAATAAGAATGTCAAGGATAAATTAAATATTTGGTATGATTTATTTTTAGCTGGAAAGCAGTGTACAACAGATAATTGTTTTGTATGTGCTCAATTACATGCAAAGTGGGAATGCTACATCACTGTACTAGAGTATGAAGCGTACAATGGAAGAATATAACACAGAAATTACTATTATATGATGTTAGGTAGATCTTTGAAAAGAGTGACATAACCAATTAGAGGTTTATTGAGATTATTATTGTTGACCCAATTACAGAAGAAGGTAAGGTCAGCTGAAAGAAGCAGATAATCAGATGGAGAGTAAATAATCCCATGTCATCAGTGAATAGTAGTTTTGGCAAAAGTTAAATTGTCATTAAGGGAATTAATGAACAAGGTGAAATGAATGGACTGAAATGCCATCCTAAAGGATATCAGAGGAAGTGAATGTTAATTTGGAGGAGACACCATTAATATGGACAATTTTTTTTCTTGGGATAAGGTAAGAAAGATGAGATATCCATCTCGCCGATTCCAAGTCTGTGGAGGGTGTTTATAGGTCCATAGTCACGAAATCAATAAGTAAAGTACATATTATCTTGGGATCAAAGCTATCCAGAATATAGAAGAAAACAAACACTAGTTGTGGTAAACTTATCAGAGCCAAGTCATGTTGTCAATAAGTTATGTTGGTTTTCAGGATTAATGTGTTGAATCATGGTTGAAACTTCTCTCAATCGGTATTTAAATAACTCCAAGGCCTAAAATACTTTGTTTCCTTGTGTGGCATAAATGCAGTTTAGCTCCCAAGCGATCTTTTGGAATTTTTTTTTCCAAAATGTATGTTTTTACATGATTAATTTGATAGTAATTTCAACAAAATAAGTTCAAACTTTATTTGGAAGTTATGGTCAAAAAACTTCAAAATATTCAATTTTTTTTAGAAATTGTAATTATATGCTTAACATTTTGATGAAATCAAAATTCACCTATCATACTTACTAACCTACTTAAAATGGTACTTACCTACTGTACGTGGTTAATAAACCATATAAAACCTAATTATAATGTTATTTCATTAATTTGCATATTAAAGTAAATCAAAATTGATATTTGGACTTTTTTTAATTTGGTGTGTAATAACAAACAAAGAAGTTTTTGGTGAAATCTGTTTCTTTGGCAGTAATTGAAAAATTGTAGTTTTGTTTTGTGTAGGTGTCATATAGAAGTATAGAATTTAGGGTGGTCGTGGTCCATCCGGCTCTCCCCCATGGTGCTGCTACTGATCCTAATATCATATAAATTTATAAGGTAAGTTGTGTATAAAAGGGGTAAAATTTAGAGCGCTACAACCACCCCCACCCAACAGGTTTTTTTTTGGTATAGGAATCTATTAAAATTAACTATTGAATTAAAAAGTGGATCCCTTGAAATTAGATGTATTTTAGATCTTGTGTAACCCGTTGACTTGGATATTTGGATATTTGGATATTTTGAGAGATGCAGGGGATGTGGATATTAGTATAATTGTTTGAGACACCGATAGGTTGCTAGATTTTAAAATAGGGGTTATAAAGAATGTTTACCATGTTGGAAAAATGTCTGCAAAAAAGACCCACCTAAATAATTGGTAAATATAGTAGGCTGGAGAATTTTAATAGTTATAGTGTAGGCTGATCTGTTGAAAATGCTGTTTTTTCAAAGATCCAACTGTGCAAGAACATTGTCAAATAAGAAAAAATAATTGGTGGGAAGACTGAACGAGAGATAAATTATTATTAGAACTAGTGGGAGACTGGATGTTTTTCAAAACAAAAAATTTGTCCCCATGTATTTAAAGTAGAGTATTTTTTCTAAAACGAAATTTTATTTAATTTGTGCTTAAGGGAGGTAATTTTTGATTTTCCATTAAATTTTCGAAATAATTTAGAAAAACCAAAATAGAAAATATTTACTGCTCAAAAATATCTTCCCGGGTTAGGGAAGAGTGGTGATGCATCATTTGTGTGGCAGCATAGCAACGTGTCATTTTATTAGTGATCCACTACTCTTCTCCCACCTAAACTTGAAAGTGGAATATCTCATCAATGGATTGATGGAAATCAAAAATTTCAACATAAAGATTTATTTTAACTAATATTCTATATATATATATATAAGGCATTTTCAATATAGGTTGTCATTTATAAATCAAAAATAGATAGTAGATTCATCCCCAAAAATAAATGTGACAAAAAAATGTCACATTTTAGAACTATTTGTTTCTCGAGATTTCAAACAAAAAAGTTTAAAAATAGTCAATACTTTAGAAATAATTAATGTGTTATGATAAAAGATTTACCCAGTATATGTGATTATTGGATTGATCACTGTGACACAGATACAGAATTACAGATACATATGTGTGGATAGAATATTATAAAAAAATTATTCTAAAATATGTGCTATAACCATAGGATTGATAAGAAATGTTATTATATAACTCAATTGGGAGACCGGAATTTGTGTGACTATAGGTATAGATTAGACCCAATCTATAGCAGTGAACTATTATACCAATGAACAATATAGAAGCACCTACTTATCTGTGGATAGGTCTTGCATTCCTCCTTGGTACTACAAACTCCCTAACTATAACCCGTATACATACAAGAGATCAATTCCTCTGTCATTTCCAGTATATTTTATTTTTGTCCATATTCAGTATCTATTCAGTAACTAACTTAATGATATTTGTCAGTCATGGTCTTACTATTTACACTTGGAAGAGTGATATATGAAGTGGCTACAATTTAAACCAAATGTTAAATTTGAGTTTAAATTATTTATAAATTATAGGATGTTAATAAATTTAATAGTTTATTATCACATATTTGAAAAATATTTTGACAGTGTAAACCAGGCTTTAATGTAGGTGCTTAGTGCATGACAATAAATCAACAATTCTTGACTGCACACAAGTAATTTGAGCATTTTCTTTCAGTTTATTACCAAATTTTTCCAAAACAGAGATTCGATTAATTTCTTATGCATCAAAACCAATATTCCTATGAGGAGAATCCCATAGCTAAGCTTTGAGATAAAAGTACACATAATATATTACTGGTTATAGGATAAATAATGGCTAGTTCAAATTAAACACAATTTTTAAAGTAAATAGATAAAACTTACTATTCAATATTTATTTTTTAAAACAAAATAAATATAATTACACAAACAATGTATTCAATTAATTAAAATACACACGTGTACACACACAAAAAAAAAAAAAAAAAAAAATGATAATTTGAAAAATATATCACTAAAAACTTAAATATTAATATTTTTTCATTAAAATCAAATTATTAATACAGACTAGTATAGAAAACTAACAAGTAAATAATAAACACTTTTTAGGTATTATTTGTAATGAAGTTTACAAATTCTATTTCTATTTGGATTAATATTTAAATTTTATACTGAATATAAAAAGAAAAGTTAAATTGAACTTCTTATATGTAAATACTTATGATTATAATTTGTTTTAAATAGCATCTACAATTTTGAGTTTTTCTAAAGTGAAAATTATTTTAATAAGCAAAAAAAATTAGGAACGAAAACAGTCTTTTTAAAAAATTATTGAATAAAAACACTATAAAATTGTATTTTATTTATTTTTATAATTTAATACATATAAATTGTAGAAAAGTTATACATTTTAATCTCGATAATTCCATGTAGTAGACACTTATGAAAACCATTAAATTATTGAGTGTTCAAATTACTAAGAAATTGAAATATTAAAAGTAAAAAATTACAAATGAGCATGAGATGACAAACCATTAATATGGCAAACTTCTTGTCTAACATTTTCTAAAGTCTGATAAATTGTACGAAAAGATGGACGTGCATCTGGTTTTCTATTCCAACAATTTTTCATAAGCTCATATATCATTTTTGGAGTATTTTCAGGACAGTTCATAACATTCCCATCTTTTATAAATTTTACAACTTCTTCATGTGTCATCCCATAATAAGGTTGTATAGCAAAAGAAAATATTTCCCAAAGACAGACTCCATAAGCCCAAACATCTGATTCAACTGTATATTTGTTATATAGAATACTTTCTAATGGCATCCACCGAACTGGTATGGCATCACTTTCATGGCCTTTATAATAATTTTGAAAATAAATTTTTTGTGAAAGACCAAAATCAGCTATTTTTACTGTCATCAAATCATTAATTAAACAATTTCTTGTTGCTAAATCTCTATGTACAAACTTTCTGTCAGATAAGTAAACCATGCCTGAGGCTATTTGTTGAGCTATTTTCAACATATCCAAATTAGTCAAATTTAAATCACGAAAAAAGTCACCCTTCACTTCACTTGATTGTACAATGTAATTACTAGGTGCACATGAACGGAGAAATTCATTTAAATCACCTCTCCCCATGAATTCAAAAAGTAAACACATAGGCTTACCTAATGCACAAACTCCTAACAACTTTACAATATTAGGATGGTCAAATTCTGATAATAAGCAAGCTTCTCGTTCAAAGTCAACTTGGAGATCATTAGATGCTTCTTCCTTCAACATTTTAACTGCTACAATAGTAAATTCTTCTTCTTTCAACAGATTGGGTGCTTTAGCCTGTAAATTATATAAATTAATATTTGCTTTCATTTTACTATTAACACTGACACTCTCACCTGAAAAACTCGCCCAAATGCCCCTTGCCCTAAATCTTTAACATATATAATATTATTTCTGGGAAATTCAAGTTTTTCTAATTTTGGATTAGAACACATTCCATATTGGTGGTATGCAGAATTACTTGGCAACTTATTCAGATCAATATCAACTTCCTGTAAAAATGAATTGAAAAATTACAAATATCTACAATGTGATTAAAAGTAAAATATTTTTAAAAAAAATCATAAAATTATATTTATATTTGATTACTAATTACCTGAGTTTCAGTAGATCTATAGGAAACTTTTTTGGACAAAAATTTATTAAATAACACTGCTATTAATATACATATTAAAACTATTAAAATTCCAACAATCAAAAGAAATATAAGCAAATGAGTTGATGATGTTTGATCAATATATGTTTCAAAATAGGTGATTATATTTGAAATGGTATTGATAGATGTAACATTATTAATAATATCAAATTTGTTTTCCGTTATTCCAGTAATATTTTTATCTATAATTAAATATAAAAATAAATCAATAACAATAAAAATAATGTTGGTTATAGATTGCATTATTCAGTTCCAAGAAAATATTTTTTATTTAAAAAAAAAAAAACATCACTTGTAAAATATTTAACAAAATTAAATCATACCACAAATAGGTATATCACATTTTTGCCATCTGACATTGGGATCCATAGTGTAACACCATGGTGACAATTCTTCCCCACCAGCATTTCGACAATAATTTTCAGAATTTTGTATTTCTGGGAATACATTTGGAGGTCTGACAAATTCGTGGGGTGTTTTAGAATCCCACCGTTGACATGGCAGACCTGATTTAGTTACATTTACATAACCTGCATAATACCGTCCATTTCCACGAATACAATCAACTAAAAAAAAAAAAATAGGTATTAAAAATAATACATTCATAAATATGTAGTTATAATAAAAATATATTATCAATAATAATATAAAACAAATATATATATATACTAATACAAATGTGTAATACTTAAAATTATAATAAATATTCCCATACAATTTTATAATAGAAGTTGTATAATAAAAAATTCTTGTAATTATAATTTCAATAAAACTATACTAATTTTGTGGTAGAGCACATAATTATTATGCCAATGCTTATACAGAACAATTAAATCCAGCTTAATTTTGATTTTAGAGTGAAAGTACCTATTATGAAATTTATAGAGAACAATATTTTGGAAGGAATTTCATATTCCTTCCAGAAAGGAGTTTCAATTATAAACTATTAAAAAAGTTACAGTTATTTAAAAAATAAAACAACATTTTTTTTTATCTTTAATGTGGAGCTGTATATTTTGAATAACATAAAAACCCTATGGCATTCCTTTTAAAATACTGTTCTTTATAAATTTCATATTAGATACTTTTAATCTAAAATCAAAATTAAGCTATTTTTACTTATTCTGTGTAAGCATTATTTTTGTTTGTTACCAGGTAGTTGGACTGAGACAGTAGATGTGGGTATAACATCCTCTTAACAATATAATAATGTTTTTATTAAAAAAATAACATTTTTTTTTATTAATAATTATTGAATTATGTTTAAAAGTACTGTATGTCTCTTCCCCTCACATGTTAGATTAAGTTCAATAATTGAAATAAATTACATTTTTGCATGTATCATTGTCCCTCTTATTTTGTTTTTTTAATTCCAGCACTAAATGTAAAGTTAATATATAATTAAAAACATTGCGATGAAAAATAACAAATTGCCTAAAGTATATTTTGATTTTTAAAGGGATATTTTAATTTCTAAAGCCATAATTTATATATTTTATATTGATTTTTTTGTTATGTTTTGATGTTTTGTATCCCCCCATCACTAGCCAGTTCTAACCTGAAATCAAATTTTGTTGCTAGTTAAAACACATGTGGATGGAACACTCAACTATTCACTCTTACTTTATTCACACCCTGCCATCCCTCTCCTTTCATTTCCTCATATCCTATTGATCCCTCACATCTGTCTACCTTTTATATATTAAAATAGTAGTTATTAGGATATTATTTACTAGCAGTACTGTATGTTAAAGACATAAGAAATTGTATCTACTATTGTATTAATATTGGTACCATGTATATGATATCTACCAACATTATATTATCTAATGTGATCTATACTACAAAAATACAGCACTACTACCAAATTTTTAATAACATACAAAAAAACCAAACATTTAAACATTTCCTTTACTGTATAGGACTTAAATTTTAATGTTTAACATAAATGTTAGTAACTTTCTATAACTCAATACAAAGTTATTAAAATAAATAACAATAAAAATGTAAATAATTTACCCTTATTTTAATTTGACAATTTTGAACGAGTTTATTTTTAAAAAGTGTTCCTATCACTGGAGATATATGTTGAAATAATTAATAACAAATAAATTTGAAATTTTACTAGATCAAATTTCAAGAACTAGCCAAACCAATTCAATGAGGCCTATTATCAACTTGTAAGAATTATTATAAATTAAAAAATACTAACTAGTTATTTCATCTCTTTTTAGTTCTGTAAGCTTTGCGTGGGAACATGATAGTTTACCATACTGTGAGTTATGTGGTAGGCTCTCACAATGTGGTAAAGAAAAGTGGCCTTTAGACTTATACAAATTTCCTCTTTGTTTGTTGAGCTCTATTAATGCCCACTCTTTGTAACAAAATAATTCTCGCACAGCAATGCAGTCTTCATAACATAATGGGAGATAGGTATCTTGATGACAATGAGGAAACGCATATAAACATAACAATTTCTAAAAAAAATACAATAATAATATACTCATGTAATTAGTTATAATAGTTTAAATCAAGGAATAGATGCACTTTACCATGCCTCTCATGAATTTAAAACATTTTTGTTTGAAAAGACATGGTTATTTAACACCGATTTTAAAAAAATTTGAATTTTTCGAAACCAATATTAAAGAAGTTATGATCAAAAATATTTAAAACTTCAGATATTTAATACTGAAAATTATGGTATATTCAGACTTTTTTTCAACACTTATTTGTTATATATGATTTAAAGACTGTAGGTATATTAGTATATATAACAGTGACAGAATAATCAATTTTTAAGTTCTTTTTTTATAATTTATTATTATGAACAAAAGATATGAAAATTTCAAAATATGGAACCAGGCTTTCGGTGAGCATCATGATCCACCAAACCATACAAATGACAAACTTTAAATCGATAATTAATCTATTCTATCATTTTAAAACTGGTACAGATTCAAGGAGGATAGTGTCCTAAGTATAAACCTAACACTCATTACATGAGACTAGGCTTTTGATGACCTCCATTTGCTTACTTCCTAAATTTAAACAAAAAATAATGTTGTTTGTATGAGTGGATATCCTAAAAACTTAAATTGCTTCATAGTTTCCAAAAAAAAAAAAAATTAAAATTTTCCAAATCAATGTTGAAAGCATGTCTAAAAAAAAATAAATTTGAAAGGGGTATGAAAAAAGTGTACTTAGGCCAAAATCTAATAATTACTTCGGCTGCTGGTCTACATGTTTTTGAAAAATTTGGTAACATTTCATCCCATAATCCAGTGGTTATAATTTCATTTTGTTCACTTCCTTCATTATTCATGGTGTTATTAAACCATATAAGAATTGAAGCATTTAAATATTTTCTACATATGTTACCATTATACTGAGCACAATATCCTTTAGGACCTAATATAAAATAATGAATATAATATACCAAATACCATTATTAATAATAATTACCATACATTTTTTTAAAAAATTGTATTGTATTTGTATCATTATACCTAGAATAGGGTTACCATAATTTCAAAAATTAAATCTGGGACAGACAGCGCGATAAAAAAAAAATTAAAAATATTATAGAAACATATTAGTTATGTGTTATAAAAATACAATTCATTTTTTTAAAGGTATTTGCAAATTATTTAATGTGTTAATACAGTATTGCGAAATTGTTTCTGATTTTTGACTTTAAGGAAACTCATTTTCACCAAATGACTTTTCATATCATTTAACTATGTACAATTTTAAATTATAATCGGATATATTTTTTTTGATTTATGATTACTAGTGTTCATCCCCAAATTAAAAAAAAAATGGAATTTTCTAAATCTAATTTAAATATATCAACTAAAATATGTTTAACTATTGCGTCTTTAAATTGCACTATTGACATTTTATAAGCAATTTTTTAATTAAAAAATAATTTTGAATAAAGTGTTGGTTTGTTAATTGTTTATCTGAATCTTCACTTAAATTATTGTTTAGTCTATATATTTGGCATCATTACTGTATCCTGTACTTTTAACAATAAAATATTGACATGATTACAATTATTATTTGAAATAATTGTGGAAATTAAACAATTAAAATTTTTTCTTAAAACCGGGACATAGTTAATTTCCGGGACATCAGTGTATTTAATAGAAAACCGGTGTAGTCCTGATTTTCCAGAATGTATATTTTCAGAACTCTTACCTAGTAAAATTGTTAAACTGCAAAAAAAATTATAATTTGTAGTTTTAAGTAAGTACTAAAGTACCAACAAAACAACCAAATAGAAAATTAAAAAAGAAATAAAATTATCAACTTTTCACTTTACTAAGAAATCGGATTAGGTATTTTATATTGCAGTTTTTTCCACAAGCCTAGGCTATTAAAAATAATCATTGTGTTTCTATTAACTTGTTGTACCTATATTTTTCTTAAATGCAATAAATATAATTATTACTATTATTATTATTATTATATTAACTAAATTTTTGAAATAAAATTATATACTTACTAAATTGTGTTGATCCTTTAACTAATAAAATCCATATCATGAATATGAATGGTAAACATTTATTGCAATCCATTTAGTTATTCAACAATTATTTCTAACTGCATACCATATAAATTTTTATAAACTTCTGTGTAAATGAATATATTCATGAAAATATTTAAATACTAGTTCTATACTAAATATTATGTCATCTAATTACTAAAATTAATATACATTATATAATAAACTACAAATTAAATATTAAATGGCTTGAGTTAGATTATAAACCTAATTATTATGCTGTAATTTTTAATGTTTCTAATCTATATTATAATTAGAAAAAAAATGAATCAATAAATGAAAAACATCATAAGTAAGATAAGTAAATAAATTTATCATAAATAAAATATATTAAATTCTATATCAATTATCTGTATTATTTTTTCATTGTTTATAGAAATTTTTTTTGTGATATGATGATTTCCTTTTTTAGTATACATGTTCATGGTTTCTACCCAGTCTAACCCCTGGTTACTCTTATAAACCCGTGAGCTATATCATGGAAAAATACGGTAACATACAACTAGCATAGATAATCACGAATTAAGATATATAGAATACAGAACTGTTATCAGTAAACTATTGATTCCGACCTTAGAGCAATAAAATATCAATACATAATAGTAATTAATACCGTAATTCGTGTAGATAAAATGAAATTATTATTAATTATTATTAACATTTTCAGTAAATAAACTGGATATTAGAGATTATACATCTATATGGAAATAAAAAGATACTTATTGTTCAAGGAATTTCATCTTTAGATGACAATTAAAAATACATCTTTAATCGTACCGAGGTGGATTAATATTAATTAATATTGTGCTTCTCAACCTCTGGATTACCTTCTTCACAAGAAGTATCGATTATTAGATTTTTGTCAAGATAGTATCAGTTTTTTCCAGGTACATTCCAAGATTTATAGATAATCTTATCTATTAACCGTAGTATGTTCACAGATGAAGTGGGTTATTTCCATAGAGTAATAGTGTGTAATTGTACTGTAAAATAGAAACCATTTGCGCATCAACTCGTTGTACAAAACGATATTGAGAACGACGTCTCTGTATTACCCTATGGTTATTTCAAACCTCGACAAATAACCACCCGACATGAAACGTAACGTAGATAACATAAGATATAATAAATATATTATCTATGTCTATAAAGGATGTAAGTAAAACAAATATCTTCACCGTTGTCACAGTCTCACCGGTTACTATTAATTGTAACTGTATGAAAATGGTCTACTATCAATAATAAATAATTTGTGACCGGTGACTGTCTTAAGCACTCGAAAATCTACAACTCTACCAATCTAACCAATCATCTATTTCGGTACGACAATCGCGTTCAAACATTTTACATTTTATACTAAAATAATCAATTTCACACCTAGCGGCATAAACATAATTCACCTTGAAAATGTTTGATTAATTTCTGTGCCTTTTTGTCGAAAGAAATATCGTAAAGTTATCGTATCCAAATATATTATATATTAATATATGGTTGGTAGTACTATCTGTTATCACATATTCACGGGGCTCTATGTCGCATAGTTATATTTTGTCGGGAGGGCTTTTTGACGATAATTATATATTGTCAATACAGTTTAAGATACATGTAAATTATAAGATTATTAGCAAATCTGATTATCAAATGTGTACTTAAATATTCTGTTAGTAGTGCTGTAATATGGTGTTTTGTCGAATAGCTCATTGTCATTATCTGGTGATTTTACGTCGGGTGGCTTTATAATATGGTATCACCGGTATTTCAGTGGGTATATTCAACAAAAACCGATTCTTAACGATAATGACTTCTTGAAATCTTCTACATATGACGTATGTTTGTAAAAATACTCATTAATTAACCAATAATTGCGATATAAAATTCAAAATTCAAATAAAATATTATGGGTTGGTAGGTCGTAAGTATTAATATTTTATTTAAATTCTATGTAGTAGGTATTATTATTGCATAATGTATTATATCAGTTGTTTTTCAAATATGGCTTATTATTTTTTATAAATCTTTTCAAATTTAAATTTTTTTTCATAATGCATTTTTTGATGTTTGCATGAAGCTATTGAATTGGTAATATCTATAAGTATGAAAAAAAAGTAGTATACTAAGGGGCGAAATGTAGGCAAACTATTAAGCTATTCATAATCTCGCGGGGCATTGATAATAAATTACTCACAACTCTTTTTGTACGGAATGCCCCCGCCCCGTATTTTCATTTATTCTTAATAGTATTTAGATCGAATAGTTTTTCTCGTGTATCTGTGAACATTGCATAGGTGCTCGGCGTTTTTTAACTCTACCAAATTCTGTTTTTTACCTATACAGTCGTAAAACGGATTCCCATGAACTTAATTACCGTTGAACGATGATGGTAAATTGATAACCTGCAACGTCCTCGTCGTCACCACCCGTCAGTTTAATTTTCAAAACATTATGATGCAGTTGTACAATAATGAATTTTGATGTCGAAAGCTCGGTGAGTTTGACACTTTAATTGGTAAATTGATCGTCATCACTTCAAATAATAACTCTTTGACATTTAGTTTACTAAAGACGTTTAAATTTATGTTCAATAGGGTCAGTAATATTATTTAATAATAACTAAACTTCATTAGAGAGTTAAACGTGCACGCTTTTTTATTATCATAGCTTGATACTGTATTGTTTTTTTAGTATTTATATTTTATTATAAAGCATAAGCAAGTTCTAAATGAAACCAGGCTATTAGACATTGTATTTTTAAATATCCATACAACCTTTTATTTACCCTGTGACTGTACAAAATAAACAAAGATTATAGTTTATAGGAGCCAGTAAACTGATAAAAAAGTTCACTTAGTAATGGATAGACATCACCTCGATTCACAGTTGGAAGAATGCATGTGGCAAATACTAATTGATGTTATATCTTATGCAATTTTGATAGATCACTCTATGTATAGTGATAATTCAGATATTTAAAAATAAAAAAACCAAGAAATCCATTAATTTATTTAACAGTTACTACATAATACTTAATTATATAAGTACTGTTTTAGCTACCAGAGTATTAGCTATACTTGCCTTCCTAAAACTATACAGGATTATTTTGTTTGAACAACATTTTATCATACCCTTGTCCTTATTTTCAATTTATTATCAATGACAGATTCACAAAGAGTTATAATAATAGGATTATGATATTATGTTTATCCATGACTTAACAATATAACAAATTATCTGACCAATAACCTATTAACCTATATTATTTATCTTCGCCTATTTATGTAGCATATTCATTTTTATTAACATTATTAATAATAATTATAGCAACCAACATGGAAACTATGGGGTGAAGAAAAAGAAATTGATGCAGTCTACACAATTTATTTAAAAAAAGTACGATATCAGAATCCTACGAAAACACTATTGTTGGTATGTTTATTTTTAAATTAGTAAATTATTTAGTTATTTACTTATAAATAATAGTAGAAAAGAAAAAAACAATATTATTCACATACATATTTATTAATTTTATCTTAATATTTGAGAATACATATAATTTATTATTTTAAGTAAGTAAAATAAATTATAGCATGTCTTCTTGTCTTAAATATGTTCATATTAGATACATTTTTCAAATTTCAAATCAAGTTTCCTTTTTATTTATTGGTTATTCAAATTGGCCACAGATAATAATCTGGGAAACCTTATTTTCTTATATTAGATTTTGAGCGAAGTGAGTAATATATTAATTATTATGTGGGTTTTTTTTCTGTATCTGTTAATTTTTTTTTTAACCTATAAACTTTGAATATTAGTGTTTTCAAAATAAATCCAAAAAGTTATTTAAAAAATAGTTGAGTAGTCTGGTATCTCATAGCGATATTTAGGTTTACACTGATCTCCTTCTAGTAGTATTAGGTCAGGTGTTATCCTGTTCATAGTGGGAGGGTGCATATTATGAAATATAATTTATTGTGGTATATTGCCCATTACCACATATGCTCTCCGCAAGGTTTATTTTTATGTACAGGTATAAACTAAATTCTTCTATCAGTCTATATGTACAACTTTTCAACTTCCCTCGAAAACATTGGAATACCCATCAGTAGTATTAACATTTTTTTTATTTTTTTTTTTATTTTTTAGAGTTTTTTCACCAAAACAATATTAGTTATTAGGTTTTTTTTAAAACTAAACAAAATATTATACATTACTATTCACTATTTAAACTTGAGGCTTTTCTATTAGTATAAATATGAGCCTAAAAATGTTATTATATATTTATTTGTAACACATAACTTATGATATGTTATATTAATTCAATCAATTTTTACAGCTATGATAAACATGTTTTCCATTGTATTACTTTTTTTCCTAGATCTGTTATTTTAACATTTACCGATATACTATTATAGGAGTCTGATGATGAACGATCCCATCTGGAATGGGAAACTGTTAGAGTTAAATTCATTAAAGCTGGAACAATTGAAAAATTGGTTAATAGTCTGGCATCAGATGATGGAGAGCTAGAGTCTACTTTTGTAAATATATTTCTCGCTACATATAGAACTTATGCATCATCTCATCATGTACTGTCTTTATTAATTGAAAGGTATATGCAATTATTATTTATCTAAAATAATTTAAACCAATAGAAGTACAAAAATATATTTAAATATAGTTTTATAAATTGATAATAATTATATTCTTTTGCAGATATGAATATTTACTAAATGCCAAACAAAACCTCACAGACATAATGATTGATTCACATAAAAAGTAATTAATTTTAAACTTGACTAATGATTAATAATAAATGTTTATGTATATTTCTTTAATTATATTTTAATATATAAAAACAATTTACTTTTCATTTTCATTTAATTATCATATGTTATTTTTAGGACAGTTATTTCTGCATTACATGTATGGCTAGATTCATATCCAGAAGATTTTCGTGATCCACCATTACATACATGTTTAAGATGTTTGCATTCATTCACATATACTTATTTGCCTAAAACTGAACTTCATTTAAAAGCAACATATAGACTAGAAAAATTCCTTAAAGAATGTAATCAGTTAGGTAGGTTGAGTTAATAATATACCCTTTTATTTAAACTTAACATTTTTTTTTTTTTCAGATACTACATATATAAATGACAAATATGATTTGGTGATGACTAGTAATTCACATTCCTCTTACAATTTTCCTAACATAGCAGAAAGACATTTTGCTGAGCAGTTGACCAGAATGGATCGTGTATGTATTTCGAAACAAATATTTTATTATATTTATCTATTTACTATTTATTAGTATATTTCATTTAAAATGTATCTTTAATTGCATTAAAAAGATGTCATACCACTCATAATTTAAGTAGAAAAACTATTTTGTGTGGGGCAAATTTTTTTCACTATATTAACAATAGAATTACCTAAATTTTACATTGTATGAAGAATAATTTTATCTATGTTGGGTGCATATTTTTTTGATAACAAATAAAAATTTTAAACTCGTCTATCTGTTAGTAAATTGTTTTTTTTTTTTTTTTTTTTTTTTCATTTACTTATAAAAAAAAATAAACAGTAGTACTATTAAAATAATAAGCACAATAAGATAGATAAAGTTATTCTTTATGTGTTCTGAAATTTAAATTTTATCTATTATAATACAATAAGTAATATAATAAATAATAATATAATAAGTAGCAAGACTGTTCACTGCAAAAATATTTGTCCATATATATTAGTTCATTTCATGATTACACAATAAACACTTGTAATAATGGCAAAAGAATACAATTTACATATAGTCACCTATACATTTATTTGAAAGTGAATTTAAATATTTTGTTTATTGATGAATGTTTGTTATTTTAAAATGCATTTACATCAACCCTTAAATATTGGGTGTGTAGCATCCTTTAAATGTATGTATAAATATTACCTTATTGTTATAGGATGTATTGAAAGATATGGTATCTCATCAATGCCTTGGTGCTGTTTGGTCTAAAAATAAAAGAACGGGATCTGCACCTACAGTTCTGGCAACAATTGACCAGTTTAATGCTGTATCACTAAGAGTTATTAGTACAGTTTTATTAGCAATTAATTCAGTAAGAACACGTATCATTGAAACTTGGATTAACATAGCACAAGTAAGTATAATGAAATGGGTCCCTAAGTATATACCTTTAAAATCATTCAATAATATAAAGAAAAACTAAATTAACTAGAAATTTAAATTATATGTCTGTATAAAATCAAATATAAAAATGTAATTTATTTATTTAACAATTGAAAATAATTATCATATTATATAAAAAGTTTAAAATTAGACTATCCTTATAACCCCATAAATTAATGCAAAATTTAACCTAAATATAAAATAAAAATATATTTGAATGATTCTGAAATTCATATTTTAATTAATACTTTACA
This sequence comes from Cinara cedri, assembly GCA_902439185.1. Classification (NCBI taxonomy): domain Eukaryota; kingdom Metazoa; phylum Arthropoda; class Insecta; order Hemiptera; family Aphididae; genus Cinara; species Cinara cedri. Next base: position 794,032 of record CABPRJ010002384.1, on the reverse strand, counting down.
TAAATAAATTATTATAATAAGCTAATTTTAAATTTTATACAGTCAAAAATTAACTGTTTTTTAATTTGTTTTTTTTTTTTATATGTATAAAAAACACCTTCAAGCAGCAGTTTTGTCGCCAAAATCAAATTTTCTATAAGCCATTACAATATTTCATTTTTTTTTTTTTTTTTGTAGTTGACTTTTATTTAATTTCATAGGAATTAAGGGTACTTAAGAATTTTTCATCATTGAAAGCAATTATATCAGGTCTACAATCAAATTCTGTGTTTCGATTAAAAAAAACATGGCATTCTCTTCCTAGAGATAAGGTATTAGTGATTTAAATATTCAAATCATAATAGTAAATTTTTTTAATCCAGTTATCTTTTAAAAAATAATATTTGTTCTTAAAGCTGGAATTGTTTCAAGAACTTGCAAGAATATTTAGTGAAGAAAATAACCAGTGGGCCCAAAGAAAATTGTTAATAAAGGAGGGTACAGCTAAATTTGCTGACACATTTGGACACAATGATAGGCATTTACAAAAATTAATTCAAAAACAACAAAGTACTATGAGTGTAAGTTACCAGTTGTAATAAAAAATTATACTAATATTTATATATTAGTATTGCAGGTTATGTAACGCACATTTTAATAATTATTATTTAATATTAAATCAATATAATTCAATTTCTTAGTATTATTGTTTTTTAAAAAAAAAATATTGATTTTATGTAGAAATTAAACATTGGAACTATTCCATACTTGGGGACATTTCTTACTGATTTAACTATGATTGATGCAGCCATCCCTGATATTTTACCAGATGGTTTAATCAACTTTGATAAAAAACGAAAAGAATTTGAAGTTTTAGCTCAGGTATGTATTGTTTAGATTTTAATTTGATAAATATTAAAATGTTTACTGAAGTTGATAATAGTTTGGAATGTTTACAAATATTATTTTTTTTTTGTTTTAGATCAAGCTTTTGCAAGGTGCTGCTAATTCATATAATATATCTGATGATGTAGTATTTGACCAATGGTTTCACTCAATATTAGTTTTGGATGACAGAGAAGCATTTAGAATTTCTTGTCAAATAGAAATTCCAGACAATTTACCTCCATCCTGTACAAATTCAATTATTGGAACAGGAAAGAAACAAAAGTATATAAAATATGATATTATGTAAAAACATTAAAATTTCAAAATGATAAATCTAATCAAGTGATAATATTTGAATAATGTCATTACAGTTATGAACATAAGAAAAATGATTCAATTTCTAGTAATTTTAGTACTAAAAGCTACTATGGTTTATCTGATGATGGTTTACAATCACCAAACAACTCAATTGATAAACAGGTAAAATTTCTAAATAATGAATTATGTTTAAATTATATCTTGTTATTTTTTTTTTTTTTTTTTAATTAAGATCATTAATTTCTTATAACAATTATTTTTGAGATAAGCATAAATTGCCAATAGTTCATTCTACAATTAATTTTATATAAACGAATTAGTTATTTAACTATGAATGATAGAGTGATCATTGAAAGTAATATTATTATTAAAGAATGCCTAAATTATTGAAGAATGTTTGATTTTAGGATTCATTATTTGATTTATCATCTTCATCAAGTAACTATTCTATGAAATCATTTGATATGTCCTTGAATGGAAGCCATAATACAAATACTTTGGTTAAACACAATGTTAACAATTCAACATTGAACACTTCTCCTGATTTTTATATTATTAGAATTACTGTGGATGCTAACAATGTTGAGACTGATGGTATGTTTTATTTATTATTTAATAAAGGGTGATCAACTACAAGATACTCATTATCTTTTTTTTTTGTCATTTGTCACTAAAGTAACTATTCAATCAATAAAAAAAAAAAAACTATATCTGCCAATCTTTATCATTAAATTTTGATAATATAGGGTTTTCCAATTAGAGCGGGCCAATCTTATCTGCGCTGTATAGCCTTATCGTTTTGTTGAATTTTGTCGAAATACAAAACGAACACGTTCTATTAGAATGAATACATAAATAACTGAATATCATATATTTAATATACTACTTTTTTTTTTGTAGTATGTTTCTATCTATGTTATGTTATAATGAAGTATAAAAGAAAATTGTAATTGTGTATAAGTATAGGGTTTTCCAATTAGAGTGGGCCGATCTTATCTGCGCTGTATAGCCTTATCGTTTTGTTGACGTCTGTCTAATTTATTGTTTATTATTCAGTCACTAATGCCAAATCATCATGGTTAGTTACACTATAGAGCAGCGCGTCCAAATTATAAAATTTTATTATCAAAATAAATGTTCGGTAGTTCAAACTTTGCGCTCGTTACGTCCATTTTTTGGCCGACGTAGTGGTCCTTCAAAGTCGACTCTCCAACGTTTGGTGTCGAAATTTGAGACAAATGGTTCGGTAAACGATCAGTTAACACCCGTACGTCAAAGAAACGCCAGATCGGTCCAGAATATCGCCGCGGTACGTGAAAGTGTGCAGGAGAACCCGAGGCAGTCAATTCCTCGCCGTGCACAAGAACTCGGTCTTTCACAGTCTTCAACTTGGCGAATTTTGCGCCGGGACTTGGGCTTACACCCATATAAGATCCAACTGACCCAGGAGCTCAAAATTAATGACCATAGACAACGCCGATTGTTTGCTGACTGGGTTTNAAGCGCATTTTTGGATGAATGGCTATGTTACAAGCAAAATTACCGTATTCGGGACAATACCAACCCACACGAGGTTCAACTGGTAACAATGTATCGACAAAAAGTTACTGTTTGGTGCGGATTTTGGGCCGGCGGTATCATTGGTCCGTACTTTTTTGAAAATGACGTTCGTGAGGCCATCACCGTCAATGGTGAGCGATACAGAACGATGATAACCAATTTTTTTTTTTCCCAAAATGAACGGTATGGACGTAGACGACATGTGGTTTCAGCAGGATGGCACTACGTGCCATACATCCAACGCCACGATAGCCATTCTGAACGGCAAATTTGAGGGTATGGTTATCTCTCGCCGATGAGACGTGAATTGGCCACCAAGATCGTGTGATTAGACCCCATTAGACTTTTTCTTGTGGGGTTTCCTGAAGTCGCAGGTCTATGCCGATAAGCCAAAATCAACAGATGACCTTAAAGTGAACATAACCCAGGCCATCGCTCGAATTCAACCGGATATATGCGGCAGAGTCATTGAAAATTGGACCACTCGGATTCGTGCCACTGTGAGAAGCCGTGGCGGACATTTAAACGATATTATATTCAAAACATAATTGGCATACTTAGAACTTTAAAATAAAAAAAAAATTTCACTAATACCTCGCACATAGCTTGTTTTATTTCATTTCAACATCCACCCGCTCTTATTGAAAAACCCTATATATCTTTAAGATGCTTCAGTATAAACATTTTCAAACCTTTAATGATTACTATAGTATATTTATATAAACAAATTCAATTATTTTAGGAATAGTATTATACAAAAGCATTATATTAAATAATAATGAGCGAACACCTCAAGTCATCCGAAATGCTATGTTAAAATTTTGTATTGACGATAATCCTGAAAATTATACTTTATCTCAAGTTTTACCAGATAAAGGTCAGTAGACAATTTTATTAATACTTAAATTCTGTATTGTACGACTATTTATATATAATATAATTTTCCTTTGAACATTTCAGAAATGGTTTTACCAACCAATGCCAATGTTTATTATGCAATGAATACAGAGTATGACTTAAACTTTTTATTACGTAAAAAAATGTTGATAAACAATACAATTCCTAAAAAATAAATTGTTTAAACTAAGAACTGACTAGTAAAATCATAATGATATTTTATTTTATTTATTGTATATGTATATTATATGTACAAAAAAACAAAAATTATTATAATAAAATAAATTGTATTATCATTTATATCCTATTTATCCTTAAGTTTTCATAGGGTTTCATAGTTCATTTTGTTTTTGGGCATTTTGAATATGAAAAGAGCTGATACTTAGGTATGGGTGTGGTCACTATTTTAGTTTGGCAGTTGAGAAGGTATGATACATAAAGTTATTTAATATACCTGTAACCAAAGATAAACCATTACTAATTCGGTTATGCATGTTTTGAAAAACTGTAATATTTACAATTATCGACAAAATTTAATTTTAAAACTTATAAAAAATAAATACTACATTACACTCATTTTTTTTTTTTTTTTTTACCACTAAGTTCAACAAATTATCAAGCATTTTTATTAAGTCTAACAATTTTATCAGTGGTGAAATATTGAAAGGAAAAAATAAAAATTTTGTCATATTTCTGGTAGAAAAATGATGTACACATCACATTTAAAACAATGAAACCAGTAACTCCATGGCACATACTATTATTTTATAAATGCTTAAGTAGGTAAATATTTGTTTTTCCATTTAAAAAATGTGCCTAATATTATATATATGCATAATTAATATTTTGTTTTTTATTTTTAGGTTATAAAATTAAAACTATGCCAGGTCACAATGAGACAATACAGATTCAAAACATATTGCCCATACTAAGTTAACAAAAATTAAACAAAATATGAAAAAAATTAAAATATTTTGTTTGTTTTGTTTCTTTTTTCATTTGTCTACACATACTAAAAAACTTTATTTCAAAATTATAATGCCAACACAATACTTTTGATGTTTACCTATGTTATTAGAAAAAATATAATTATTTTAATTTTGTCACAGTGACATAAGATTGTATTTATAAACTTACACAAACATACAAGAAAAACTCAGTGTTTGAAAAAATACAAAACAATTTTCTGTCTTATTTTTGTATACTTTTATATAAATGAATGGTTTTATGTCCCTAAGCATCAATTTTTAAAAATATATTTTACCTATTAATCTTTAATAAAAAAAAAACAATTTCACCATAATTATTTATAGGTAATTAATAATAATGACTAAATTAAACAATAGTATGGAGATAACTTTTATTAAAAAGAAAATATTAATAAATGTATAATAAAAAAAAAAAATCATATTAGAGTCATTAGTAGATCTATGACTAAAACTCTTGTGTTTTTAACATCTTAATTTTTCTGGAGTAAATTAATACCCTTCTGTAAATATTGTCAATACTTATACAGGGTAATAACTTAAGAGACTTATTATCTTAGAGAGTATAAATTTTTTTTGTTCATTTGTATTTTATAAAATGTATAAAATAAGTAGTTCTAAAATGTTATATTATTTTTATTTTTAGGAGATGAAACCACTATTCACTTTTGAATTACAAATAACCTATACCAAAAATTCCAGAATAATTCTCTCACCCAAGCTTACCATGTCTACCTTAATATTATGTCTTTCTACCAATTTTGCTTATTGTATATAATATATAATGCAATATATACTACATACTATGTACTCATAGATTGTGAAAATTTAAATTTATATATAAAAAAAAATTAATTTTGGTGTAATAATTTTCAATTTCTATTTTTATTATTATTGTGATTCTAAATTTAAATTTTAACTGACTAGGGGGACTAGAAAGAGTATTGGAGTATCATTTGTGTAGCAGTGGAACATGTGAAGTTAAAGTAAATATTTGTAATTATCTACCTAGGTATCAATGGCTTATATTATAGAGGGTACAGTATACCTTACTACTATTAATATGGAATAATGTTTCACAAATGACCAATTCAAATGAACAATGTAGTGAATGGAGTGCGTATCACTAATAGTTGCTAACATACTTGAAGGTTAAGGATAATATAGGTATTATCTATAACCCTTATTCCTTGGACTATTATAAATCATAGATATAGTCATGGTCATTATTTGATTATGTACAAACTCACAAATATACGGGGTGATCAATCTATTTTATACACTTGTTATTCTCAGAAAGTATTAACTTTTTCCGGAATTTGTTTTTCTAGAACATTTGACAAATGTGCTGCTCTACAATTTTATATTTATGTTATTTTTTTGTCACCCTTATATTTGGGGGTAAAACCACTACCTACTTTTGATTTTCAAATGGCACCTATATTAAAAATTCTATAAATATATGGAGTATTATTTAAAATAAATTTGATCGTTGAAATTTTTGATTTCTGTCAAGCCATTGACGAGATATTCCACTTTTAAGTTTGGAAAAGAGTATGGTGCATAATTATCACGCCGTGTGCCATACCGCTACACAAATGATACTACATTATTCTCCTCCAACCCATACTTAAAAATGAAATATCTCGTCAATGGATTGACGGAAATCAAAAATTTCAACACTAAAATTTATTTTAAGTAATACATCAATTTATGGAATTCTTAATATAGGTTACCGTTTGAAAATCAAAAGTAGGTAATGGTTTTACCTCTAAAAATAAGAGTGACAAAAAATAACATAAAGTTAGGTTAGGTTAGGTTTTTTATTAGGTATTATTACATAATATGTAAAATTATAAAGCTGCTTGTTTCTTAAATGTTCTAGAAAATAAATTCCGGAAAAAGTTAATACTTTCCGAGATAAAGCACATCGTATGATAGATTGATCACCTCATATAAACCTAATATATTGGTTTATATATTTGTGATGGGTTTGAGGTATGAGGTTTCATACATAGACCTTAAACTACTAATTACTAGTACAAGATTATTGGGTTGAATTGTCAAGCATGAGGAGGACTATCTAGTGTCTATGCTTTGCTTGGCCGCCATCGTTTATTGACTTAACAAAACAATAATTATACAAAAACGATATTTGTCCCACCTCTATTCCAGCCGTCTACGATCGTCCCTGTAAGCGCCTTTGTTCTCCTCCTCTTTCTTGGTACCCAACAAATAGCGATATATATGCCTCCACTGCTCTCCATTTGTCCCGATTGCCCAACATAATGGGGACAATAAACTCTAGAGGAGATGATCCCGGCCAACGCAGCTTCCCCGCCCATCGACCGTAACCGAAGACGGTGTGTTCAGTTCAGCGTCGTCCTAGCATTCGCTGCATGACAAAAAATCCGGACTAGCCGCCCATGTATACCTGTAGAGGTAGGCCTGGAAATAGCCATGCTCTGTCAAAAATAATTGCGTCATATAGTAGATAGCGCCCTGTGTGGTCTGGTTACCACACAGTGGTAGGAATACGAATTCTAGTTCAAAAGCAGAAAATGTATCAGTCGTTTAACAGGTAGGACTTAACATTACATCGCGTCGTACTGTCGACGCGATGTAGCGTTAAGTTTCTTTTAATATTATTTGATTATTGAATTTTATAGAGTATTTCATTTACATTTGTAAATTGTAACGCGTTATAGCATACAGATTCGAAGAAAAATAATAATTGTTTACCTTTGTTTATTTAATTGTTTATACCTATTAAAATAGACGAGTCCATGTTAACTTTAGAATGTGTGATTTTAATTTAAATTTATATTTTAGGTTAAAATACATATATGATTTAGGTCTCCAATAATTAAGTTATTAACATATTAATTTTACTTAAATAATAAAGCAGCAAATATTTATAGAGCCTTTTAGAGGTTTGATTTTTTTTATATAAGTAAATCTAAATACATAAATATATCATACTAATTATAACCTCCTGAACCCCCTAATTAAATTACCTATTGATATTTTTTTTGACAAAAGTAGTAGGTAATGAGCAAAATATGAAAAATGGTTGTTTGTTTGAAGTATGTTTAACAAAAGGGGCGTTAGTACACATTATACAAGTGAAATAAAAAGTATATAGATTGATTATTTGAAAAACTTACGTTAGGTAAAATACTTTAGATATCAAAAAATGGCTTTCGCTGATAATAGCTAGATATTCAAGGAACAAATTCGATAATTTTTCGATTGGAGCAGGATTTATGGTGTTTTTTAACATGAAATTTAGTCATCTAAAACTGGTATTTCTTCCACTGTGCAGCGTACGTGCGTTCAAAATCAACCGCTTCGTCCATCGGCCACTGTAAGTTTCTTCCTCTCACTCCTGCTGCCATCAGCCCCATATATATTATTATACATGACCCGCATTGCATCTTCAACTCCGCTTCTTTGTTGCCGTCGGAATTCGCATCGGCCGCATGTCGCAAGGTGCACCAGCACAACACTTGACACCACCAGATATGCCCCCGTGTAAATACACATCACCATAATATGGTCTTTAAATCCAAGCCCGGCATTGACCTCGAAACCTAAATACCTAGTGAGGTCCTTGAGCTCTAGAATTATGTTAAGGAGCACAAATTGCGGCCGTCTATAGCACCTCTTAGACGTCAGCACTCAACACCACCGCAACTGTCTTGTTAGCTGAGATTGTCAGACTATTGCCGTCCTTCCAACCGCTAACCAGGCTGAGTACAATATTCATTACGATCTCTAGAAGGTCCGTCGTTTTCAGTGTGCCAACGAGCGCTACATCATATCCGTAAACGCTACCACCTCAATGCCCTCCGATCACAGTACCGCAACTAAGTTGTTTGGGCCCTAGGGAGACAGAAGTTTTAGTGCCTCAATTGTTCATACATCATATAACCTCCCTTCTCTAATAAATCGCTTTCAACCCTACCACAAGTACTCAAAATATAAACGTGGTATTTCGTAGGATGATTTCTCAAATTTGTTTATATCAGTATTCAGTAAACAAAACCAAAAAACACAAAGATCACAAAGTGTATCATTAAAATTATATTTAAATACCACTTAATCAGATGGTTTGAATATAAAAACAATATAAAGAAGCACAATATATAAAATAAAACATAACTATTACCAGTATTATTTTAAATAATCAAAGTATAAATCTTCATTTTAAAATGTCATCCTCTTTGCCTTTAAATTTGAAAAACCTGTAAAATTGTATTTAAAAATAACTCTCTGGTACGATATTCAATGTTTAAAACTGCAATATTTATTAATTGGTTCTTTCCCATTGAATAATAATTTTTTATTATTTTCGATTTAAATAATGATCTCTTACTTTTTTATTTTAAATTAAAAAGTGGTCTATTTTACATAGTAGTTATTGGTGAAGTAGACTATACTTGCAATTTTAATTAAAAAATCATTTAAACCCATCAGAATAGTGAATTGAACAAACAATAAACAGTTAAACCACAATTTTTAATAACTTATTCAACAAAATATTCTTAAAATTTATTTACAATATCCTTTTTATTAATAAAAACAAATTTTGGAATAAGATAATATAGAACAAAATAAACAACAAAATATTCTTTAAATTATTAAATTAAACAATAAAAAAAAATTAACAAATTTGATCATAATTTAATAGGAATTGAAAAAAAAACCAACATATTTTAAGTTTTAAACAGTCAACAAAGTTAGAACCTCATTGGTTACCTAATTTGAGAACTAAAATATCAAAAAAATATCTTTCGGAATTTCCTGTCATCGTCAATGAAATATTGGTTTTCCTCGAGTTCGATATATTTGAGTCTTTTTAATAGAATCTTTTACCAATATTATTTTAATTTTATTATACACAATCGTAGTTTTGTTTCTTTTTGGAGACTTTAATCTACCCCATTTAAATTTGATATTGTCAACTCTAACTTTTAGTATTGCATCATCAGAATCGATTTTTCTTCACAATTTGTTTTGCTTAATCCTTTTCAGATAAACTTCTATTTTAAATATCAATAATAACCCTGTTTGATCGTTTTTATCAAACTCCTTCTCTCCTGTTGTTACTTTATATAACGACCCAATTGTTCCAATCGACTCTTATCACCCTCCTTTATATGTTAAATATTGTGTTGACACATTTTTACTTTATTTAATTATTTTATAATTTGAAAAATGGTTATTTCCATTCCATTCTGACTTTTTAGGAGCTATTAACTGGGTAGCTATATTTAATAAAAATAATGAGATTTCTGAGATTCCCATGAATTGTATTGTTTTATTTTTGCTATTGATTATATTTAAAACGGAAAATAGAAATGTTTACAAAATACTTGTATTAGCCTTTTGTAGACGTGAAAAAACTTAAAACATTTTATCTAATTTTGAATTACTTACAATACCTAAAGTATGGTAAGGTAAAAAAAAAAAAAAAACCAAGAGTGTTGATATGTTCTAAATTTTATTATATAGGTACAGTCAAATTTATTTTAGTATTTAATGTATAATATTTTATATACAAATATTTTAACCATGCAATTTATTAGCCGATTCTTCAACTTCAATCTAGATTCTAGATTAATTAAAATTGGACTACTTAACGTTCTACGATTATGTTCTTATACTATTGGACCTTTGCTTTCCATGTAAAATTTTCAGATGATAAGAGACAGGTGATAATATATTTTAATTACAAAAAACAAACCGTAGACAATATTGCAAACTAGTTTTTTGAATTGTCTAGATTCTAGAACAAGGTTAGATAACTGTATCTGGAGCTAGAATGTAAAGTTACGTGTTCATAGTTACTTATCTATATTTATTCTTTATTTAGTACCTTGTTTTCATAATTATAATTGAATGCTCACTTTGTTTTATGTGTTACCGGCTGCCGACTTTTGTGTTAATTAATTCTGCAGATGAAAATATATTCTGTGAACGATCAAAAAATCATTTATCACATCATTAAATATTACCTATCACATTTAATAAAGGTAAACATTCCGTGGTTGTACCAATTTTTTTCCATGTTTAATATATTTGAAGAATTATGCACTCTAATATACCTAAACAATGCTCAAATTAAAAATATAACAGAATAGGGACTATGAGACTTAACCCCAGAGGGAGAACCCCCTCTTACAACACTTCAAACATAATTTGATAGTTACTTAGAAATTCATAAAACAAAATACACAAATACTTCTATGATTTATATACCTATTTTTTTTATAGGTATTTATTTATTTTGTGTATGTTTTAAGACTATTAATATTATGTATAAGTATTTAATTTAAACTAATTTTATTTTTAGAAAAAAAATTTTATTTTTGTGAAAAAAATACAGTGTTTAGATTTTTGTTAAATTGCTTACTTTTTTACCACACATTAAAAAATGCATATAATATAATAATGATCATATTTTTTAACAACTATAATATTTATAATATTTTTAAAATATATATATAGAGTTGGTAATATATGTTTTTTGAAAATGTCATTACTTGCAAAAAGAGTTGTCTCCAAAGAAAAGAAAAGAAGTAGAGTAATTCCCCTCCCCTTCCTCTAATTCAAACATAGTAACTAAATTTTTTTAGGTAGCTACCTGTATGAACCCTTTTTATGTGCATATAATCTGCTGTTGTCTTTTATTATTATATGTTTTACATTTTAAAGCACTACTTCTCTAACTAATCCTTAAAAATATTTTATCATTTTACTTTTTGAGTAATATTTACCTAATAAATACTAGTGTGGTTATTATATTATTATTGTTTATTATTACACAGATTACAATATAATTAAAATATTAAAATTGGTATATCTATTCTAATTTATCATATTAGTAATTTTTTTTAATTGTTTGAATGTGATTGATTATTTGAACTAATTAGTAATGAATTTTATAACTTACATCATACTTTTTAAACAATATAAAAGTCATGGTTACCTATTTTATTATTGATACCTAACTAACCTATTATTAAAATTTGATAATTTTTTTTAATTCTTTGAAGTACAAATTCCTTTTACCAGACAATAATTTTGGTTAATTATAAATTTTGTGATTTTCACTTAAAATAAGCTGTTATTAATTAATTAAATTTAAATTTTGTTTTAATTTTCTGTTTGAAATTATTTTAATTTTTCATTTTTAATTTTCTGTTTTTACAGAAAAATTTTTTACTTAATTGAAAAATATTTATAGTGTGATGGAAAAAAGAGATTGGCCACTATTCGTATATGGTGGTTTTTCATCGTGTATTGCAGAACTAAGTAACTTATGAGACATATATTTTTTTGTATTAAGTATTTATTATTTTTATCGATGATAAATGGCATGTTACATTACTTTAAATTAAACTGATAGAAATTATAATTAATTTTGTTTTAAGGTACATTTCCTATTGATACAACCAAAACTAGACTACAAATTCAGGGCCAAATATTAGATGGGCAATATAATAAAATTAAATATCGGGGCATGATTGATGCATTTTATCAAATATATAAGGAAGAAGGATTCTTGTCACTTTATTCTGGGTATATTTTTAAATTAAATTTATAAATTCTATTAATGTTGAAAGAAATTAATTGTTATAGAATTAGTCCAGCATTATTACGGCAATGTACATATGGTTCAATAAAATTTGGCACATATTATTCATTAAAAAAAGCTTGTAATGATTATTTGCAAATGACTGAAGATATGATTGTGGTAAATTTTACATGTGCAATATGTTCGGGAATTATATCTGCATCTATTGCTAATCCTACAGATGTACTTAAAGTTCGGCTTCAAGCTTTAGGTCGAGAAAAAGTGGGAACATATGTACAGTATAATGTTTTCAAATGTTTTCGCCATATTTATGTACATGAAGGGCTCGGGGGTTTATGGAAAGTTCGTATTTAACAATACAAACACTGTATAATACTGTTTCTTTTACAATGTGTAAAATTAAATAGAGAATCATTTTAATTTATAGGGTGTTGGACCAACTTCTCAACGAGCTGGAATTATTGCTTCAGTTGAATTGCCAGTATATGATTACTGTAAACATAAATTGATGGTCATTTTTGGGAATCATATTTCTAACCACTTCATGTAAGTTAACATTATGGTTTTAAATATAGTAAAACTATTTTGATGTATACAACCTTATTTTGAAGTTGTTCATAATATTTTAGATCAAGTCTCATCGCTAGCTTCTTTAGTGCCATCGCATCAAATCCTATTGATGTTATCAGGGTAAATACACAATTAATTGAATTATAATGTACAACTTTTATTTTTGTAATTTAAACATTAAATTTACTTTGAATATTCAGTGTTTAACTTAAAAATTATAAATATAATATACTGACATATTGTAATATGTTAACTAAATGAATAAGAAGCTTTATTTTGAAAATTAAAAACAGTATATGTAGCTGACTGTTTATTGTATTTATTTCTGATTTGAAATACAAGTTCTGGATCAGACTTTTATCAATAATAATATTTAAGAATAATAGTTTAAAAATCATAATAATTTTATAATTAAAAGTTATCTAAAGTTAGTATTACATTATACTATTAACAATGAAGAATGAACCAATTTTTCAGAATTCATCTTTATTTAAGATTTATTTATTGAAGTTGGGTTATTTTCTCGGAGAAAAAGAGGAGTGCATAATATTATATTGACATAGTAATGTACATTTATTTTAATATTATTTGATTCTAAATACATTCTAAAATTTCAGACCAGACTCATGAATCAAAATCAAAGTAATTATAATGAGATTGGTAATAACCATATCTATAAAGGGAGTATTGATTGCTTTTTAAAAGTATGTACTCTAATTTATGCTCTGTAAATAAAAATAATATTTCCATTGTTATGTTTTAGACTGTCAAATATGAAGGTGTATTTTCACTTTACAAAGGTTTTGTTCCTACTTTTGTCAGAATGGGGCCATGGAATATAATATTCTTCATAATTTATGAAAAACTAAAGTCAATTTAAGTTTTAAGTCTATTAAATATTTAAAACTAAACAGCACTCAATAAATTCTACTTAATTTGTATTACCTATCTATGTTATACTGAATCATTGTATTGCATATTAAATTGTTGTTTTAAATTTTTAAATTATTATTTAAAATAGTTTATAGTTCTATTTGTTTTATATTTAATTAAGCATATTTATCTAACAGTTAAAAATTGTTGAAAATGTATACAAAGCCATTAATTTATTACTTTATGTTATTAGTTATCAAATTATATTAGCATGTTAATTATAAATATTATATGACTAAAAAATAAATATATGTATATATAAATATTATATGTTTGTCTATTATACATGACCAACATTATATTAAAATAAAATGTGTCATCTTGAATACAACTAGGTCATTATTGTAATACAAAAATATAATTTTGAGTATTTATTGAATGTGCAACCTTCAAATTCATATTTTTATTTAATTTTTCTATATCGTAAACTTATAAATTGTAAATAAGTCTAAATTTCCCAGTCATTTATAGATTTTTTTTTATACAAATCCAGGATTATTTTTTATTTGTGTTGAGCAAAAACTAGTCGCTTGAATAATTAACTGTAGACCACATTCTTTTTTTCCAAACTATTCGGGATTAGATGCAATAGGTGCAATAGATGTCTAATTCTTTATACAATTAAAATAAAAAAATAAAAAAAAAAACAAGTATATTACAATATAATAATATTTCAATTATAATATGTAAGCAATATTAGTTAAAAATAACTTATGTACTAAAAACTTGAATTTTAAGAATTCAATAAGATTAATTTGAAAATAGAGCTTTATCCCTATGATTAAATTTATAACATGAAGGTACATTATGTAAAGTTTCCATATGATATGATCGTAATCATTAAAATGATTATTACATAAAAGGGATTAGTGCCAGTTTTCCAAATTTTCTGTAAAAAATTTTTTTTTCGTATTTTAATGATAGACTTTTCCATCAATCTTCTGCTCCGTATTTATCAATGAGGAGAGAGTGGTTTATTTTCTTTATTAACACATATACAATCTTTTCCAAATAGGTACAATAAGAGTGTTAATCAAAATAATAATATGACATGAATATTTGACAAAAGAAGTTACTCATTGATGGCGCTTTTAAATGATTATTTTTTTAAATTTTTTCTCAAGTTAAGTGAATAGATACTAATATCTATACTAATTTTAGTTTAAGCGCCTTGAAAGATTACCAGGAATGACATTTTTTAAAAGAGCTTTTATTAGGTAATTAGAGTGAGAAGCTAGACAATGAGGAAATCTTTTATACTATGTTATTGCTTTTTTGATAAATATGGGGGGGGGGTCTTGTTAATTTTCTTAATGTAATATTTTGAAAAGTCTGAATTTGATTTTTTGGCATTTCCATTAGCCATTCAATAGTTGGAAAAGAGTATACTCTAAAATAGTTTTTTATTGTCTAAAAGTATAAATCATTGGCCAATTTTTCAGTTATCCTATTTGAAGTTAAAACTTTATTTGACATATAATATAAAAGTATAAAAATAGGAAATAAAATATTAATTTTAGATTCTGAGTAGGTGAAACTTATGATTTTACAAAGATATTTATATTTTTTTTTCCTGTGGACAACTTTTTTACTACCAATTTTGCTCCGATCTTTTAGTGTAGCACCAAAGAAAATCTGTATGGAGTAGTAACTTTTTAATTGTCTCGAGTTTTCCCAAAAAATGTGAAAAACCGGGGGAAATTGGTATAATATTAAACAAATATTATTAAAGAAAATATATAATGCCTATTTAATTATTTTACTATAATATGACATATATGTATCATTGACAGCATCCTTACCAACTGAACTTGGTTCAGAATCGTTTTTTCGTTTTTCATTAGCAATGATTTATAGTTGCGTACAGATATAGGTACATTAAATTCCCTTATATATCCTACCATCTTAACTTCTTACCTACAATAACGGCTGCACTCGTCCCCATTATCCTAGGACAGCTTTTTTTTTTGGTACGAAACCTATTCACATTTTAACTCTGAAAAAACCATTTTCAAGCTAACTTCATGAGACTGAATTCTTTCAAGAATGTTTTTAGACATTTTATTAGATTACTAGGGCAGAATAAAATTACCACAAAACAGGTCTATTTTGATAAAAAAAAATATTATTTAATTTAATTTTGGAATTACATCAATTAATGATTGTTCAAATCATGGCAAATAGCCATGTTCAAATATTCGTAAACAAGCTCTTTCATGAACAATTTGATGTTGTGGTACAAATATAGGTTAGCGAACATTTTTTCCA
Organism: Cinara cedri; assembly: GCA_902439185.1. Taxonomy (NCBI): domain Eukaryota; kingdom Metazoa; phylum Arthropoda; class Insecta; order Hemiptera; family Aphididae; genus Cinara; species Cinara cedri. The sequence continues at coordinate 778,030 of CABPRJ010002384.1, read as the reverse complement.
AAGTCATTTGTTACGATGACCATTTCTTCCACAAGAAAGTATTCATGGAACAAAATTTCTTTGGAGGAAATATTTGTAGAATATAAGTACGGAATAAAGATATAGTTATCTTATAATTCAATGGTTGAAACAAGTATTTTGTGGGACAAATAGTATTCATCCAGATAATATAAATAATATTATTTGTATAATATCCTGTGTCGTTAACAGTATTATCAAAAATCAATTTTGTTTACGACTGATAATACGATGATAATATTTTGTATTAAGTAATATGTAGTTGTGGAAGTTGTGACATTTTGTTTGAAGGTTTAAATGTTCACTTTGTTTCTGTTAATTTTATTTGTATGGTTTAATAGTTGACGTGTATATAAATTTAATTATATTTTATTGTAGTATTTACATTATTAAAATTTAAAATCTAAATTTATTTTAAAAAAATGACTTCCAAGAAAAGTTTTTTTTGTATGAATTCACTGAAACACATTGACGCATTCGCTAAACCATTAGAGGAAGTTCAGATTAAAACTGTATGGGGTGGATTTGGTAAAAATTAATTATTTTAAACATATTTGTTTGGTATTATAATGTTTATAGTTCTCTACTGTAAATCCATCATCATTGTTTTTAGGATTCTTAGAATAATAAATAGTTTTATGATTTGGTGTAAAGTAGCCAGATTATATTTTTAAAAATCCATGAAAGCAAATTCCAAATTTACTTTTATGTAAGCTTTTTTTTTGGCATTTAGTCCTCTAATTATGATACCAATTTTCTAAAAGATTAATTCAAATTGTTTAAATATTTTAGAAAGGGGTAGGTATTAAAAATTAAATTTAATAATTTTAAATCTTTTATCTATAGTTAATTATAAGTGTGTTATAATTTTTTGTTGGTCAAAAAGTATTTAAAATCTATACGAAAAATATACTGCAATTAATTTTTTTAGTATATATTTATTATTATTCTGAAGTAATTAATTAATTTACCTATGTTTTTAGTTTCTTTGGTTTGTTTTTTAACCATTGGATTCTTAATGGTGTCAAATGTAGTCGAATATCTTGATAACACTCCAACCGAAGAGCTTTTTGTTGATACATCTCGAAATAAAAAATTACAAATCAATTTTGATATAATTGTTCCTAAGATATCTTGTGATTGTATGTACTTATTTTTATTCACTTTTATTGAAATATTCTTTAAACTAAAGTTTAGTTATTTGTAGATTTAGCTTTAGATGCAGTAGATAGCTCAGGAGAAACACACCTTCAAGTTGAACATGATATTTTTAAAAGAAGATTGAATTTAACAGGACATCCTATCAGTGATCCTGAGAAGTCTAATGGTAATAAGAATTTGTTTTATGTATTTTGTATATCATTATCAGTTTGTTGTATATTTATGAAATCGAACAGACTCAAATTTCAGTATGAATAATGTAAATATTTGCTACATTAGAATTTGCTTATAATGGGATTTAAAGATTCAGATTATTATATTGGGATTATAAAAAATTAATTTATTAAAAAAATGTTTTATATTAAGCATAAATAATTCATTTGTAGTATTAAATGCATAAGAGCATATTGCATTTTATATTAACCTAATAATGTTTTATATTTTTTTGAAAAATAATTTGTTATAGTACTTTGTTTATAATTGAAAAAATATGTTTTTTTTTTTTTTTTTAAAAAAACAATTTGCATCCATTGCAAAACATTGCAATCAAATAATGTGACACATTATCTGTTACAGATAAGTAGACTATGATAAAATCCAATTTGTTGGTTATAAATACATGTATATCTATAATAATATTGTTATAGACAAATGTAAAAACCAATTTCCATTTAAAAATAACATTCTTATATCTTGCTTATCTTTGTAACCAACATCATTATAAATTATCAAATTTCTGAACATGAGATATAAAATCAATCATATACATTGCTAGGAATCCTTTTACATAGAATATCATTGTGTATAATATTGTAGTAAGTGAAGTTGACAGTAATTTTAAACTTCTTAAGAATAGGTTCATATATACCTAAGGGTGGATTCAGGAAATATTCAAGGGGGAGGAATAGAATACCCCTTAAATGATAATCACTTTATTTATAAGTTATTGTTTAATATTAACTGTCCTGCACAGCTTTGCATGTAACTGTATTAAATTCAAAAATATGTAAAAATAAAAATGTGTCCCTGTTTTTCCAAATCTTTTAGTGATGTTCAATCTAATTATAAAAAAATACAATAATGAACTAATGAACTTTAGTAGTTTAAATGAGAAGTGATAACAAATATAAACTCATTTGTCCAAACAAACTTTTGCATTAGCAGGGTGATAATTATTTATTTTTGTATTGTTTAATGCTGAGTGCTGAGAATAATTAGCCTACATTCTGCTTCCTCCCTATACTAAAAAAAAGTATTCCAATATTAAAACTGCCTGTCTATATCACAAAATATGAATTTTTTTTTTTGAAATTATGCATACCTATTTATTTGTTTTATATATTTTTAGGGGTCAGCAATACAAAAAAATTAACAGTAAGTTATTAACTATAAATGTAAGTTTTTTGTTATCTATTGAATTTGAAAATGTTGTAATTAGCATATCTATATTAGCTTTACAAGGTGATTTTTTTTATCATGAACCATCAATTACCTCGTGAGTTTTTTAAGTGAATTTGTTTTCTGTTTTTTCTAATCATTATGAAATCATTTAAGCTTTATTTTAAAACCATTTTAAATTTTTTATCCCTATTCCGTATACTTTAAATAAGTGCATCTTTTTTTGATTTTCAAATAGGAACCCCCTCCTTTTGAATACAAATTTAATTAGAGAATATTTTTCTAGAAATTTTGATATGCATAACATTAATATTAGATTTACTGTTTATTTATTACCCTTATCTACTCCTCCCATCTAAATTTTATACTGTTGATCTGATATTAGTGTAATACATATCAAAATTTCTAGAAAAATATTATCTTAATTCAAATCTGCGTTCAAAAAGGAAAAGTGTTCCTATATAAAAATCAAAAGTATGCACTTATTTAAGGTATATAGAGTAGGGGTAAAAAATTAAAAATTGTTTTAAAATAAAGCTTAAACAATTACATAATGATTGGAATATACAGAAATCAAATTTACTTAAAATCCTCTGATAATTGCTGGTTCATGATAAAAAAAATCACTGTATATAATACATGTATGTGTAATATAAATATTTTAGTTTGAACCCCAACTAAATTCTGATGAGTCAGAATCAAATAAAACTTCTTGTGGTAGTTGTTATGGTGCAGAAAGTTCTTCATTTAAGTAAGTAAAACAATTTTTGTAATGATTACAACATTTAAAACTGTTATTAATAACTGAAATATGTGCATAAAATTAAATGTGAAATTTGTTAAACTATATTCACTATTTATAGGTGTTGCAATACATGTGATGATGTTAAAAGAGCTTATAAAATGAAGAATTGGGATTTTCATCCTTCTAATATTGAACAATGTAAAAACCAAACATTTAATAATGATATGCCAGACAATGCATTCAAAGAAGGATGTCAGATTTATGGTTCACTCCAAGTAAATAGGGTCAGTAATGAAAATATGTTTAAATACTGTTGAAGTACAAGGAGCAAGTAAAAATTATTAAGAAGAACCTATTTTTTTTTTTTTTTTGAAGAGACTTTTCAGCAATAATAACAAAATCATTATAATCTATTTAAAACTTATTTTTAGGTTAGTGGAAGTTTTCATGTAGCTCCAGGAACAAGTTTTTCTTTGAATCATATGCACGGTAATTTTAAGTTTAATTATTTACTAATTGAAGAATTAAGTGTATAAGTATACACGTATAATATATAAATAAATAAATTATAAAATATTGTGTTATACATCTCATAGTTATAATTTGGAATTGTACTTACTGGAGTATCTCACAACAGTACTATTAATTAATTTATGAATGTTTAAATAAAACTAATGTGAATTTAGATATTATATAGATAGTTAATTTTCTTGAAAAGTCTTCTATGCTATTTCATGTTCAATAGGAATGTCAATTCAATATTTGGTAGGGTAGAACATAATTATGATGGTCTCAATAAGTTTAAAACTAGATTTGTTTTCCTATTGCTTTAAAAGCCATTGAGGTCTTTTGTAGCTTCTATTAAGTTCCTCTATTTATGGTGGTCAAAAGTTGCCATTTTATCTACTATTTTAGATTCTGAGCAGAGAAAGGAATGTATTGGTTTTACAATGTTTTTATTTTTATTTTTTGTGAACATTTCTACCAGCAATTTTACTCAAACATATAATGATAGCAATTTTTAAATAGTTATTTTATATTATAGCACTTTTTCTGAAAGACTGGGGTGGTACTTTAAATAGGTCATTTTTGATTTTCCTAGTTTTCTCAATAAATGAGAAAAATAGGTATAATATTAAATAGATATTATTAAAGAAAATATATAATACACGTATAATTATTTTACCATAATATTAAATATATATTATTATTGACGCAAAGCAACAAACCGAACCCTGCTCAGAATTATTGCTTACAGATATACATTAAATTTCCCTTCTACCTTCCCACTTCTCACTTACAATGACTCAACCATGTGCAAAGTCTGTCCATATTTTTATATCTTTATTTACTCTATCTTGTCATTATTGCTGAGATTTTCCAGTTGGTTTGTTAATCACTACTTGCTGTACCCATTTTTTCTCCCAGTCTAGACACTTAATTTTCAGAAAACATTTAATATATGCTTTATTATATAGGGATTTCAAGATTGTTTATTCACCTTATTTTATATTTTTGCCTATATCATCCAACTATAATTTAATACTTGTTTACAATTTATATCAAGTAAAATATTCGTTTTTGTTAACATATGAATTATTTAAATATAAATGATCTTGACTTGATCTTACAAATAACCTTCAATGAACTTAATGCTGAAAAATTATTATCATAGATTACTAATAAATCATGTTCATCTTTTCATAATGGAATGTATGTTATATTATGGTCTATCGGGCCTAAGTTTGGATCTAGAGTTCATCAATGTTGACCTGGCAGCTACTTTAAAATGTAGGTCTGGACAAATGCATACTCCTGCTCACCTTTCAAATGACGCTCCTGATATTTAAGCTAAATATTACTGAAACTAAAAATCGCCTTTGTATTTTTGCATAGTTGGTTTACTAAACTTGATTGTAATAAGTGTGTTTTATTTATTTTATAAACCTTAATTTAAGTCATTAATTCTTCATTGTATGAATACTTATGTAAAGTAAACAATTTTTAATATATTAATAAGGATTTTAAATACTTTTATTATTATAGTTCATGATGTACATCCATTTACTTCAGCGTCATTCAATACAACACATACCATACAACATTTATCATTTGGTCAAAAATTAAAACATATTCAAAGTCAAGGCAACAACCCTTTAGATTTAACAGAATCTATTGCTTCAGAAGGTAATACAATAATTTGATATTGAAGCATTTTAAAACAATTTAACTCATATTGGATAATTTCTAGTTCTTGTTTAAATTAAATATTGGAATGCTATCCATATTTAGTAAAGTATTGAACTATTAAATGGGATGAAAAGCAACCATAGGCAAGAATAAGTCAATCATTTAAAATAATTTCATAACAAAAGATAATTTAACTGACATATAATTGCTTTCTATTAGCTAATAATTGTTTGTATATCACATATAATCATTTGGTATAAGAAATTCAATTTTAAACAAAAAATTAACTGAAAAGAAGCTATTTCAGATTTATTAAAACTTCATAAAAATTTAATTATTATATAAATTATTTAGTCATTTAACATCTAAGTGCGGCTCCGATACCCATAAATGTGCCAAATGTTCCACCACTCTGTAGCATAGATTTTGCCATTGTGCCCATGAGTTCTCGGCCTCTTAACCCAGACCTAAATTAAATATTAAATTGGAAATACACATTACATATTTTATAATTAATATTGCATAATTACCTTAAGCCTCCTACACCTCCAAATAGCATTCCAATTGTTAAACCTATTGTAGCACCCAACATGAATGATGTTGATACTCTGTCATAACATGAAGGTTTTTGGTGAATTGCTCCAAAGCTAGGAACTGGCATTTTTTTTTTTTAATTCTAAAATGAGCAGTGCACGAAAAAATCTTTTTATCTTGTCCCCGCAATGTTATCGTCATACTTGCTTTTTTTCTAATTTTATGGTTAATGTGGTTTTACAATGTTATCTCCAGTAATAATTGACTACTGTTATCACGATTTACACTAATTCGTAAATGATAAAGATTAGTAATAATTTAATCTTTTTCTATGATAATGACGGACCAAAAGCATAATTATTACTAAATATTTTAAATTTGTTATATTTAAATTCTAAATACTACTATTATAATTGTAATATTATGCCTTTGTTTTTTTTCCCTTCGGCCTAAAGAAATGGAGAAATTAATTGAAAAGAAACCCTGAATTGTTACATAAAATCACGTCGGGTAGTATTTTATTTGAAGTGGCTATTTATTTATTTCGTTACCAGTCTATTACTATGGCTGAGTTTCCAAAGATAGTTCTTATCCGTTTTCGAAAAAGACGTGCTATTCACTAGAACACTATCATATGTCTTGTATTTTATGGTTGCATCGTGGTAATTATGACAATATAGATAGGTATGCTATCAACTTTGTGATACGCAACATTCGGGCTCTCCCATTTCAAACGTGACGGCATTCATTTTCCATTTTTTAAAATTATTATTTATTATATTATAATTATATTATATTATATTGGTGTTCTGCAATTCTGAACCTTCTAGCATACCAATCTATTTTGTCATGATGATAATGATAGTAATTATCACGATAGTGGAAAATAAGCGCTCAATCTTTTGATTCTTGAATTTTTAATCAATTTAAATTGGGTTTACAATGTTATAGATATTTACAGAAATAATCACTCAACTCGGTCGGATTTTTTTTTTATAATAATAATAAAAATAATCTAATTTTTATCTATGGTTGATACCTACCTACAATTATATTGGTAACGCAACAATATTATAATATTTTACTATTCTTAAATGAAAATGTATGTATCATTGAACTCTATATTATGTTATACTGAAATAATCTCTGAATTGCGATAGTTATTTTATATCACAAATTTACAAGTTATTATAATAGTACATTTTTGAAGGAATTTAATTTAGGTACTTAGTTATTTTATGTAGTTATAGATATGTAATTAGTTTAATCTTTTGTTTGATTTTTTTTCGTATCTGAGTATCTGATGTATCAGAAATCTTACTCTAATAAAAATGACAACAGACTATTTTTTTTTTTGTTGTATTTTGTATCTAGTTGTTGCATTGAGGAGATTATCTTTTGATTTTCCTAGCAGTTTTCATAATACTTACGGCATTTAAAAACGCATATAACCAAACTTTGCTCAGGATCATTTTTTGTTAGTAATTAAATTAAATAAATTTGTTAGCAATTTTGTTAGGATTATCATTGCTAACATATATATATTATATAACTTTATATCTCCTACCTTCAAACTTGTATCTACAACAGTTGCACATCCATCAGTAGTATTGGTTCTTTTTTAAATTCAAATTTTATTATTCTTTAGTTATACAAATATAAAATTTGGTGTGATGATAGCTATAGTTAATATATCAAACAAATGTAAACATTTTAAATTCTAAGCAGAGTAAGGAGTGTATTTTTGTTAAAATGAAACCAAATCCAACCCATTTTAATATTATGAAAAAGAGATAGATAGCTAAACTGTAAATAGATTTATAACATACCTATATCTATTTATTAATTTCAATGATAAGTTTAGAGCAGATTGAAGTCTTTTTCTCTTGGTTCTTTAGTTTATTTTGGGTTTTTGCTACTTTTATTATTTCACTCTATGTACTTATATCTTAATCCCGGTGCTCATTTTTCTGGGTCTGTTAGAGCCTGCCTTTTTTAAAATTATATACCATTAAATACATGTATGACTCATTCTAAATGTTTGCTTCTTATAAATTACTTGATATGGTACACATTTCTCTATTAATTCACATTCGGTAATCCTCATTTAACATGATATAGGATCATAGATGTATTACAGTATTTCTCTTTTGAAAGTTAACAATTTATCTTCATTGTCCTCTATAACCAATCATTTTACATCCCTAGGATAGAACTGGCCATAAATCAGTTAAGTAAAGGTTTGTATTAGATTGTACAAATAACTGCTTTGCTTTGAAATTATTGAATTATAAATTACAAATATAAATAAATTATAAAATACATTTTTTTTTTTTTATTTAGCCCATGTACACATACAATATTTATGGTACAGTTTTCTCTCCTTGGCAAAAACTTAAATACTCTACTGATTAAGAAAGCTACATACATAGTATTTCCAATATAATAATAAATTATAGTTGCAAAAATAAGAGTTAGTTACGGGTTGTCCTTTAAGTACTCTTTTATCTGAAATTTATATGCATAATTATAAAATAAATAATATTATTAACAACACAATATATAATCTATATATAAAATTATATTATAGATATGTTGATGGTACTTTCATTTTAGTAAGAGGTTCAAATAGACAATGAGAAAATTTAGTTAACTACTTAAACAAAATAAATAAAATCATTTAATTTACACTAGAAATATAAATTAGTTTCTTAGATCTTATAGTTTCCATAATTAAAAATAAATTTAATTTAGTATTTACAAAAATCTGACAAAAACTGATGGTATAATGGTACTACATCATACTATATATTACATGATTCTAATCACCCTTATTCTCAAAAAATATAATTTTTTAATTCAATATTTTATAGGCTTGAACGTATTCCATTAAATAAATATAATTATCAACACAAGATCAATATTATCTATAATATAGCTCATAGACATAATTTCAATTTAAATACTATTAAAAAAAAAATTCATATAAGTATTAAAGAAAAAATAATACACAACTCGCCAAATAATGTTGTGAACTATTGTAGTATAAAATATTAAAATAATATATCTAACGAATTCTCTAAAATTCTGAACAATAATACAAATAATGTAAACATCGCTTTTTAGTCTAATAATAATTTAATCAAACATACATACAATAAAACTAAAAACTTCACAAAAAATACCCTTTCTTTTGAAAATACTAGTATATAATATATTAAATGTAAATATAATACATTTTATACAGGTAAGACAAATAGAAATTGTAAAATCAGTTATAGAAAACACACATTTCTGAAATAAAATTTAAAACAACCTGCCTTTAATTTAAATTTCACTAAACATATTTTAGAAAATAACTATAGATTAAGAGATATTAAATATCCAAAATAACATTTACATTAGTTCAGTTTTAGAAGAATTACATGTACACAATGAAATAAAGAAAATAAGTTCTAATAATATTTTAAATGTATAAACCAATTTTAAAAACAATATCTTATAGCAATATATTTTAGATAGTAAATAATAACCAAATAATTTTTATTTCTTAACATATCTATGTCTAATAATAGCCCAATTTAAATAATTATTTCTATGTAAAATTACTAATTTGTTTAATTATTTTTCTATGTATTCCTTCATTTAATTTTTTATATTCAGTCACATTTTACATTTTGACTTTGTGATATACCTGATGATGAATTCAGAACCTATACAATACACTTATCATAATACTCCAAGCATTCATTCATTTATTTATTTTTTATTTACACATTTATTATTAATAATTTACTATAAATTAATTAATTAATGGAAATGAACAAGAGTTTGGTTAAACTGATTAATTTTCATTGGAAATAGTAATCACAGAACAAATTACAATTATTTATGGTTTAACAAACCATAAAACACTAATAAAAATAAATCATGTTTCTTTTATCCTTTTTATGTACATGTATATATTAACATACAATAATCTTAAATTTTTAAATGGTTATCCACCAATGCCTTTTTAAAACTCAAATACAAAGTCTTAAAGAAAGTTTAAAAATATTGATTGCTATTTCAAAATAAAATGTTGAAGTGTGGGGAATAAGTCCCAAATTTTAAATATATATTAAAATATACAAGTTGTAATGAGTTCATATAACTTTATTTTGCTAATGATATAAAACTGATTAGATATTTGAAATTAGAAAATTATGATTTTATAAAGAAATTAACTAATATATCCGTTAAAAATCTGGTTTTGTCATATTCCAAATAAATTTAATCACATTGTTTTCTGAAAATATTTGTTTTGAAAAAACCCAATATCTAACATTCTGATAATTAATATAGGATATTGGTTTTTGTGGATACTAACTATTAAATATTTTATAATGAATGAAAACTAAATTAAATTTTCTCAAATTCTCCATAGATGTGTTCTTAGATAGTTCATTAAAAAAGAACTACCTGGCTTAATATAAAAATAATGTTTTTTTTTTTATATAGGTTAATCAATAGATTTTAGGAGGATAATACAATTTTTTTTTCAAATAAATATAAGATTTTGTTTTTATATAGGTGCAACAATGTTCCAGTATTACATTAAAATTGTGCCAACACTATATCAAAAAACAGATGGGACCGCATTTTCTAGTAACCAGTTCTCAGTGACTAAACACAACAAGGTAAATCACAATTTTAGTTTTAAATGAATATTTTGAATTTGAAATCTATAAATGAAATAGTGTATAAGAATTATTTCCTAAAACTCTTATATTTAACATTAAAATTTGTTTTTACAATTAAGTACCTAGAGGGTTTTCTAAATTTCATGTTAGAGTCAAACTTGTACACTTTTAAGTTTGGATTAAGGGAGAGTAGTGGAAGCATTATTTAAACTCTATATGCCACATGACACTCCACTACTCGCCCCTTACCCAAACTTAAAAATGGAATAAATAGTCAAATGGTTGATGGAAATAAAAAAATTAAACTTCAAAATGTATATAAACTAAAACTTCATCTATTTTATAGATAGGTTTCATCCCGAAAAATAACAACAATTTAACAATATAATGTTTACAAAAAAGTATTTTATGTAAAATGTCATTACTACTTGAAATTAAAAAGACCCTGCATACTTTTACATACAAAAAAATATTATACAATGTATTTAATAATAATTTTTCTATTGAGGACGTTTTGCTGGCATCTACTGTTTCAGTCCAACTACTGGGTAACATACATAAAAAATGTTTACGCACAATAAATAAAACTAACCTAATTTTGATTTTAGAATAAAAGTACCTATTATGAAATTTATAGAGAACAATATTTTTGAGAAAATTTTATCAATGATTTTTGAATTATGAACTATTAAAAAAGTCAGTTATTTAAAAAAAAAAAAAAACCAATAAATAAAAACATTTGTTTTGAGCTGTATATGTTTAATAATACAAAAACCCTGTGCCATATCCTCATGTTATGTACTTGGACTTAGACAGTAGATGGATACAGGGATAATGTCCTCTTAACTGCATTTATGCATTAATTATTTAATAGTAAAAAAAAATTGTTTTTTATCAACTAACACTTTTTTTTTAAATTGCTTTAAAGCAATAAACACAAGAGATTGTTAGGTCTAGCTCAGAGTGTTATGCAACTAGCCAGTACAGTTTGTGTAATTTTTATTTGATTTGCAACTTTTTTTCTTTACTTGATATTTCTAGTTGAATCAAGCTGCATTTCTGCATATTTTGCTAATTCATTTTATCATCTGTTGATTTAGGGTGATTGAGATGCATATGGTTTTATGTAGGGTGTAGTTAATGTGCACCAACTTGTCTTCATTATTTTTTATTTTCCATAGGTTTGTCCAATAATATATAATGTTGATTGTCACTTGTAGGATCTCAGTCCTAGTTTGTTAATCTGTACTTGTTGATATTATTACTGTGAACTAACTTATTTCTAAATTTATTTTTTGAATAGGTTATCGCATTTGATAGAGGTACCTCTGGAATGCCAGGAATATTTTTTAGCTACGAGTTCTCACCCATTATGGTGAAATTTACAGAAAAGCCAAAGTAAGTGAATTGTTTTTTTTTTTTTTAACACAATAATCATTTTTATAATTTGTAACATTAACTTTCATATTTGGAAGATAAGTAATCTAGTTAAATTTAATATATTATTATATCTATTTTTTAAAAAATATTAATTATTTTTAAATAATAAAATAAAAACTTAGGCAAGATTTTCTGTAGAAATGAGCTAGTACTGCTCTAAAATCAATATCCAATATTTGAGATAAAGCACTGAGAGATAATAGAGTGTAAATGAGTTAATGTTGAAATAATAAAATATATTGTGGTTTAAGACCTTTTTTTTTTTTATCTAGAATTAAATTTAATTAATTACACTAGCACATAAATTAATTGAAAAATGGTTATTGTAAAAAAATGTATTTGCAATTTTAAAATATGTTTGCTCTTCTAATAATTTTAAATATTTTGTATTTTTAGATTATTAGGACATTTGATCACCCAATTTTTATGCAACATAAGTGGTGTTTTTATTTGCTTTTGGATTGTTGATATAGTTATGTACAAAATCACAAAGATGTATAATTTACGCAAGGAGCATTTACCAGATGCTAAAAAATAAACAGAAATAATAATAATATTGTATTAATGTTTATTTATAAAATGTTCATAATACAATTTTTACATTTGCTTAAAAACAACCAAGTTAATTAATTTTTTTTTTTATAAAAATTTTTACTTTTTGGACCAGTATAAAATTTTGGTTTTCGTAAATTTGTAGGACCTTTCCTAACAATACTCAGTTTCTCATTCCTGTGTTTTTCGATGGCCATGGAGGTTTTTTGATAATTTTTATCCTACAATAATAATAAAATGTATATATACAAATTTTGATGTCTTTGAAATATTATAATTTTGTGTACAATATTATAAAACACAAAGTAAAAATATAATAAATATCTTGTACTTATCGATTTGTTGATTTTATTGTAATAATATAAAATATGTATTTCAAAATGTATATAAATATTATAGCAATTACCTTATTAGTTGAAAATGTCAATTGTCTATTACCACTAGATAATATTTTGACAGAATTAAAGTTTTCTGAAATAATTCTTTCACCAAGTGTGGCACTAAAATTAAAATATAAGATTAAATCATATAGATTAAATATTAATATTGTATATACCTAGAGTTGTTTGTAGAATTCAGTTGATTATTATTTGATCCAACAAATTCTTCTCCTTCTTTAATTTCATAAAATTTTGGCTGTATTTTATTTAAATCACTATCTATATTATCTTTAACGTTGAAAATGTTTTCAGATTTCATAACCTCATCACGTTCAGCTTCTATTCTTCGATATTTGGCTGCTCTATATTCAGATTTTAATTCTTTTGTCCAACTTTGATCATTATCATCTGAACTATATCCATCATTATTTTCTTCAGAACTAGAGCTAGAACTACCTTCAATTTCATCCTATCAAATTTTAAGTTAATGTTTTAATTTAATAGTAAACATTTAAAATAATGTAACAAAACATTTTTACTTCAACTTGATGAAATTGTTTTTGAATAACTCCTTCTATTTCTTTTTGTTTGGATTTATCTAATCGTTTTAAAATCGGATTTAATAATCTGAAACATCAATGCATTACATAAATATAATATTCACTTTTACCATGGGTAAAATAATAGAGTTTAGTGTAGAGAAAATACTGAGACAATTAAACCATTAAATTTAATTAAATAAAAAGTGGGAAATTTGATATTTAATTAAAATTTTTTAAAAAATTAGTGTAAATGAACATTAAATATTCTGTATTATGTGTTTTAATTAATATTAATAAATGATAAAAAAAAAAACTTGTGTTATTACTTATATTCTTCAGCATTTGGATCAACTTGGAAATCTGGATTTTCAAATAATGCTTTAAACCGATCATCTTTCAATAAACTGGTGGTAATTTTATTTTTTTTCCCTTCTCTTTCATCATTTATCAGTTTTAAAGCAAATTCTTTATTTATAGAAGGTAATTTCTAAAAAACAAATTTTTAAATATCATTAAACCACTGATAAATTAATATATCTTTTTTTTTTTTTTTACCTTAACTTGGACTCTATTAATTCTATTGGATTCAATTTTTTCTCGTACTTTTTGCTTACGATATTGTTCAAAAGCAAATGGTTCAATTACAGATTTTGATTTTCTATACAATCTGATATCCACAAAATATCCATGCATATAGGCTTTTAATAGATTTGTTCCTGAAAATTATTTTGAAGATATGATAAATTTCTTATGTGTAATAAAGGTAAGTAAAAGATAATATATTAATAATATTTTACCTATTAAATGTGATAAACCAAGTTCTTCTAATTCACTACGAGTAACAAATTTATAATCATCATAAACAGTTTCTTGATTTATTTCTGCTAGCTCTTCTACTAATGTATCCAGGAATCCACACCATTTTGGAGCAGGACCCAGACTCTAAAAATATAAATAAATACAATTTTTATTTATATAAAATTAAAAAGTAAGTAAATTGTCTAACTGGTATGTAGTAGGTTTGAATTTTTGTACTTTCATTAGCAATAAATAATATTCCTGTTTGTGGAATTATGCATAAATTGTTGAATTGAGTATCATTTCCAGATTCTAAAGCAACAAATAATTTTCCCTGTAAAATCAATATGTTTACATTAATTATAAGACTTTAAGGACACAAGTTAAGATTAGTTATAACTACATACAGAATTTTGATTCCATATTTTAACTGAAGACGAATCCATGGATAACACATTGTCATCTTGGAATGCTAAACTTTTAATAGGTAATCCAAATAAATGATCTTTAACTCTAAAAGGTTTATTTGAACGAATATCATATAAAAGTATTTGGCCATTAGCTGTGCCAACACCAAAAGTTAATGCATTTTCAAATTCCAATGCCGTAATAGAAGGAAATGCATCAGAACTAAAATGAAAAAGAACAGTTATAAAATTGAACAATTTTAAATTTTCTTTTTATATTGACCTAATATTAGTACTGTTGGTAATTGAATTTAAAGCACAATCCAAAATACCAACACTAACATGAACTCTTGGGTCCCATGCTTCTATTCGGCCTTCTTTAGTTCCCGTTAAAAGTAAATTATGAGAAGGGTTTAATGCCAGTTTATTAATTTCACTACCAACACTTGAAGCAAATGGATTTAAAAATTGTCCTCTGTCCAAATTCAATCTAAAGATATCAGAACTAAACAAAAAAAAAAAAATGTATATATTATGTAACCACAAAAAGTAAAAACATTTAATTTATATTTTTTACCTTTTTCCTGCAATAAATAAGTCACAAGTAGGAGGATGATATTTCATATCATGGCCAAATTTTGGTACGCGTAATCTATAATATCGGCCTTCTTGAGAATGAAATTCAACATATCGATCACATTGTAATATAACAAACTAGACATACAACAAATATCAATTTAAAAATTTCGGTAAATACTAAATATATACTATTATATATGTGAGAAATGTAATTTGTATACCTTGCTATAATCGGTTGATAGTAGTTCAAAAGTTACAGCTTCAGAATCAAAGCATCTTTCAAATTTCATAGCCAAATTATTAACATCAAAACATTTAATTCTGGGTTTATAAATACCAGTTGCTAAGATGTATTGTCCGTCTTCTGTTATTTTAACAGTGTTACTTAGGCCAGGCATATCAAAGTCTTGTATTAGTTCAATTCTCTTTTTTAATTCTAAAAGGTTGTTTTATAATTTTATACATATTAATGAAAAATGAAACTCATAACTAGGGCCTGGAACTTGATGCATATACTTTTTAATGTTTATATTCTAGACTCGTCTTTATGGAAATTTGACACTAATGTCACACAGAATTCAATGATACAAATTTAATTTTGCATTTTTTACTTTTTGTAGATATGTTAGCATTTTTTTTTTGTTTAAAGTCTGAGTTATACTTGTGAAATCCAAAAATAAATTTTTTACTGTTTTAGTAATAATGGTGGATATAAAACAATTGCAATTATTTACAAAATATTGGAAGGGCAAGTGCCCTGACCATTCATATCTTATATTACGTAGTTTTTCAAAATTGTATAGGTTATTAAGTTCCGAACCCTACTCATAATATATTATTTTTTAAACAAAATTTTTATGCGAAAGAATAAGGGGCTTGAAGACACTTTTAAAATCACATTTTTAAGTGAAAACTTCAGACAAATATGAAATACTTATCCATTAATTTCTAAAAAAAGCATTTGTTTCTAATAAAAAAAACTCAATAAACCAAAGAGAAAAAAAAATATAATTATGAACATAAAACCAACTAGATTTCAATAAAAAAATACCACATAGACATCCCACATTTAATATGTGTTGATATGTATTATATAGTATTGGTATGAAATATAATATATTCCTTCAAATATTTATAAATTATCAACATTTTTCATTTGTAGTAAAAATGTAAATTAAGTAACTTACCAGGATTTTTTTTCAATAATGTTCTTCTTTTTCTTTCTGAAAGCCACTATAACCAAAATAATTAGTAATTATAAAATTAAGTTTAAAAAAAAACCTAATTTATTTTTTTAAAGATTTTAGAAATTGCATTTTGATAGTGAATGTTCTGATGAATGAGAACATTAGCTACTTGTAATTAAAATATAATTTTTAAAAACTGTGAATTGCTTTCAAACATTGAGTTTCGAATAAATTAATATTATTTAAACACTAAAATTTATTAAACAAATATGGTCACATTATGTTTGCAAAATATATTTAGGTTCCCATTAAAATTTCAAAAGTTGACCTCCTACCATAAGATTTTAATAAAATATACAATCATTTAAGATGTTTATAAATCAAATAATTTTCAAAAAGTTATACATTTTTCTCTATTTTCAATATGTATATGATAAAATGACAGTAAAATAAATTTTAAATTATACAGTAAATATCATATTATTTACATAAAAGTGGCAAAACACTTTAGAGTCCAAAAATTGATATTTTGGACATAATGCATTTAGCATAAACTTTATAGGTATTATATTTGTTTGTACAAAAGTGTTGAAATATCAACTATGGAATTTTTATTTATGAGTCATTCAAATCATAATATGTTTCCAAGTCACCTACTAATAATAAATACATAACTAAAATTAAATAAAATTCTAAAAGATTCAAGAACTAATATAATATTATTGTAATAGCTAATTATTTTGTTAAAAATTAATATCTGAATGAAAAACAACTCACATCTGGCAATGCTTTTCCACAGCTTAGATTATAAATAAATGGACTGTCCATTGTATAGGAAAAATGTCAAAACGTAAACTAGTAAAAAAACAATAAAACAAACTTTATTCATAAAAGAAAATGCATCATGCGTTAGACAAATCAAACAAAATACAAGTAAACACTAATTTATGAGTCTATAAGTTTATCAGTTTATGATGTGTGAATGTGTGATTATCACGATTTAAAAACATACTCTAATGACCACAGTTGTTATCTACAACCATAAACATTATAAGGGTGCGTTCAGAAACATTATCCACGATTTCTGAGGAATTCATAAGAGAAAGATTAAACACCACCTAAACGACCATGTTATCAACCAAGTTATCTCAAGTATGTTAAACTGTTTATAGTTTTATCAGGTTTTAACAGCCACAAGGTAACAGATAAGAATTAATATACAGTTAATATAATCATTAATAATTATATTAAATTTTATATTAAATAGCTAATAACAACGAAATTGTTGCCATGGCAGCGAGCTGCCAAAAATTTCTTTTTAATTGTGGACTGACTGAACTGTTCATTATTTATGATAATTAATGAGGTTACATTAGAGAAAGAATTTTCAATTCGAATTAAATAGTACATAGACAATTGTGTTTTACATTATTCTAATAATGTATTTTAAAGCTTAGGTAATTTAGGTTAAAATTAATAATATTTTTTTATTAGTGTAATTTATTAGCTTTTGTTATTAACTATAGTATAGTTCAAACACTTACAACTACAATTTGAGGAAACCTTTTTAAAAAAATTTAATCAAATCTGACGTTAATAAGCGTGATAAAATAATAGATAAGCCGGGACTCGGATCCACACTAGGACGGACGTTGTCGTCGAACATGTTCGTTGATAATGTTTAGTCAGTACGTGTTTATTATGTGTGCAAATACAATAATCAAATGTTCGCTCAACAGGCGGCATTTGAACGGACATCAAAAAAAAAAAAATGTGGCAATGCCGTCTTAAGTGTGTAGACGTGATCGATAAATTAGTTATAATATATACATACAATTTATTTAGCTTTAAATGAATAAGTATTTTTGAATAAATAATTATTGTTTAAAAATTGTACAAGAATTAACTAATTATTGATCAAGCTTAACAATAGATACTTTGAATTATTATTGTTTTGTTTAAAACTTTAAACTTTAATTTTAAATATTGAATAAAGAATTTTAGATTTAAAAACGTATGTATTTAATTTATAATTATTATTCAATAACAATTATTGTTTTTGTTGTTCTCCCGCCTTATAAATTGGCAACTTTCCAATTGGATTTCCCGCTCGCATTATTTATTTGCATGTTAATACATCTACAAGTATTTCAGTGCAATATTTTAACAACAAAAACGGCGTACGATCGGTAACGATTGTTTCCGATCTATTAACTAAAGGGTCCGGCAACGTTCAGCAGTTAGTCACATATGCGCGAACGGGTATGCTCTTAAGTTGGACAGGGTATATGGGTATATATGGAACCAGTCCTTCGAATCAGCGAATTGAATTCTGGTGGAGTATTCTAAGGAAACATTTTATTCATTTCTGGATGGACGTATTTTGTTAATTTAAAGATGATGGATTAGTTTTACAATGATGTTTATTTTTTTTTTGTGGTCTGTGGACATTTTTTTTCCTTGTAAACATGCTTAAAATTATGTACCTAAAATTATACCTTTTCTGAAAGCTCTTATTAATTAGTTTTGATTTTCGGCGCGGTATTCGAAATAATGGCATTCAAGTGGTAAAAAACGTACATTTTCATTATTTTAAATAAACACGGATGAATGACGTTTTTTTCCATAAATAAACACAAAATAGTGTTTTTTTCTTAGCACTACTACACTTTCGTAACCTATATATTATTTTAACTAATCTCTTGATTCCGAGCATAACGAGGAAGCTATTGGTTTTAGAATGCTGTTTATTTCTTTTTTTTCTTTGTTCTAGTCTGTGGACATGTCTTTTCCTAGTAAACTTGCTTCGAATTTTATGCGTAGCAAATTTTCTGAAAGTTCAAATTGTCTGGATGGTACTCTCAAGTCATTTTTTTTATTTTCAACGTCATTTTTAAATAAAAGCACATAAGTGGGAAAAAACGTAGGAAAACGTACAATTTCACGATTTTATTATTTTATAAAACAGGATATATAGGAAATTAGTCATCTTTAGTTATCTTAAATATATACATGTATACTTATATATATATATATATATATATATATATATGTATATATTTATTTATCGTAGTATGTGGAGGTATATATTATTATATTAATTTTAAAATTATAGGTAGTATTGTATTGAATATGGACACATATAAAACTATAATAGAATTAAGGATATTATGTACATAAATAGATTGTATTTACTACCTAATTAGTATTGGTTTTATACTATTATATAAGAATATTCAATGAGATATTAATTTTCAAAAATTGCTTCAATTAATATAAAGGACATTGAAGTTTTTGTAAATAAAATATACAACATTGACCGTTGTAATTTTTCATTTTACACCCTCCCAGGAATTACGCCCGGGGCGTAAACACCTTTCGCCTCCCTCCTTGCTATTTGCCTGATCAATTTTTGAGAATAAACTTGTAGGGAAATGAAAGAAGATAAAAAGAAGGCCGTAATATATTTTACCTAATACCTACATTTCTTATATTTTCCTTCATTTTTTTTTCGGTTTTTTAAATTTGATGAAAAAAATCGAAAAATAACTTTCTCTAAAGTACCTCCCCACACTGAATTCCTTTTAGATAAAGTGCTACAATTAGAAATCTGAGTAAGTATTCTGGTAGAAAAGTTGCATACACATAACAAAAAGCAGAAAAAAAATGTATTTAATAAATAAACATCTTTGTAAAACCATAAGTTTCTACGCTCTACTCAGAATCTAAAATTACTTTGAAGATTTATTCCATCGTAAAGTAATAGCGAAGCCAGTGCTACTATAGATAGATCATAGGACAGAACAGGAGGTAAAAGATATATACTTGGAAGAAATAAAAAACGTAATCAACAGCCTGAAGAATTCAAAGACACATATTGGCCATCGTCATTCCACTTTACAAGAAAGTTGATAAAATTAATTGTAATAACTACAGGGGAATATCACTGCTGAATACAGCATATAAAGTGTTCTCAAGGATACTATTAAGAAGGTTACAATAATTTGTTGAAGAATGCATAAGAGATTACCAGTGTAGATTTTAAATAGGAAAATCAAAAATGGATCAGTGGTCGGTGATTGGTGAAACTATGGAAAAAAAAGTTGAATACAAACCAAATGTGTGGTAGGTATTCGTCGACTTTAAAAAGGCTTATGATAGCATCTACCGGAAAAGGTAATATAATATAATGTACGAATTTGGAATTCCAAGTAAGCTTATTTCCCTGACAACAGTATGTATGAATGGTACACAATATCAAGTAAGAGTTGACAATGTACTGTCCAGAGAATTCCAAGTTATGACAGGCAATTGATAGTGCTGTTGAACAACTGACTAATAACATTGTAAAAGCGATGAAAGCGGCAACACCTATAACACCAACAGGTGGTAAACGTGAGATTACCTTCCCAGTGGAAGTTAGGAAACTAGTAAAACAAACAAGAAAGGCACGGAAAAAATGGCACCGAACGAGAGATCCTTCGGATAAAACCGTCTGGAATCACACAAGCAAACTTTACTTAACATAATTAAAAAAGTAAAAATAGAAACGTTCAAATCATACTTAAGTGAACTTTCTGCATCGAATAACACTGGTTGTTCATTATGGAAGGCTACACGACGTATGAAGAGTCTGGTATGTACCACCTATATGAATGGAAGATGGATCATGGGCACGCTGTAAACAATATAAAGCAGATATGTACGTACGTCATTTAGAACGTGTATTTGACTAAACGAAGTGGTTTCCGAACTCGACATAGTTCAGTGTCAACCACTAAATGAAACACGAGATAAGATAAAGCACCTTACTTCAGTTGAAATCACAAAAGAAATTAATATGAATATTAACCCAAAAAAAGGCGCCTGGGTACCACCAGATTAACCAAAAAATCCTGAAAGAGTTATCCAAAAAGCTATGATTCATCTAACACACATATTCAATGCCATCCTACATGGTACTTAAACCAGGAAAACCACTAGAACAATTAACTTCATATAGACTAATTTCGCTTCTTCCAAGCATCTCAAAACTATTCGAAAAACAACTTCTAAAACGCTTAAAACCGTTGATAAAAGAAAGACAGCTTATACCGGAACATCAGTTTGGATTTCGAAATAAACCCTCAACCATTGACCAGGTCCATCGTGTCATCAACGTAATAAGCAAAGCGCTTGAAGAGAAAAAGTATTGCAGCGGAGTATTCCTTGACGTGGCACAAGCTTTCGATAAAGTTTGGCACTAAAGATTACTTATAAAACTATGTGAACAGCTGCCACATACCTGGTGCGCATTTTTCGTATCTTTCCTGGCTGAACGTCAAATCAGGGTAATTGATTGGAAAAATATATCGGCGGGTGTACCACAGGGAAGCGTCATTGGCTCAATCCTGTACTTACTCTACACAGCGGACATTCCAACCAAGAACTATTCAATGACAGCCAAGTTTGCTGATGACACGGCAATGATAACAACAAATGAAGATCAGCAGACTGCGACTGATTGGCTTCAAAGGTCCATCAACAACATTTCCAACTGGACGAAACGTTGGAAGATTAAAATTAACAGTGAAAAATCGGTGCACGTAAATTACACCTTGCGTAAAACCGTCTATAAACCGGTATTATTAGATCAGCAGAGCATTCCACAGTGTGACTCAGAAAAATATCTAGGAATGCATCTGCACTTTCGGCTCAACTGGAAGCACCACGCTAGACAGAAAAAAATGCAAATAAAAAGAAAATGCGACAATTATATTGACTGGTCAGAAAATATTCCGAACTAGACCTCACCTCACAAGCAAACGCCTCTTGTACGTAATGATAATTAAACTAATATGGACTTATGGAATTCAACTGTGGGGTTGTGTCAGTAAGCCCAATATTGAGATTATACAACGTTGCCCGAACATTGCTCTCCGTATCATTGTCGCAGCTTACCGGTATGACAGAAACGACATTATCAACAGAGATATGATGATCACCTTCGCCAGGACGAGATTACCAAGTTTGCCCGCAAATATGAGAAAAGACTGGATAAACACATCAATCCAGCAGCAATCCAACTACTAGACAACTCTCTAGACATTAGGCTTCTCAAATGTCGAAGACCATATGACTTAGTAAAAGACTCTTAGACTAAGATCGGAGCCACTCCACTGGGAGTGAGATTCCACACGTTTATTTTTTTTGTATATACATGCATCACAAATAAATATGTACACCTTTGATAATGTATTGTTAAGGATTTATTTTGATTGTTACAATAAAAGCTTTCAGGCTGTTTAAAAAAAAAATATAAATTATGGTTTCCTAACAATAGTAGGCTAACAACGAATAGACACGCCACAAATTATTATCAACTCGGAAGTCGTACCGTAGGGCGAAGTTTGAAATTAAAAAGTTGTATTCGTTATTTTAATACAATCATATTAAACAGCGAATAATAATCATCGAGAATTTTGTTGAGTAAAATATTGAATGTTTCTAAAAGTTGAATCAATATAAATGTATTCACTGACAGTATAATGTCTTGTTATTTTAAATTCTGTTGTGGTTTTTTTTATATCACTGTTATTTTTACATCGATATTGTTTTATGATACGGACAAATAAATGTACAAAAAGTGTGAAGTTTTTCGAATATATGTATCACACATTATATATTGTATATACATATGTAATGTAAACTACTTTTATAAATAATGATAAAAACGGTCTCCAAATTGTCTCAGACCCTTAATATAAGTTTGCTCACGGCGCTATATGGGCGTAATCTCCGGATCTCCATTATTGCGCAGTCTTACTAGTCTTACTGTTTGAAATGTGGTATTTTTTAAGATCGGAGCCACTCCACTGGGAGTGAGATTCCACACATGTTTATTTTATTTTTTATTTAATTTATTAAAATTTAATTATTTTGTACACCTTTGATTAAAGATTTATTTTGATCGTTACAATAAAAGCTTTTGGGTAGTTTAAAAAAAAAAAAAAATAAAACTAATACAAAATATCAACCTCTTAGGCAGGCTCCAAAGTGAACTTCAATCAAATTATTGGGTTACCAATATGATGAGAATCTATAATTATATGGTTTAGATTTCTTTTGATACAAGAATAAACAATGGATTCAATGAGCTTGACTAAATAGGGTAAAATGAATATAGGTCTGTAGTTGAAAACATCGGAGTGAATACCAGCCCTGAAGATGGGGGTGATAAAACTAGTTTTTCACAAATCGGGAACAATGCCTTCATCCTTAAAACACCTGAACAGAATAGACAGGAGCTGCAATTGCATGTCGAAAATTGTAGAGTAGATGAGCAGAAATACCGTCCGGGCTGTTAAATTTGTTATTTTTCGAAGATACAAGTGCAGAAAGTATATCCTCAATATTAAAGTGACAGTTTGAGAGTAGATTATATAGTTATAAACTATCCAAGTGGGTATTAGAAGGTTAAGAGAGAGGAGTTTTGAAAACGGATAGAAAGTATTTAGAGAATAGATTGGCTGAGTCAACGAGGTTCGAGGCTGATTCATCATGGAGATGCACCGTGGATGGGATTGGGGGGAGGGTTATATTTTAAGTTTTTTGTAAATTTCCAAAAGTGAGAAGGATTAGATGAGAGAGCGCTTTCGGTGTTTTTGATGTAAAGTAAATAATTAAGTTTGCATTGTCGTTTACGTTCGGCACGTAGTTGAGAGAATATCAGATAATCAAAAGAAAGGTTAGACAGTTTGGAGATTACATGAGCACGATTCTTGAATATTATCATATTTTTTGAGTTGAGGGGAGACCCAACGAGGAAATTTAGGTGTTATGTACATTTTTAGTGGGATGAACTTATCAATGGAAATGGGAAGTGCATAATTGAAGACGGATGTGGCGTCGTTAATGGAGTAAGCTGAACAAGTAGACTTCCAGTTAAAAGAGTTTAAGTAGTGATATAAGAAGGTGTGATTACCAGTTTTGAAGTCGTAAAATGAGTGGGATGCTAAAGCAAAAGGTTCTGCATTGTGAGAAAGAGAAATGAGCAGAGGTGGGTGGTTGGTGTCGGGGGACAGGAAAGAAGTTGGAGCTCTAGCGACACTTAGGGTAGGATTAAAAAAAACTAAGTCAAGGGCGTTACCACTGCTATTGAAATAGTAGTTAAGTTGGAGGAAGTTTAAGAAGAAAAAGGAGTCAACAATTGCAGTATACGAAGGAGACAAGTCACCAGAAGCAGTGAAACCAAGAGCATCAGATTAGCATAAAAAGTGAAGTATGTTACAATTACTGAATAAAATTACAGCATTAGGCTTGAGTGTGGGTAGCAGATGGTCAGTGCATGATATGTGAGATTCAACAACAAGCAGAGGGGAGTAAGAGGAAAGATAAGTGGATCCTATTAGTATAGAAGTTGAGTTAAGCGTGGTCGTAATGAATAGGTGTTCTACGTTATTGGTGTTAAGGGCTACAGAGAGGGGGTTGAATTTGGGTTTAATAGCAATGAGCACTTCACCACCTCGGAAGTAGAGGCTGTTATCAATATTCTTGCCCAGTCTAAAACTTTAAAAGCTAAGTAGGCCGAGTTCGGAATTAGCAATGTTGGGGATTAACCATGTTTCCGTAAGAACTAGAATATCATAAGAGATAAACAGGGGAAGGGAACTTCTAAGATTAACCAACTTAGCACTAAAATCACGAATATTTTGGTAGTAGATATTTAAATTAAACATATCAAAAGTGGTAATGCTACATGCCAGAGTTGGGATATAGAAATATTTTTTTTAAGAAATATAAACTCATTAGTAAAGTTATCATAGGAATAAAAACTATTAGAACATTTAATAAAATTATTGAGGTACAATTATATGAGGTATGAAATCTTGAGCATAACGATGATAAGTAGACAGGAAACTGGTGAGATAAGGCAGGGCGACAGTCGATTAGTTTTTTGGCTTGGATCTAACGACAGAGAAAACACTGTTGATGTATGAAATACAAAGGTCCGATTCCCCAGATCGTTGTCGACGTTCTAGCTCAGCGTGAGAATAGCGGAGTAGTTAGCGCTTGAGAGTTGTTTTGTTTCGAACTAAACGCATATTGTCAGGCAATCTTGAGCCACTACTGAACGTAGAGCGGTAACTACGGAGAAAACTGGCGGCTTCGTCTTTAGTAGAAAAAAACATATTCAGGGGCTTCGATTATCGTGATCTGAGACTTCCCAAGCGAAATAGCTTAAAGTAATTAGTAACGGATAAGGAAATGAATTCCAGGACTATCAATACTTCTGATAATTGATCAGAACTCTCAAAGTAGAGTTGTGAAACCTTTATGGATTATTCATTTTAAAGAAAACCCGATTTAGGTAATGGGACAAAAAACAAAAGATATTAAATGTACCTAATTGCACACAATTATTAAGTATTATTTATTTAACATTTTAAAATTACCATTTATCTAAGATTTTTTTTCTAGAATTTAGAATTATTTTTTTATAGACGGCCGTATTAATATGTTATAGCCTACATGAACTGGATTTAATTGTAGAAAATAATAATAATATAAATTTCAAGACTGATACTGGTAAATAAATTATGTGGAACCATTGGTGCACATGCAGAGGTGCCATGGAGTGTTTAGCATCCCTAAATTTAAAATTAACACCCCCCAGATTTTGATCGAAATAAAATAAATATAATACTCAAATAGTACTCAGGTATGAGATAAGTAATTACTATTATACTATTGTGTATTGATTTATATTGTATATAATATATTAATAATTATATAGTGTTTATATTATATTGTTATGTAAGTTTATATTAATTGTTTTTATATTTTTACCCCCTCCCTCATGATACCCTATCGTAAATAATTTTAGCACTCCTAAATTTTAGACTGAATTTGTGCCAATATGTGGAACAATTCTAGTTACTGGTCTAAGCGAATTTTTCAATTTTATTTGTTTTGATCATATGAAAACCTATAATTACCTATTGTTTATTGGCTATTTACTATTGGCGATGGTAAAGTTAGAATTGTGCGGATTGACTTAGTTTCTAAATCATAGTTTTTTGAAGTTCAAATATTACGTGGATATTATACCTATGTGTTATGTTAAACAACTCAAAATTATCAATTTTATAGTATGTGAGTTATAGTCAGTGACAGTATATAACTGTTACCGTACTAGTGATCGCAAGTTCAGACCCGGGTTCCGTAATTTTTTTTTTACAAAAGCACGTTGGGTAGATAACAGGGAAAAAACAAATGAATAAATACTACGACCTTTCAAAATATTTGTAACCGAAGTTCGTTCCAAATCGTTTTTCGTTATCAATGGTTTATCGTTATTTACAGGTATAAACAGTGGCGCTGAATCTTTTTGAAACAACTACAAAACCCTATTTATGAATAATACCTACCCACCCATTCCTGCCGGATTAAGGGGGTCGATCTTGGACCCCACCTATTTTCACTAAATATTTTTTCAATACTCATGTTTAAAATCTTTTTCTAAATATAAATTATTTTACTAGTAAAACATTAAATAATAAAATATTTAAATGTTATTTTCAACACTGTTATTGATTTATTTATTTTGTTTCTAAGTTACTTTATATTTTAATTATTATGACTAATGTTTTAATATTACATATTTTATTTATTAATTTACTATTCTATTTTGTAATTATTATTTTTACTTGTATTACTGACAGGACGATAAATGTTACATGAATAAATTAATAAATTTAAATGTTATATATTTATCAATTTTCGTAATTTTATATCATGAAATATTACTAAATGTTATCATTTAGTATAAATATAAATATAAATAGATAATAAAAAATATCAAGATTTAAGATAGATATCTTAAATTATGATAGGTACACATTAAATTGATATTTGAATACTTCATGACGTGTACCTATAAATTAAAATGGAAGTTTGAATATAGATAATAGGTAATATAAATGATTTATATTAAATAGTATATTTTTTTTCGTGTCGGAACTTACACATGAATACTCTTACCTGTTATGTTTCGTGTAGGAACATCCCGATATTTAATTTATACCACTAGGTATAAATTAAATAACTTTATGTATCCCATCTTCCCCACTATTCAGTACCTACCAACAACAGTGTTAACATCCATTCCCAGTATCAGCTTTTTTTTTTTTAGACTATTATAAAAGGAGGGTTATTAGTCCTCTATTACATTGAAAAAAACTGCACTACAATAGGTATCTGTATCATAACTATTTCGAATTACAGGTAGGTACTGACTTTCTAATTAAATAGGTATTATTATAACTAATAATGACAACCAATAATATTAAATTATTAACAAATACCTACTAATTTTTCAATAATAACAAATCTTTGAGTGATATCATTAGTATAGTAAACAAATTTACAAATATATTAGGTACCTACAATATTATTTATGTTATAAGCGTTAACAACTATAACAGTTAAGAGTAATTATTTAAACATTTTACTACAAAAAATTAACTTAAATTAAGCATAAATTATTTACAGTAAAATATAATTAAATTACCATTAAATTACTTGAAAAGTACCCAATTTCGTTATAGTACCTACCTAACTTGTAATTTAGTTTACTGATCAAGAAGAGTAAATTAATAAATTAATGGTATAAATTAGTATTACTATTAGTATTAATTGGTGGTATATCGTGTATCGTTATCATCATTTTTACGATTTGTATAATATTTATTTATTTAAATTTAAAATCAAATGGTTACTGTGCTTCACTTATTATGGAACACTCGTATGGGGACCTAGTGTTATCTTTTATCAGGCATTACAAAAATTAGTATAATCGTATAACATAACATACATAATACTACAAGTGACATATAAATATAGATGATAAAAATATTACTTAATATTACTTTATATTAATTTGAACTATTTGAAAATAATTCGATGAAATGAACTTTGGTGCTAATGTAAACGTGTTAGGTTACAGCCGTGAACCCGTGGTTACTTCTCATCACGGTTATAGTCAACTGTGCTTATCATTGATTTTTGTGTCCATAGCGCCACAGTATGGCCCCTACTGATTTTCGTACTTATTAAAGAAACGACGATCTTAATGACTGATTGGTGTTGTAGAAGAATTGTTAAAAGGTCGTTTCAGGAATTTGTGTCTGTGCCAAATGTGTTTTCAAGTCTCGTGGTTTTCAGAGTCTTTATTGTTTTTCAACGATTCCAATAACCGACGTAAGTATCAAGTTGTTATCACGACGTAGAGAAAATAATATTATTTCAGTTTTGTCATCATGATTGTTGTTATTAAATAGATTTGTTGCTTTGGTCATATTATAGTATGATAATATTGATTTCTCTTTTGTTAGTACCTATCGGTTCTTCTGTAGTTCAGTGTTTTGCTTTTAATATCTAACGAGTGACGACTTACACAAATTATTTCTTCCAATTTCTATTCCTTATTGGTATAACCATTTATCACACTTTATTAATAATTATATAACTTATAATTTGCATAGTTCATTACACAAGTATTCCGATGTTTTTTTTCAATTAGTGCATTTAATAATAGTTTTGTGTTTGCATATTTATAAAACATTTTGATAAACTTCAAATCAATTAGAGTCAGTACGTATTACAGAAATGTTTGCAATTTAGTTTTATATTATCAGCGTGTTTATTTTTACATTATATTAAATGGTTCGAACAGACTCTCATTATAGTATAAGTACTTATTTTTAACTTAAAATTTAAAATCTTATTTTATGAGACATGGACATTAAAAAAAAAATTCTAAAAGAAAGTTTTAAATAGTGCTAAAAGATTAATGTTTGGATAATTACCGAGTAATTCAGTAATAGTGTAATCGCCTGGCAAGCAAGAAATTTGTTTGATTCTTGATCCAGTGGTGAACTTTTTCATTATCTTCTTAGTAGTTAACTTATTAACTTAATTTTTTTCAAAATTAAATATTTTGTCACTTAGTTACATAACTATGTAAATCACTTAGGTTCTCTGCAGAAAGGGACATATCCATAAAACCAATTAATACAGGTGGCATATTTATTTATTTGTTCTCTTCCTGCACGAAACACCAACTTTAGCGGCTGATATTTCTATGACAGATTAGCACTTTTTTTTACACAAAATATATCTTTAAGGTAGATATATACATATCAGGTGATAACTAAATTCTTCAAAAAGTGAATATTGCCCCTTTCTGCTATTAATGATATATGTATGTTTGAACTTAGTGTAAACGCCCTTCAAATATTTAGAATTTGTATCAGTTTTATTATTACAAATTATTAATATAAGTTAGAAAACATAAAACTAAACTCTGTATTTTTATTTGAATTAATTTAATCTCCAAATCATAAAAATACAATAAATTGACATAGTATATATTAAAGTTAGACAATAGATAGTTACAAAGTAATAAAAGTGAATAACTTTACTTTTGAGTTACTTTTTCTCTATAGGTAATATATTACTTTTCATGCAGTTGATTTATCAGTCTAAAGTATTGGGTTGTGATCTGGCACCCCCATTTTTCGTGCAATGCGCAACAAATTGAACAAGTTCAAAACAGATTCTTATCATATACTGCTATCTTTTTAAATTCCATCATTCTCAGCATAATTACTCCCTCGTTCACTCAGCTCTTCGACTTCCAAAATTGGCCACACATAGAGTTCCAACAGATAACTCTCATAACACCCCTCCTTTATGACACCATTGACTCTCCTGACCTATCCTCTATATACTTCCGTGTTTCCTTACATAATACAAGAAATCACTCTCTTTTTTTTATTCCTTATCATCACATTTTATATGGTTAAAATTATCTGTTGCATAGAATACTAAGGCATCTTAATAGGTTTGGCCCTAATTATATTTTTTTTAACTTATTCAAATGTTTATAATATACTCTCTTTGTAACATTGTACTACTATTATTATAGTATACTACTTGTACTAAATATATTGCATCTTTAAATGTTAAAAATAAATAAATAAGGTAGTTTTAAGTCAGTGGTGTAATGGAATATTTTGGGAACCATAACCATTGTTTATTATGAGTAAATTTATCTCCATATAATGAATCTAATGTTTCTTCACAACAGACAATTTATTTAATAACAGACCTGTCCGAAAAATATGTCTAACAAATTTTCTTTAATATAATTTCATATATAATGTTTATGTTTATAATATGCGCTTACATAATTTTTTTAAAGTATATATGCAATTAATTAAATTTAAAAATCATGTTAGGTATCTACCTAGTTAGCAAATTTCTGTGTAATTAAATTATTATTTTTTTTTTTTGCTTAAGTGACTTAGCTTTATGTAAGTTTTACTACAGTATAAAACTATTTTGATTAAAACTTAAATAAATGCTATTATTATAAATGTGTATCAGTATATTTGTTCTAGTTGTATAACCCAGTTTTGGACAATTTTTCATTCTGATTTATATATAGAAATAAGACATAGTTTTCATGCATTTCCTTTTCACTTTTATACATAAGTATAACAGTATAGATATTTATAATCGAGTACCTATGTTTAATTTCAAGAAAAATAATTTTTTTGCTTCGTATTTATTTTAAAAATAGTTGTGGGAAGGAGGTTGCCATTAAATGTTTGCATCTTTTTATAAGAAACATAAATGGAGCATTTATTTTAAGTTATATGAATCACACATTTTACTATTTTAACATTAAACCATTAATTTATAAGATTAATTAAAAATCAAAATAATTTGGTACTTTTTAAAGAGTGTATTTAATATTAATTTTATTTGTATAATTCATGTTGATAAGGAATAATAGTTTAAAATATTTAACCTAAATTTACACAGTAAAATATGAAATACCCAATATTTAAAAAACATTTCTAACTGATACAATTCAAATATCTAGTTACTTTAATCTTTGACTGACTTGAGACTTAATTTATGTTGTGAGACACTAAAAAAAAAAGTTTATAACTATAATCAGTTACTAAAGTTGAATAAATTGATACTAATAGCTAATATTTGGTGAATATTATTTCATTTATAATTAAATAATTAATATTAAAACTGGATGCCTTATTAAGATATTATTTGTTATTATTTAACATTTTATCATTAAGTTAAATATTTATTAGGGTGGTCCTTAAATAGGACATAGAGATGGGTAATTTTCATAGGGTTTGAAATGTTGAAAAACAATTTCACCAATTTTTTTGGATTTTTATTTTATTTCCTTCGTCTCCCTATTTCTAAATTCAATTTTCATTAATAATAAGACAAATATGCAGATCTAATATAGTATCAGCAGATATAAAAAACCTCACCCATTATCTCAAATTTTGGAATGAATTTTAAAATGATACAGACCGATTTTTATGAAATACAGTAGAATCCGTTTAATTGGGACATTGCCTAACAGGAACAACCTCTTAATAGGGACAAATTGGCAGAGCCTGAAGGGATATATTTATTTTAGCTAATTTAACTTTGTTTATTGAGGACAAACCATCAGTTATAAAAAAATAAAAATGTCTACTTAGATTGTTGAATAAAAGCACATGATAATAGATTTATTGAAGGACATTGTCCCGCTCCAATTAATTCTGTTTTTCAAGGGTATTCCTAATATAAATATCTATTAATGCAATACACTATATAGACATTTTTTCTCCAATATTCAAATGTCTTTTTTTTAATGTTCGACAAGTACCTATGTATTAAATTTTCATAATATTCCACACCACTAGATCAATGTACCATGGACACTATTGAATTATAATTTTTTTTAAATTTAATAATTAGTGAGTTAAATGTAAAAACAGGAAGATGTAGGGAATGAAAAATCTAGAAAAATTAGAAAAATTTAGTTTTATTATTTAGAGCCAATTTATGTCTTTCCAATATAGAAATTAAAAAAAAAAAAAAAATCCTAGGGACCTTTCTAATACATATATATTTTTATTTTGTAAGCAGAAATCTAAGTATGAGTTCACATAAAATCAATGTTGAATCAGATACAACAAAGACAAATGATAGCAATATGGCTGAGTCATGTCAAATTGTTTCGAGTTCTACTGATGATATTTTATTCGAAGTGAAAGGTAGTATAACAACATAAATATTTATAGTTATTAATTACAGTTTTTCAGCTATTTAGTATTGTTTAAACATTTTTATTTTATTTTATTTTTAAGGTTTAATAATAAGAATATTAGATACTTAATAAAATATTAATCTTAAAACAAATTTGCCTAAATATAGATAGTTTATTGACTTATAATACATATTATTTTGATATTAGGTTAATATTAACTACCTAGTGAATTAATTGATGTTGGCTATTTAATTATAGATTCTCAAAGCTCATCAGAAACTTCTATTTCATCTTCTGAAGATAGCAATATGAATTCATCAAACACACTAAAGACAGATGAAAGGAAATCTAGATCTAGATCGCGTTCTAATGATTCGTCAAGATCTTCTACACATTCACCTATTGGATCTCATTCAGAAGATAGATCCAGATCAAGTTCAAAATCTTCAATTTCTTCAGTCGGTTCAATTAGTTTTAAAAAAAATAATAGTAAACGCGCAAGAATTGATTCAGAATCATCTGATGATGATCTATCAGTAAAAAATGAAAATATTAATCAAGATAATGAAGGTAATAGAAAATTTATTTATTTTGTTTAGGTTTTAAGAATCCCCTTTTTTATATCAATATGCTAATCAGATACAATCCCAATAGGTACCTACCTCAAAACCAAATAAAGGCAGCTTAGTTATTTTAAAATTATATTTCATGTTTTTAGAACAAGAAGATATAATAGTTCAAAAGAAGACATTTAAAAAAGTTAAAATTATCTCAGATTCGGAATCTGAAGAAGATGATACAAATGCAGAAATTACATTGGTCAGTACTATAATTAAGTATAATAATTATTTAATATAATTTTATTTTATAATTTAGGCTCAAGAAGAACATGCCATATCTGATAAAGAAATCACTAAGAAAACAAACAATAGATTGGAAGTTAATGAAATATTACCTGAAATATCTGATAATTCTACCGACTCCGAAGATGAGCCTAGTGTAGTAAATGACACAAACTCTAATTATGATGACAAAGATAAACCTGAAATCCATAATTGGTAATATACTAATAAAGTAAAACTATCTTTACACTTAAAATGATAATTAATATGGTATATTAAATATTTAGTAATGATAATCCAGTATCAGATTTTGAAATTATGATGATGAAGAAAAAAGAAGAACAGTCTTTGAAACGGCGTAGGAAAGACATTGAAATTATTAATGACAATGATGATATAATAGCTGGACTAATTAGTGATATGAAACATGCTGCGGAAGTAATTAACTTTTAATTATTTATTATTATTTATTTACGCCAGATGGGTAGAGAATACTTATATTATATAGTATGTATTAATATAAACAACTTTGTTTAGAAGTTTAGTGTAATGTGGCTTAGAGAATTTACATTATTAAAAAAAAAAATTATTTAAAATGCCCAGGACTATTTAGGACAAAATTATGTTAACCTAATTTCAATGTAAAGTATATTTTGTGTTCATCAATGGGACATGAAAACTAGTCTTGTTTAATAACTCGAGGTATAATAATTTACCATTTAGTAATTTTTAAAGATCATTAAAATACACAAGGTGATGGTGGTTTAAGACCACAACTAATCTCAACAGTAGAGAAATTGGTTAACCAGCCAAATGTCCATAATGCTTCATGAATCTCAATATAACCTAAATTTCTGAGCACCTTAAGACTGGTGGTTTCAATATGACTATTAAATGATAGGTCAGATAATAATATTTTACCTAAATCTTCAATTTTATTAACAACTAGTATCATTAACTGTAACTGGGTTTGGTTGGAGACAGACATTTTCATACATTTTTCAGCATTAAGAAAATACCACACCTGCACCAACTCTCAGTCCAAATATTAAGCAACATGTAAAAACAATGCTTATGCTGACTAAGTATAACTAGCTTTATTTTAATTTTAAAATAAAAAAGGTATTTTTTATGTAATGTATAGAGAATATTTTGGAGGAATCTCAAGTCAGTTTTTAAAATATGTAAATATGTATAAAGTATTAAAAGAGAAAAAAAAAAAAGGTTTTTCTATGTCGAGCTACATATTTAGAATAAATACGAAAACCCTACAAGGTTCCCTCTAAAATATTGTAGCTAGTTTTATTTAGTTTATGTAAACATTGTTTTTACATGACGCTCAGCAATTGAACTGAGACAGTAGATGCAGTGGTCTATTAAGTGACACCAATAATTTTATATAATTCAATTGAATTATTAAAGGGAAGAAATATGTTTAGATCATCAGCAAACAGTAAACAATTACAATGAAAAAAGACTGTTTATGTTTCATAAATACTAAAAGTAAAAGTGATCATAAATGTCCACCTTGTGATACACCTTGAAGATACATTTATTGGTAGAATCATACTATATTTAATTTTGACTATCTATCCTCTATCAAAGATAAAAAGGACAACCATTGAAGAAGTTTCCCATGTTGGCCATAGTTATTCAATTGTATATTCAAATTTGGTCCACAGAGTTAAAGGCCTTCTTTCTATCTATATATGATATCTACTTGGTCACAGTTGAAAACATTATCAATAAGATTTGTGTAAAACACTAACAAATTAGTATCAATTGATATTAATTTATATTAAACTTCATTTTTATTAGTATTATTATTATTGTATTCAATTTTATGTCATTTATTAAGAAAGTAAATAACAAATTAAGTAACTTATTGATGTATAATTTATGTAATATTTGAATAATTTAAAATTTATCTAGTTGGATCGTCAATTAAATAAACAAAGCCAACCAGCTATCAATAAGATAACAATGTTGCCGAAATGTCTATCACAGTTGAAAAAACATAATTTGATGTTGGCTTTTATTGAGCATAATGTATTAAATGTTTTCACTGATTGGTTAGCTCCTATGCCAGATCGAAGTTTGCCTTCATTACAAGTTCGTGAGTCTTTACTAAAACTTCTAGCTGATGTAAGTTAATCATTTTTTTTTTTTTTATTCAAAATTTATTTGATTTATTAATTTGTCCATTTTTATTTTGGATTAAAGTATCCACCAATTGAACAATCTACGCTTAAGTATTCTGGTGTTGGTAAAGCTGTTATGTACTTATACAGACACCCTAAAGAAACTAAAGAAAATCGTGAACGTGCAGGTCGTTTAATTAATGAGTGGTCACGTCCAATATTCAATTTATCAACCGATTTTAAAGGTGATTTGAATGATTAATATTATTAATTTTATTGACAATCATAAAATGTACATGATTTTTTTCATTTAAGCCATGTCCAAAGCAGAGCGAGAAGAGAGAGATTTAGAACAGATGAAAACGCCAAAAAGAAACAGGTCTAATGCAAGTCATAGCAATAATCGTGATGACGATGATGATGAAGAAAGGTATAACAATTATTGTTTTTCCAACATTTTTTAACACAGTGTAAATGGTTACTTTTAAATTTAACTAATTATATTCCACTTAACTTGTTACTGACATTTTGAATCTTCAAATACTTTACATCATCTTTATTTTTATATAATAGGCAATGAGCACATTGATTTTTTGGAAAATGAGGTAATAATAAAATGATGTTACAATTGCCAGGTAGAAGAAGTGAGATTTTCGAGACCAATTGGAGTGAAATTGCACAATATTACACTTTATAAGTTATTATTAGCTTTTTGACACTGGATCGCTCTGAAAGACACAGTCGGGAACTGCATAAAGATTCCTCCCTCTCAAACATAATTTTTTTTATAAAATTTAATTTAATGACTTTCAAATTTTAAAAAAATGTCAAAGGGGGAGGGATGACATAGCATTTATAAAAAAATTTCTTTATTATATAGTTATGGTTATAAAACATATTAATTAATAATACTTTATTTAGATAAGTTAGTTGTGTTGAACTTAAAGATTTTTTTTTTATTCTAGTCCAAAAACATTAAAACCAGGGGACAAAGGTTGGATTTCTAGAGCTCGTGTTCCCACACCATCAACTAAAGATTATGTTGTTAGGCCAAAATCAACAACTGATGCTGATATTTCAAGGGTAATTAATTTTATTTGATATTTACCTCTAAATTATATTATGGTTCAAATTATTTATCATTAATTTATATTAAGACTGTTAAACGTCCAATGAACCGCTTTGAAAAACATTTAAAAAATTATATGGATGGTAAGCGGAATGGTCAATCAAAACGTGCAGTTCCAATATCGATTGAAGGCAGAAAAATGGGATTGTAGATATATTTAAAGTATAACAATTTTTGATTTATTGTAAAAACTATTTGTTTATTAGTAATATACATTGATTTGGTACTTAATATATTAATGTCAAGATATTCTTATTAGGTATTATTATTTTCTTTTTTACAAATAAATTTTAATTTTATATACAATATGTATGGATTTTTATTAGTTTAAGACAGAATATTGTTAATCATTATTTTTAAATTATAAGTTTCATAATGCATACATATTTAATAGTATGGCTTTTTCTATCTTAACAATTCAGTTAAATTATTTAAATAAGTCAATATAAACTATTTATATATATACACACATACTACATTTTTCTATCACTAATGATTTTGTAGTGTAGATTTTATGGTATTATGTAGGATTATATCAGACTCTAGTAATTAAATATATATATATTTCATTTTATTTTATATTTACAGGTTGTATTTTTTTTTTTTTAGAAAACTAAGTTAAAATTTTGGTTTATATAAAATATATTATTAAATAAATATAATAATATAATGTTTGTCATATTTATTGTTGTAATAATAGTTTTATAAGGATTTCCTGCTGCAATGATAATTTAAATATTTTTGTCGTGTACCACAATACACCATTGTAGAGTGGCAAAATGACAAATTACTTTTTTTGACAAAGAAATGTATATTAAAATTACTCTTAATTTTTTTTTAGTCAATTAAATATATAACTATAAAAGTCAATTAAAAATAATATAAAGTATTATGATATACCCAACTAAATATTCAGCAGCTTATCATAAATATTATATTTTGATCAGTTTGCTGGCAGTCACAGCTATTTTCGTTACCAATTAGTAATATTACCTTGGTAATAACAAAACTCTATTAGAGCAGTGAAGTGACCACCACCATGAAAAACAATAAAAAAAAGTATTAATATAAAAAGTATCCCTCAGAAAAGAAATATTGTTTCATCCAATGACCACTACCAAACATGCGATGGTGATCAATTATTCAAATAAGTACATTTGAAAGCACACATTTGTGATAGCGTTTTCATGAAATGCTAACTAAAATTAAATATAAAAAATACACAAATTAACATACCAGTGGTAGACAGTCAAAATTAATATTTATATGACTGGACAGACATTCATACCAGAGATCCTGTTTTTATTTTTATTTTAAGAGTTCTTTATTTAATTTAAATACAAAAGAATAACTTAAATTATTTATTAAATCTTATAGTTAATGGTTAAATTTGATTAAAAAAAAATAAAATATAACATGTTCTTAGATCATATACTATGGATGAAGCAATGTCCCAATATTTAAAGCACATATTTCGTTGAGATGTGTTATCTGGTATACTTGTCAAATATTTATTCTAATTAGTGCATTTTCCCTGGGAGTTCATGAGTGTTAACTAAAAATTCTTATTAACTTGTGTATTATCACAGTTTATACATAGATAATATAATATTTATGATTATAACCCTATATTGTTCAAAGTTTTATTTTTTTAACCACAAACTAAGTTTTTGTTTCTTAATTACATTTTTGGGTGATAAAAAGTAAAATTATTTCCATTTGAATTACTAATAAATAAAATGAACAACTAGGTATATTACAGTTTACTTGAATATTTAATATAGAGTTTATTGATAAAATAAATATGCAATGAATATACTCATGCATCTCAATGGAGACACTAATATGTGCTTCAAATTGTTTATACAGGCCAGATAGGTTATGGCTTCATCCATAGAATATGATCTAAGAATATACAAGGTGATTTTCTTATGAACCAGCAATTATCTCCAGAGTTTTTTAAATTAATTTAATTTCTGTTTTTCTAATCACTGGAATTATTTAAGCTTTATTTTAAAACCAGTTTTAATTTTTTTAGAAATTTTAATGCGCATAACATTAATATCAGATTTCCCATTTATGAATTATAACAGTTTAAAGTTTAGACCACAGGTGATATTAGTGTAATGCATATTAACATTTCTAGAAAAATATTCTCTATTTAAATCTGTGTTCAAAAGGGGGGGGGGAGATTTCTATTTGAAAATAAAAAGTATGTACTTATTTACGGTATATGGAGTAAAAGTAAAAAATTAAAAATGGTTTTAAAATAAAGCTTAAATAATTCCATAATGATTAGGAAAAACATAAATCAAAATCAAATTAACTTAAAAAAACAAAGATAATTGCTGGTTTATTTAAAAAAATGTCTATAACATTAATATTGTTAATTTAGTCAAATATTTGATGAATCAATACTATTAAATCAATAAATATCATTAAGTTACTAGCATAGAAAATATACTTAGGTAGGGTCTATCAGTGTTTCAAAACAAAATGTATGTAATAATTAAAAAATAAATAAATTTTCAGTAAATTTAACCCAACTATAAACTATAACTGTAAACAAAATTTAAATGCTTATAGCTTGTGAAACAAATTAATTTAACAATAATAATGCTAATGATTATGCAAATAAAATAAGAATGAAATAAAATTCATGTAAATCCATACAAAAGTGAATTTAGTGACTACAAAATATTAGGGGTAACAAAATATTTAAGTTGATATATTTTACTATATCAAGAATAATATAATGTCCAAATTAGAAGATAATTTATAATACACCTGATAAACACCATACTCATAACATTTCGAAATACAATTAAAGTGATTTTATGATATTATAAATTATTTATAGTACCAATTATCTATGATGACTCCTATAACTCATCTGAAATAGGGTTTTTTACATTGTGACTGCATTTACTTGTGTTCAACTTAATTCTTCAGGACTTTACTGTTGGGTGGTATGAATGACTTTTAAATTCTTAACTTTCTTCTTAGATGATGAAGAAATTTGTTTACAGTTAACTGTTAATGGTACAATAGGTTGGAAATTTCTGGTCATGTTCAAATCAACAGGACTGTAATTAAGATATAGTGGATACACTCTTTTCATTGCAATATTTTCAATATTTGTGATACATTTGGCAGCTGTTGTGGAATTCTCAGATATAACGAGTGGGGAGGAATTAAAAGAATCAATTGTTGTATTAATAGGTGGAATAATTATTTGGTTATTATCAGGTATAATTTCTGATGGTTTACAAATACTTGTAGCAACAACAGATTTAGGTATACTTATGATTTTAATTAATGGTTCTTTTTTTGTTGTAACAGGAATGGATGGTGTTGACAAATTTTGTTTCATCTGCACTTTTGCATTAGTATTCATATTTGTGTATTTTGTTATTTTACCATCATAGAGAGAATTTATTGGTAAAATGGCATTTTTATGTAATGGTGTTACTCCTAGTTGCTCACAATGATTTTTGTTATTACGTTTTCTTTTGAATTGAGGAAAAATATACTTAGGAATATGTTGATTCATTATTGAATTTTGTTTTAATGAACAGGGCGATTTAAATTTTTTGTTTTGAATCAGCTCCCCTTGTAGGCGGTATTTTTCTAGCAATAATAGGAACTTAAATAGTTCTATAGAACTGAAAAAAGGTTTTTGCAGTTGCTTATATAATTTAAATACATCAGATACAACTTTTAACTTTAATGTATCATTGAACTGAAACTCTGGTAAGTTTGGCAAGGACAGAGGATCTGCTAATGGCAGTATGCTCGTGCCTACAACTGGTCCCACTTTTTGTTTTGGCATAGATTTGTTTGAACTACAAGAAAGCAATTTTGGGGTGTCAGGTTTCATAGCAGATTTAATATGTTGAACTTTTTGAAGAGGTATATTATTTGTAGATAGTGGATCCAAAATTTGTTTTAAATTATTCCGTGGAAGGGCTGTATCTGTGGTAAAAAGTTTTTTTTTATGCACCAATTTTATATTAGGCTGTGTTGATAATGGCTGATTTTCAATAAATTCTAATGGTAAAAGTCTTCCAGGTTGCAAATTTAATGTTTGACAATTGACATTTTTGTTGATGGACGGCTTAAATAAAACCATCAATTGATCATTTTTATTATTTATGGATGTCTTAAAAGAATTCATTGTTGGAGTTTTATAGATTGTACTAGATTTGGTTGACATTACTTTTACAGGCATTTTAAAAAAAATTGTCTTGACATCTTCAAAGTTGTTAATATAGACTTTATTTACTGTATTAGATATCATGGGTGTCACTTTTGAGTATATTTTGCAAGTCTTTTGAGCAGTATTTGTAATATTGTTTTCAGGGATTTTATTAAGTGTATTATATTTGGTGGATGTTAGTTTTGCTGATTTTTTAAAAACATTTTCATCTGTGGCTTTAATATTGTTTTCGGGAACTTTATTCTTTGTAATAGAATTGACTGGTATTAATTTTGAATACATTTTGAAGGTATTTTGATGAGTGCCTTTGATGTTCTTTTTAGGAACTTTTCTCTTTCTTCTAGGCTTGAATGGTATTCTTTTTGATTGTATTCTCAAAACATTTTTATCAGTATATATGATATTTTTTTCAAGGATTTCATTTACTGATACAGGTATATTGATTTTATGATGTTCACAAATTCTATAAAAAAGAAAAACACAAAATTACTTGAGTACTGAACACATCAAATACTCTGCATGTAAGAAAGAAAATTAATTTATAACTTATTTATATAATTGATCATAATTAAAGTCTTATTGTGACTTAGTCTATACAGTCTTTATGAAAGTTATGAAATTATGTATCTTTATTGATTACTCTGCAAAGAAAAACATGGAGCTTTCTCTTAAAGGCAGAAAAAAATTAATGTATACTAAAAATATAGAAAACAAAATTCGGGATTTATATTTATAAATCCAATATACAATTTTAAAAAAAAAAAAAACATACTAAAAATTAAATTAATAATTAATTTGTAAACACTGAAGGTAAATATAAAATAATCTGGTTTTTAATTATGAATATCATAATAAACATTTTTTTTTTTTTTTAAATAAAAGTTTAACAAATACCTATTAACTGAGTGAAATCCAATAATGGCCAAATTCATAAAAATATATAATTATGTTACTATCAATTTATTTACAAACAGGTCAATTTAAAGCAAACCAAACTAATTTACAATTTCTTTATAAATAACTAGCTGTCCTGCCAAGCCTTGTCTATGCCAATTTTTGTTTATTTTATTACCTATATTCCTTTTAGTTTTGACTAGTAATAAATAAAAACAAATATGTGGAAAGATATTCATTCACCAAAAATACCTAAATACTTAATTATTGAAATTTTCTTAAGGAAATCAATTTTTTTTTTTTTAAATAAAATACAGCCCATGATACTCCCTGATAATGTAGTGAATGGTGAAAGAATTTTTGAAATTGGTTTAGTAATTTTTGAGTTTATTCATAACCATCATACAAAAATACAAATCTTCACTCTTTATAATATTAAAATAAATATATAATATATATATTAAATAGTAATTATAGTATTTAGTATAGATAAATATTATATTCCATAGGCATATAAAAATCTAAAACTAATGTTTTTTTAAAATATAATATTTTATAAACAATGATTTATCAACATTTTACTATAATCTAACAATAATTTGGAAAATAATTATTACCTTTTTATTACATTACTACAATGATCTCTAATATCTTTTGGTTTATTCAATGAATCTGATAATTTATTATTTTTCCATAATAAATAAAGATGGCATGATTTGCAAATAAAAAAATCAGTATCTAGAGTAATTGGAATTCCATCTTCAATAAGACTTTTATTAAAATCTTCAAGTTCTGATATTTCTAAAATCTTCTTATGAGTACTTTGATTTCCACACAATTGGCACTGAATAACTTTCAGTATCTAAGAACAAATTATTTAATAATATTTATTAATATGAAATGTTAAATGAATCTAAAAACTAATGACAATAATAAAATTAACTAATATAACACCTCATCATGATGAGTATTGCATGTAGGTAACAAATTTGTATTATTAGCCCAGGATCTAATTTTGACCTAAAATCAACAAAAAGATAAATTAATAAATTACTATTTACTACACAATATACAGAAATAACATATCACCTATAATAATAAACTTTAAAGTCAACTAATATGGGCAATATTGACACAAGACTGTGTAGATCACCATTAAAGTACACATTTAATCTTTAAACAAATTAGATACTCTATTTGTTGTTTTTTTTTTTTTTTTTTGTAAATTAACAAAACTTTACTTAC
Organism: Cinara cedri; assembly: GCA_902439185.1. Lineage (NCBI taxonomy): Eukaryota > Metazoa > Arthropoda > Insecta > Hemiptera > Aphididae > Cinara > Cinara cedri. The sequence goes on along the minus strand of CABPRJ010002384.1, from coordinate 734,827 downwards.
TCCTGTTTTGATAAGCATACATTTGATTTTTTTAACACATTCTGATTTATAATATTTAGAGGCAGGAAGTTTACAAGACATAAACGTACAAACATATTTTGACAAATATGCTACAGAACTTTTTCTCTGTACAATATGAAAACAAGTCGGACACAAACATGAATTGAGCCCTATCAAATGGTTAACATCTAAAATAAAAAAAAAAACAACATTTAATTAAAAATATTTTAGTACTTGTTAATTTTCCTCTTAAATTAAAATTATCTGGAAAACTAAGTTACTAGTACAAAAGTTTTTTTTTTCTTATAGTAAAAGTAACTTTTAATATTTTGATACCAGTTTCATAAATGATCTATATCCATTTTACTGGTATTCTAGAGGACCTACAATCATTTTTGAGACCTACAACTTTCTGTGCTTTTTATAAACTGTGTACACACACTATAAAAAGATCATATTATTATATTATACCTGGATTAAATTAAAATCAATAAACAGGATTTTTTAAATATTATCATAATTGATCAGTTGTAACCCAAAATTATCATTTGTTTCACCCACCAATTATAAGGTGAATATTGATACATAAAGAATGTAATACCTGTTTTCTGCATGACTAATTATTTGTCATTATTATTGTGTTAAGTAGGTAATATAGTCATACCTACAAATAAAGGTATTTTTATTTAAATATTTTATAATATATTCTTATTTTTTGTTGTATTTTTTTTAAAAATTTCATATGGTCTATTTATTAATATTTCATTTAATATGATTATTTTTAAATGTATTCAATAAACATAAAACTACACATGCTTTAGTTAACTATTGGTAGATTGCTTATGAAACCAGTAAGCAAATTGTAAATCTCAAAAATAAATGTAGATTACAGTCACTAATATTCATTAAAAAACATTCATATTTATTACATTTTACATACTTTCCAAACAAATTTTTTGTTTTTCTGGATTTTTAACTTGTGCTATATGACAAACTGTGTCCATTGAACCTAATATTACATAACAAGCACTACAATTTTGTGCACAAATACGTCCAGGGTGAAAAGATGATCCTGATGATCTTTCTGGAACTAAAATTGGCCTGAGAAAAAGAAAAAAATGTAATTATTAATTTACCAAATTGAACAGTTATTATACATACATAGCAGCATGTCTTGTGTTATTTCTATCATTTGAATCTTGTAATAAGAAGGACAGCTCTTTTATTTCTGAAAAATAATAATTTAAAGGATACTAAGTATGTTTCTTCTCTTTTTTAAATATAATATTTAATATTACCTGAACCAGTAGGGACAATTTTTTTGTTAGTATAATTTTCATTATCTATGGACAGTTCCTGAAAATCATGACCATATTATAGATACTTCAATAATAGGTAGATAATATTAATATTGTTATAAAACATTCTCTGTTTCATGTCTCAAAAATGAAAAAAAAAAAAAAATAGTAAGTACCAGTGGTGATGAAAATTGATTAGGTATTACATCTTTCTTCTCTTTAATGATTTGTATATTTTTTAATTCTTTTATAGACACTAATTCTAGAGCAGTCACAAAGGTTAATTTTGTTTGATATGATATCTTCTCATCTATAGATAATTCATAAAAATTTTTTTGTAGAATTGGAATTTCTTCTTCTACAGTTTCATCTTTTACAGTTATGTTATTAAGTAAAATTGAATCCTTCGTAATTTTATTTTCTAATTTCGAATAGTTAATTTCATTCTGAGATTGGGTTACTGGTAAAATTGATTCATAATTTATTAGTTTATTGTTAGTGTCATCAAAATATGTTGATGGTAAATATATTGAATTTGCTTTTGGTGTTGCTATTTTAGAACTGTTTAATAATGAAGGTTTACTCATTTTATTTTGGTTTTTCCTAGAGTAGGTTTTCGGTGTAAGAGATCTATTCTTGATTGATAATTCCAATTCATCTTGCATGGCAAATAAGGATGAACTTTCAATTATTGTAGGTTTTTCGGAATTATTTTTATAATGAGATTTTTCTTGAGTTTTATACAAATCATTATTTTGAACATTTATAGTACCTGAGGAAGCAATTATTGTAGATTTTTCAGGATTATTTTTATAATGAGATTTTTCTTGAGTTTTATACAAATCATTATTATGAACATTTGTAGTACCTGAGGAAGCAATTATTGTAGATTTTTCAGAATTATTTTTATAATGAGATTTTTCTTGAATTTTATTCAAATCATTATTTTGAATATTTGTAGTACTTGAAGAAGTAATTATTGTAGGTTTTTCAGAATTACTTTTATAATGAGATGATTTTTCTTGAGTTTTATTCAAATCATTATTTTGAACATTTGTAGTACCCGAGGAAGCAATTATTGTAGGTTTTTCAGAATTATTTTTATAAGGAGATTTTTCTTGAGTTTTATTCAAATCATTATCTTGAACATTTGTAGTATTTAAGGAAGCAATTATTTTAGGTTTTTCAAAATTATTTTTATAATGAGATTTTTCTTGAGTTTTATTCAAATCATTATTTTGAACAGTTGTAGTACCTGAGGAAGTATTTTCTTCAATTTCAGAATATATAAGTCTTTCATTAGTTTTAAAACTCCAACATTCAATTATTTTGGGACTACAACTTTCTGACTCATGAATTTCAGTATCATAAATATTAGTAATATTGTAAGGATAATTATAAATATTGGTAGCCTCATAATCTACAGTTTCTTGATTCAATTCTTGTTTAACAACTAAATTTGTCTGTTCATTATCTGCAGTTTCTAAAATCAATTCGTGGTTGTAAACTAAATTCATACTGGTTTGTTTGTTATATGCAGTTTTTGATGAAGTTAAGTCAGGCTCTAAACGGAAATTACAATTATTTGTTTTATTACATCCTGCTAGTAAAAAATTGTTTTCAGAATATATAGAGTCAATTAACAAATTATTCATTGTATTTTCAAAAATTGCAATATTTTCTTGTATTAATTCAACTTGTGGAGGTGTGTGATTGTTAGATAATGTGTTAAAATCAAAATTTGAATTGTCTTCTTGAGATAACTCATCTGAACAGATAGAGGAATCATCTTGAATCAATTCTTGTGCAATTAAATTCAAATTTGATGGTTCAATATTTGCAATTTTTGTAGAGGTGTCCCATGGAGGTGTCTTGCTATCACATGTATAGCTCAATGATGCAAAATTATTTTCAGAATATGTAGAAGGATTTAATGTATCATTTATAGTGTTTCCAAAAAATGAATTATTTTCTTGTGTAAATTCGACTTGTTGATGAATGCAGTTGTTAGATAATACATTTGGATCAGATGTGTTTAAAACTAAATTTGAATTGTTATCCTGTTGTATATTATCATCAGTATCATCTTTGATTTCAGATTTTATATCTTTTTCTATTTTAATACTATATGATTCACAAAATTCTTCATTTTTTATTTCTTTTTTAAAGTCTTCATCAATTGGAGGTAAATGACTCAATCTTCGACTTCTTCTCTTTTCTTTAAAAGTTTCATTCCAATTTATCCTTCTCTTGCGTGGTCTAATTGTGGCAGATACACTAGTATCTTTATTCTTTGATTTGTTTTGTTTATCAATATTTTCTTTTTTATTTGAACATGGTTTTTTAACTGATGAACAATTCATTTTCATTTTTTGTTGATTTTTAGCAATTAATCTATCTATAGGCGACATGTGGGCTATATTATTATACTTGGATTGTAAAAAGTGTCTTTCAAAACATTTATTTAACTCATTTTTATTTTTTGATGAATTACTTTCTAAACGCCCATTATAAAATGAAGCAAAATTGTCCATGGAATAAATTGAAAAGCTGGAAAATTAAAATAAGTTAATATTAATCACAATAAATTATAAACATGAATAATAAATCATATATAATTATGATTATATATAGATAATATAATAAAAGGGTTTGGATTTTAATGTAAATACGTAATTATATATGTCAACTTAATTATTTAAATATCAACAATACAAATTAATTAGAATTAGAATTAGTTAAACAATTAAACAACCAATTGTAATAAACAACAAATTTTCATCCATTGCAATCCAGATAATCAGTTTGTTTTTAAATATAATAATTTGTAATAATTTCTATTTTGTAATATAATAATGTAATTTGTTATTTTTATAATACTGTAATGTATCTGTATTTAATATTATTTTTCAATTTTTAACCTGAGAAATGTCGGGGATGTCAGCTAATATTTTAATAAGAAAGTAGATATTAATTATGCAATACATAAGTATATATTATAAATATAACTAATTTGAAATATCAGTTTTACATAGTTGGTGAAAATTAGAATTAACAAGTTCATACAAATATTAAGTAAATAGGTATTAAAAAAAAAAAAACAATGAAAATTGTCAATAGTTAAGATGTTTCCAACAGTATTATACATTCACAATTAATAAAATTAAAATGATGTAATAGTTATTTGTATAAAAAAATCTAATTTCTGTAGCTGACCAAGTGTTAAGTACATGAAATTGTAATCTTTATTTGAAAATATTATGGGCTAATACATATTTATGATTTTAAATAATTTCATTATTCATTTATATTTTTATATTTTATGGTTCGACTTAATGCATTCCAAACCTTTGCAAGTAATTGACAGCGGTTATATTTATTTATTTAAATTTTTATGTTTAAAAATTAAAAGGACACATGTTATTTTTGTTTTAAATTATTATGTTTTTATGATAAATATGTATTAATAAAAGTTTGTATTTATTTATTTAAATGGATACCTTTAAAAATTAATTTAAATATTTATACTATAAGTTTACTTAAAATTACATACATTTCAAAGTATTACATGATAAAAACACAAACCAAATGAGTTGACATTATAATTTCAAATAATTAAGTTCTATAGTTGATAATAGAAAAAGTAATAATAGAGTAATCAAATAGAAAAAAATGCATATAGATGAAAATGAGATATGAGCAAAATGGGTAGAATAGTATACACATTGACCAATCCTTTCAAGGGATAGGTTTTTATACAATGGAAGACCTAAATTTTAAAATGTACTTTTTCTTGCATTTTTAAATAACTCTAACCATAACTCTATTACAAGTATATCCGCATAATATTAATTTTATGAGTGTTAATACAATTTTCCATTTCAATTACTATATAATAGTAAGAAATACAACATTATTAATTGATCAAAATTAATCTAACTTTTACATCTATATCTATATTAGAATTATATACAGGGTTGGTAATATATTCGTATAAAATGTATAAAACTATCTAAGAGATTTTTTTTTTTTTTTTTGAAGTTTATTATAATAGCGATAACACTGTACATTTTAAATTTTAATAAGTATTTAAACTTATAAAATAATGTAAAAAATTTAAAAAAATCACATTAATTTGATGAATTTTCTTAAATTTATATAAAAAAAAAAAAACAAAACAAATTATTTGTTGGTATTATAAATATTAATATAATTATTAATAAAGAATAAAGATAAACTTAGTAATTAATATAAAAAATAATCACATATATCTTAGGTGATTACTATAAAATGTATAAAATGATGATTAAATTCAATTTAAAATGAATTTTAATTTTTAAATGGTAAATATAGTCACTAAACTCAATAATCCTGTTACCACACACTGCAAAAGAAAATTACTGTTGACTGAACAATATGATTTTAATTTCATATTAATTGGTCATTAATGTTAAAAATATGGTTTTGTTATTAAGTTAGCATTTTAATTGATCAGCCACAATATTTACTTAGGTATACCATATTAATATTGAATACAATGCATTTAAATTGAATGTAATCTAATTTAATAAAAGTGTAGTACTACATAACATTGTTTGCAGAGATATAATAGAAATGAAATAAAATATACTTTATATGGGTAAAACAAATTTATATTGTACTTGTTCAACATAAAGTTTTACTTTATACTTAGTACATGTCTACATGACTACCAATTTAAGCAATTATAGTTAATGTACAAAAATATTTATGCGCCATTGTACTATTTCTTTTTATCTGTTATAATAATGCAAGTTATTCATTATTTAGGTGCCTAGGTAAAGTTCCAATAATTGATACTTACAAAATAGAATTTAACAATTGTGTAGGTACTGCCTATAAACTAAATACAAAAACCACTGAAAACTTAGAGAATACAATAATAAACCATACTAAATTAAGCACATTAATGAGTAGAAGAAAATAACGATTTAGCCAATATCACAATTTTACACAATTTATACAAGTATTATACAATTTACTAAAACCATGAGTTCCACAATTCTTATCTTGACATTATGTCTTATGTGTGTATTATGGTCCGATAACCAAATAACCAAACTTGGTTACCAATGGTTAACGAAATATACAAATCTGATCATGAACAAACTAGTTAAGTTAGCCAACCTGTAAATCGCTACGAAAGGCTATAAGTGTAGAAAGCGCCCAATAACATTCTATTTAGTATTATGGACATTGGACTTGTGTCTATTAAGCTATACTATTGTAAATTTATAATTCGACCCAAACGATGATGACAACATCGTGTGTTATGCTAATCTAAATAATTTAATCTTCAAATATACTCGCATATTATAAATTAATCATATTTTAAATAATTATGGTGAAAGACACCATTTATATAATATTAGGGTTGCCATAATTTCAAAAAGGAAATTCGAGATGAATATAAAAATAGCAAATAAAATTAGACTAAAAATATGATTGAATCATATTACGATTAGATATATATATATCTATATACCTATAATCTATATGTATTAAAATAACCTACTTATTATTTTATAAACTAAAACGATACAACACAAATTGTATCTATTTTTTTTATAGGTTATAGATTTACTATAAAAAGAACATTTATACATTTTTTTTAAAATCATCATAAAAGTTGTTTAAAACATACAATTAATAACTAACAGGTAATTATTTAGATACTATAAAGGTAAGGTTTTCTCATCATTTTTTTATCCCGAATACATTAAAAATCTCTCGTATACAGTTACGTATTATTCGAAAAAAATGTCGAAATTAAATAATATTAACTTTATATTTTAAATAAACCGGAACATATTGACGAACTTGTCGACAGTCCTGGTTTCCTGGGACATATATTAACCCTATATATTATATCAAAACAAATGTATATACTCGAATTAACGTATTTGTATGTATTCTCAGTGAATTTATATATGTTAAGTATTAAACTATTAAATAATATTGGCAGTAGTGGAGTAACAATGTGAAAAACTGATCTCTCACTGCTGTCGGTTAATTGGAAAAAAGAAAAATTATTAAATAATATCTTTTTTATTTGTTTAGTACATGTATATACGATCTTCATCACCGGTCGACTGTTGAATTAATTTTATGTCTTCGGGTTCAATAATTAATGTTTTATGTTTGACGCAATTTCACGCGAAATGCGATGTGTTTCGCAATTACATTTAAATAAAAAATAATGAATAATAATGGACAATGGTTTGAACTGTGGAAGTGTAGATTCTGGATTTAAGTTTTCAGTGTTGTACTATGTGTAATCGTTACGTTTTGGATTTTCGATAGAAAGTAAACACTGGATCACAAAATGACGTCATCGAAAGTGTTTATAGCCCCATTTTTATAATATGCGGTTACCACGGGTCTGCATTTTTAAAAAGAATTATATTCTATAACCAAATGTAGTACGTACCTATAAAAAAAAATAGTATCTACTAACGTTTTACGTTCCGAATTCTGCAATTTTACCGGGCTGGGGTTTTACTTTCAAAGATTTTATTTTCTATGATTTTTCGGTCTTCCGCATTAACTGACGGTTAAATTTACCGGAAACCAGCGCAATATTGTTGGTGAACTCACAATTATCGCTAACCAATAATTCATAGGGCATAGGGAATCAGGCTAAGACCGTGCCATTGGCATCGTCGAGAATTAGCATAACCTTAGCTATAACATACAATTTTCTTACTTTGAAAATCCCAATTATAAATTTACAAGATCATTTTTTACATAAATACAAATATAGACACCATTTATTTTCTTTTTAATACTTGAAAATGCAAGGTTGATGATAAGCTGTTTTAATAAAAAAAGTTAGTCAAAAGACACAATTTTTTTTTTTATTAATATAATCAAAATTAAATAAACGATAAAACGTTTTTAAATGTATAATTATTTTATTTATATAGATAGCTCAGAATTGTTTATCATTTGCAATTATTTAATGTAAAAACTAATTATAACACAGAATTTTTAATTCAGGTACATTAGATCAAAAAATAACTGAATGCCACAATAAAAATAATTAAAGCAAATAATTTGTGATTTATATTAATAGTTAAAGTAATTCATTTTTTTCTTGTTTATAGTAAGTAGGTATTAGAAAAAAATCAACTAATTCAAAAATATATGTATAATTATAAAGATAATAATCATTAATATTTTGCTAATTTTCAGTTAACTTTCGTTTTTTCTTTACATATATTATGTACCAATGTATTATAATATATTATATTACCACTAAACAAAATTCTACCATAGAAACATATACTACCTACTACTAATAAAGTAAGAAATGAAATATGAATAAATTAACCTTCTTCTTATAATTATCTACCTTAAAATTTGTTTATAAGATACCTAAGTTTATTGTTATTGTTATTTAAAATAATATTTAATTCTAATGAAACTACAAACAAACATAATTTATCCATAAAATAAATAGAAAATACTATTTAAAGCATACCTACCTAATTATTTTGACCATGGTAGATCATCGATTAGGTATATAATATAGATATAATCAGGTGCGTTTACAAAAAAATATTTCGTTTGCGGGGGGAGTTATAGTTTTATACCGTTATAAAAAAGAAGTTGACATAGGAACTTTCAATTGTAGGCTTATTTATTTTTCATTAAAAATGTCAATATTTTATAACATTCGTTTTTAGCTTTTTAAGTGGGTAACTATTACTAAACTTTACATTTAATATTCTTCTTAGCGAATACAGCCTAAATGATAACATAATTCATATTATTGTGATGATAATGCGGATTATTTATTATCGTTGTATCAATTATAATTTTCTAAAAGCAGGAAAACCACAAAAATTAGAAATAACAATAATAACAATATATACCTATTACCTACTTTCTAGTAATAAAATAAAAAAGAAACTAAAATTGCAGTTATCTTCCACATTGACAGAAACCACTTTTGAGACTCTATTAAAAATCTATTTCCATTAAAATGTTCATGAAATTTTGGAGTGGGTGGGGATTGAACCCCTAAACTCTCCCTTGTACATGTGCCTGTAATAAATGATAATATCTACCGAGATTTTGATACTGTAACAAACCTATTCTACAATTCACGAAGTTTATACTTTATTTTGTGTGACCACATCGATACTCGCATCATGGGAGTACGTCCTCCATAGTTGTAATTTCCAGCGTAGAGCCTAAACTAGTGCTCTTTAAGGATTCTACTAGAGCCTTACCTAAACTTATTTGTCAATTTTAGCTTGGTCAGTGGTGGATCCATGGAGGGGGCAATACCCCCTCCCCTTTTTGTTGAATTATTGTAAGCAACTATCGATAACTATTATTATTAAAAATTTAAATATTTAACTTTCCATATTTTAGATTCTGAGTGGAGCTAAGAAGCTATGGTTTTACAAAGATGTTTATTTTATTTTTTCTTCTGAAGGCAACTTTTTTACTAGACATTTTGCACCGATATACAATGATTTAATGTTAAAATCGCACACGCAATAAAAACAATAATTTTTTCAAGTTGGTTGCACTTACACGAGAGATCATTTGTCTATTTATCAATTAGAAAAAAAAAAGAATAATACTATATAATAAATCACGGTTAGGATTGCCAATCGGCATTGGACAGGATTGTTCTACATTTGTTTGATTTGTCCTACATCCAATAACGTTTTAAACTTTATGTAGAACAATACTACATTTCAAGTGTCAATATATATATATATATATATATAGGTTATAGCTTAAGGTCTATGAAAAAATACCTTTTAATAGTTCATTATTATATATTTTGAATGTATTAAGTTATCGTTTCCACTTATATACCTACTTTAGTATAATTTAAGACAATTAATAATTATATACTAGAAGGTATCTAAACTTATTGTTATGGGTACAGATTTATTACATTTTTCTAATTCTATTATTTACATATAAAATTTAATAATTATTGTGTGAAAAATTAAATGTTAATAAAATATAACTAATATTTTATTAGAAATTTTAATTTATAATTATTTTGAATATGAACCTACCTATTTAATAACAATTTGTATATCTAATAAATTGTAAGAACATTAACTGAATTATTTAATTAAAAAGAGTAAATAAAAATTAGGAAAAAAAGATTTAAATAAAATGTAGATTTTATTTTGTTAAAAGTTATACTTATAGTAATATATCTATTCTACTGTCATTACATCTGTTATAAAATTACCTATGTTATAAAATAAAAAATGAAAAAAAGACTGACATACTTCTCACTATTAGTGGAGCCACTGCTGTTGGTAAGAGGTTGGGAATGTAGGATATATTGGGGAAATTAATTTGTATCTGTAAGCAACGATAAACCATTACTAACGAAAAACGATTCTGAGCGGAGTTCAGTTGATAGTGATGCTTTGTCAACAATATGTATGTCATATAATGGTAAAATAATTAAACATGCATTATATATTTTCTAAACTTAATTTTTTTTTTACCACGGAATAAGATTCTTAATGAAATTTCTGTTAAATTTTCAAGCATTTCTGTTAAGTTAACAATTTTACCACAGAGTACCTACCGAATAAAAATTACGTACCAAAACTTAAAGTTGAAATGTCTATAAATATCCCTTAAACGGCTTAAATTTTTTTGACAATTTTACCACGTCTAAAAAAGGCAAATATAAATTTTCTGTCCAAATTTTAAGTGCATAGAGTCATTACGAAAATGTTTAACTAAATTGCAATAAATAAAAAATTGAAAAATAATAAAATCATTATTTTCGTAAATCTCCCGTTTTTCTTACGTTTTATCCTGGTTTTTCCCAAATATTGTTGAAACTGCTTGGAAAATTAAAAAACGACCTGCCAAAAGTACTATCTGGACAATATTTCCTTTCAGAAATAGTGCAGCGCGTAAATATCGGAATAAGATTTCTGGTAGAATTTCTGCACACAGTATAAAAAATTAAACAAACATTTTAGTAAAACAACTAAAATCGATGAATTCTTCGCTACACTCAGAAGCTAAAAACTGCCTCACATCACATAATTTGAAAGTTGGCAACCCTAATCACGGTAGGTATTATGTACGTATCTCTATTACTAGATATCGGATATGGCGGTTAATTTTGTTATTTTCTCTAATTGATATTTCTTATCATATTCAATTTATTCTGATTTGCCATGATTTAAATACAATTTAAATATTTTAGTGTGTTATATATGTTATCATAATACATTTTTAAATAAGTTTTTGTATGACATATGATATTATGTCACACACATTTCACACTTTTATAATACACAGATCTAAGTTCTTGCACTAATAAGTTGTTCCTGTTTCTATAATACAATTATACAATTTTATTTAATAGGTATCTTAATTCAGTATGAAGATATAGCAAGACATGTCCAATAACCTTTTAAACGATCCATTTGGTTGAATTTTGAAGTTAAGGTAAATTATTTTTAATTCTATATACCTACCTACCTACCTGTCAGCTATCAATAGTTCTTAATTAGGTATATTGTTATTGAAATTAAATTTAATAACATCTTCATAAGATAATTTAGTTATTTTATAATAATCAACTTGATGCTAAGCTCCGTCCTCATATCACTAAGGGCTCTTCAGGGCAGATAGATAACTGTTGGTCACAGTTTTTCTACGCGTATGGCTCGAGAAGCAGATACTACTGATGAACGTATTGAGCTGAAACTTTGTATAAATTTAGGTAGTTCTAGAAAAAAAAAAATTAATTGGCTACTTTTTACCCCTGTTCAACTACTAAAAGGCAAGTATTATAGGCCATTGATATTTTAGGTACAAAAATCAAATTATTTTTGTTGATATACATTGGTGGAATAGGTGAAAAAATAGTTATTAATAGTTAATTTAATTGTCACGGGCAAAGAAGTACATTTTTTTTAAAAAAAACCAATTACCTGATGAATAGTTAACTGTGATAGATACAAGAAGGATTGCCAATTATTTAAATGTGAAATGTAAGGCTAAAAAATACATCACATTTTTTACCGCCTGGATCTAAGCAATAGGTTAAAAAACACTTGCCGACTATTTAAATGTAAGATTTTACTAATGAAAAAAAATGTGTTCAAATTTTTTAACTAATTTTGTAAATATAATAAATATATAAATAATGTATTTTTTGATTATTTTAACAATAAGATCTATGTTTTAAAATGTAGGTTTGTACTGAATGTCGTAAGCAGCTGGTAACAATAATACATAGTGGAAACCGAAGAGTCACAGTTTTTAATGTTTTTATACTTTTTGCCATGGTATAACTTCAATACTGTTCATATGAAAATCAGTGTAAGACAGTTATAATATATATAGTAATTTCATAAAGTAAAAGGCAACCTTTTACTTTTTCTTGGTTGATTAAAATGTGAAAAAAAAATTTGTTTTCAAAATGTATTATATATATATATATATTATAGTCTAGCAAATCGCGTTCTGGAATACGCCGCCCAGATTGGTGACTTATCTATTCTTTATTATCTATGATTCACACATAAACGTAAATATTATATATTATAGGTTATTATGGATTTATAAATTATTACTAAAATCATTACAAGCGATTATATTCAGAGTTCCGTTAAACATTATTTGAAAATTGTGTTAATCTATTTAAGTATTTCAGAAGAGGTAATCACCTCATCGCCCTTCTTCAAATGGGCCACTGTTTCCAATTGGTAAAAAGGATCAAAATATTAGTTTATCTATAAAAAAAACTTTTGTTAGTATGTCTCATTATTAAAAAAACCGCACACTTTTGACTCACATTTTCTGACCAATTTTCCAGACGTATTATGGATCCGGATATTTTCTTAATGCGCCTATTAGATCCAAAATGCAACGATAAAGGTTTCTTGTCATTCCTTGATTGAAGCAAGTTTTCTGATAGAAAACTTGTTGACGGACACACAAATATATATATATATTATATATATAATGCATATATAATATATATATATATATAAGCACACAGCACAGACAGTATAGTAAAACCAATAGATTTTTTGTTGCGATCCAAATCTACAGAAAAAAAATATAGGCTCACATCATAATACTTTAAACAGGCTGTTTTTTAGTGGGTGGTTATGAATTATTAGCCAATGTATATATTATTTTATCCATTTTGCCCATAGGTTATCTTCTATTATTTTAGATTCTAAAAGGAGCGAAGAAGCTTATAGTTTTATAAAGATGTAAAATAATTAAATAGGCATTATACATTTTCTTTAACAATATTTGTTTAATATTATACTGGTTTTCCCTTTTTTTACATTTACTTTAAAATTTATGAGAAAATCTAAAAATGACCTCCTTCAAATATCTTATCAGTAAGGTTTACTTTCAAAAAATGTTATCATGTTTTTTTAGTTTTTCACATTTGATGAGAAAATCGAAAAACGATCCCCAAAGTACCCCTACCTCCAAGAAAATTTCTTTTTAGAAAAGGGTCTATATTGTATACATCAGAGTAATAAGCTTTCTGGTAGAAAAAATGTTCACATAAAAAAAAATAATAATAATAATAATACTAAACATCTTTGTAAAACCAATACATTTTTCATTACACTCAGAATCTAAAATCATAGGTAAATACCAAAAACCCCAACTACATTCTATACAACTGGCCAACAATATATTTTGCAAACAAATGGGTTTTAATAATTTCCATAGTATCATTTTCACCGCTAATTACTCTGTAAATGATAATAGAGTTTCTGTTCTTATCCTAATATTGAAATTTGTTTATATGAAACATACTGCTCAAACCATTAAGTTTAATTTTAAAGCAATATTTAGATTAACACCATAGTATTATTTTCTTTATCCCAGGGTCCATAAAAGAAGTCAATTTTTGATAATTTAAAAAAATGTATAATATTTATAGGTTTAGATTTTACACAAATTACAAATCTAATTTATAATAGAAAATTAATCAAGATAAGGTACATTCAAATATTTAATAATTCATATTTTATCATTATATAAATAGGTACTGTATATATTATATTTATTTTTTGTTATGCATATAATCTAAAAAAGTATTTTTTGTAGAGTTACATTTAATTTACCTATGGCCATTGCCATATTTGAAATGGTATTCAAGTTTCCATTCCAAATCAATCCTTTTATACAACAATTCACCAAAATGGCATTCTGGAGTTGTATCCTTGTCTAGAATTACACCAATATGGGTATATTATATAAACAGGCTAAAAATATGAATTACTGTTAACTGATCCTTTACACTTGATACTTTATTGTTTAATTAAAGGTTTATTGTTATTAATATAAAGTAAATATATATTTATATTAAGTTAATATATTTTATTTCACTAATTCACTTTAACTTTCACAAATTAAATATTTAGTATTAATGTAACCAGCAAACATTTCAATAAACCATTATTTTTACCAAGAAAATAAAATACAATTAATGATTTGTTAATTGTATAAATTAATTTTTAAAAAAAATCCCACTCCTAAACTCTGTCCATTAAATGTCACATGTTTTATATAGCTTGGCATTTTGGTCATTAGTCCAGTGTTTTCTTATATTAACAGATAGTGAAATAAAAAAAAAGTATAATGTATTATTAAAATATATGAAGTGACCAATTTTATTAATTATTAATATTCATAAAATATAAAATCACCAGTAGTGGAAAAATACTCTTTTAACTCTTTGTTAGAAGAGTAACAGTAAGAGTGTTGATGTATTTTTTTTTATCAAAAATCCACTTGTAATTAATAAATAATTAGATAATAATAGTTTATAATGTAAAATTATAAAAGGTTAGAATAATATTAATAGGTATATAATACTTACCTATGTATTATTTAATCATTTTACAATTTCACTTTCATAGACAAAAACAAAACCCATTGATTATGTCTATTTTATTTATTATTCAATTTTATTTTATTTTATGTAGTTAAATTTGAAGATTCTGAGTTGCTAAAATATTTTAATAGTTTACTATATGTATCTGCAATTATAATAACTATTAAAATTATTTTTAATTAGATTAAAAAACAAAAAAATTAATCTAAACAAATTTAATGATTTTCCAGTAAATACGATACATATTCCAAGTATTTATACTAACAACTTTTCAATGATAGCCATAATCGTCAATTATGACCAGAAAACTGATAGTTAATTGATATTTCCTACTGGACGAAATTTTGAAAGATCAAAATTAACAGGAAAAAATCGGTGCACATAAACTGCACTTTCTGTAAGACCGTCTATAAGCCAATATTACTGGAACAGCAGATTATCCTACATAATAGCTTGGCAAAATAACTATAAATACTTGACTTTCGACTCAACTGGTAACACCATATTTGTCAGTAAACTGCAAATTAAGAAGAAAATGTGACAACTATATTAGCTGGTCGGAAGACATTCCTAACTAGACTTTACTTTGTGCTTAATGATAATTAAATTAATATGGAATACCTACAACTGTGGTGTTATACCAGCAAGTTTAACATTGAGATTATAAATCATATGACTTAGTATGATATTCTTAGACTAAAGCTGGGGCTACTTCATTGGGAGTAAAATTCCACCTTTGAAAAGACCTTTGTTATAATAAAAGATTATGGAGGCTTAAAAATTAATAAATATAACAATACGTTTTTGTGATAAAAAGAAATGGTATTTTATAAATAAAATATCCTAAATCTATGTTATTTCACCTCTTCTATTCAAAATTAATTCAATTTCAATTTTTAAAAAAATGGTAATATTTTAATTATATTCCTCATTTACATTTTATATTTGCCTTTGTTGTATAATTTTAAATTTATCTGATTAATCAATTTTAATATTCTTTTAATTGAGATCAGTCAAAAATATCTACACGCAATCAATGTAAGTGTACCTACCATTGGAAATACAGAGCTGAAAATAAATATTGTCACATACACAGTATAGGTATTCATTGTTAATACTCCAGGTTAATATTATTTTCATATTTTATTTTACAAAATAGGAAATAATAATAATAATAATATATATATTTTACAATTTCAATGTTATTTTGTTAAGTATTAACCTCTAAAACAATTGCTGTCTTTTAATAATAATAAGGTATAGCAAAGTGAACTATTATTACCTTAGATACTCTAAGAAAAATGTATTTTATGAATTTCTTTGATATTTATAATTTATAACTAAGGTTATAACACTTATAACTTATAGCAAAGTTGCTAGTTATTAGTATTACTCTAAATACTATATAAGTACACTATATTATATTATTTATAATTGAATATCTTAACTAATTCATACTTATCCTTGTTTAGTCCATCTCAACCTAGCTCCAACCAATTTAAATTATGGCAATATTACCATAAGTGCCAACAGCACTAGGAAAAAAATGAATATTTTAAGAAGTGGATTGGATCTAGTAGAAAATATATAATGTATTTTCATTAAAAACCTTGTTTAATAGATTTTAAAGATATTTTTTCTGCTAAAAAACCATGGGTCTTCTTAAAAACACTTAAACATTTAAATGTATAATGCAAACATTACTTTTGCATTTGATATTTCTTCCAACAAAAAATTAATATCTTTAGCTACAGAAATAAAAGTTCTAAAATTTATATTGTAAAATATACTGTACCTTTAAATTCTATTGATCACCTTGTTCGTTTAATTAAGTTCATAAAATTGAATCCTGAATAAGTAGAGAAATTGACTTGTAATCAAACAAAATGTACAAAAATATTAACTAATGTTACTAGTGCTACTGGATTTGATAACATTATAGATATTATGAAAACACACAGAGTTTCAATATTAATTAATAATTGAACTGATCATAGTAGAATTAAACATTTAGCAATAGTTGTTGGTGAATGCATCAATTTCCAAGTTTCAGGTTATTTTTTTACCATACTGTCATTGAGAGATGCTACTGCTAAGAACATGTATGGAGTTATTATTAAATGATTTAATAATCATGGCATTATACATATAAAAATAAAATGATTGAATTCACCTCTGACTGGCTAATGTTATGATGGGTGTAAGAAACTCCCTTCAAATTATACTAAGACATTATAAACCTAATTTATTTATTTTAACCTTAATTTATTTATATTCAAATATATTTGTCACTCAATATCATTGTGTGTAGGCATGCATGCAAGAAGTCGCTAGATACCATGGACATGTTCAGAACATTCACCTAAAAATTGAATTTCTTCATGTTCAGAGTTTAAAAAAAGAATCTGTTTACATTAAAGTACATTTTAATTTAATTTGATTTTTATAAATCATCTACCTTCAGTCAATATAAAACCCATAACTATACAAAAATAAAATTAAGACTTTAGTGAATAGAGAAGATATAAAATATCTAAATTACATTTTTTACATCTGACAAATTATTTAGTTTGGAAAATTTAAATTTAATTAACTTATGTTTTATAAATTTGTGAAAGACCTTATAGATAAAAGTATTTGATATTTCAACTATTTTAAGTATAGGTATAACAAAACACTAACAATCAACATATTTATTTATTTAAATAAACGCCAAAGTTGGCTTGAGTACAGAATAATATACATGAAAATAATAACATAATAAGTAACAATAAACAAGTAACATAGACTATAATAGTATTAAATTTAAAAACTAAGATTAAATAAATGCTTATCATAACATAGGTAATTAGTGATTAATAGTTTATAACATAAACTATAAGGTCAGATAGATAATTCAAAATTGAATAAGATAGGTAGGTACATTTTAGAGATACTTGTAAAAAAAAAACACTAATATTTCATTTAACTTCAAAACATCTTATTTTGTTTTAATAAAATGGAGTTTTCAAAAATATCATTACCTAAAATTTTGTTTGACATTTTGATATTATTACATTCCCTTCCAGTAGTAAATAACCTTTCTATGGGGTACTAGATGGTAAAACTGTATTAAACTAAATAAATTTGGATAGTACCTTAAGAAATGAAAATAAACTTTAATAATATTTATTTGAATCAGAATCAGAACTACTATCAAAATTTCTATCTGATATTTCATTAAAAAAAAAAAAGAACAATTTTTAAAAATAATTCCACTTTCAATTTGTTTTACCTTCCAGTCAATTTAATTTAAAACTTGGAATAAGACATGTAGTGATTACTAATTTTATTTTCACCCATATGCTCTCAAATCTAAAACATAAGTAAATAGAATAATAATACTATGCAAAATAAGTAACCACTAATATATTAAATTTAATTATTAATTTATTTATTTTCTAATTTAATCATATAAACCTTTTTTTATTGACATTAAAATAGTTTCTAATAGAAGAATAGGTACCATGAATCATAGCTTTAAATTGTCTGTTTTTAAGTTTTATTTAAAGTATATAAAGTTAGTAGAAAATATCCCATGAGAGAGAGTAAACAACAATTATTTTATAAAAAAAAAATAAAAAGTGGACTGTCTGACAATCAGGTTGCCTATAATAACACAGTATACTTATCAGACATTTTTTTATTGGTTATTTAAATTATTTAAGATTAGTAGTAAAAGAAGTATAAAAGAATTATG
Organism: Cinara cedri; assembly: GCA_902439185.1. NCBI lineage: Eukaryota > Metazoa > Arthropoda > Insecta > Hemiptera > Aphididae > Cinara > Cinara cedri. The sequence goes on along the minus strand of CABPRJ010002384.1, from coordinate 715,863 downwards.
TACTTAAATCTTTAAATTAAGTTGTAAGGTAAAGCTTATTGAAATTACTATACAGAGAATATGACAGTGACTTAATAATAATCAAACATCATACAAAGTATACATGTTTATGTATTATATTTAATGTGTCATTATTTCAAAACAAATTATTCTAAGGTCTACTTTACTAAACATATTAGTTTTGAAGAAGTTGCATATCAGTTTGGAAACTGTGCCCCTGGCACCAAACCACAGCCCTTTTATGTTCCAGTCTTTTATGCCATATTAACGTAGGAATGGAATTGTGGGTGGATATATATTTCTTTTCTCTTCATTTACTTCTTCGTCCTGATTAATATTATTTGTTTCCCATCTGATCATTGGATTGAGTATAAAACCTTTACCTTTTCAGTGATCTAGCACTATTATATCTGCCTCTCTATTTTGATTTCCTAATATTGTTTCTGTGATACAGTGGACTTCTTCATAGACTTCTAAATGACATCATCTAAATAGATCTGCGATCATGGTTCTTATTTTATGGTGTACAGAGTTGCATAGCAGTTCAGACCTTGGACATGATCCATGAATGTGAGGGAGTGTCTCCATTGTTATTCTTACCACAGAGCAGATTTCTGGAGTGGTGATGTTCTTGACTTATTCACCTGTTGTCCTATTGGCCATTGAATTCATAGAAATTTTTAATGCATTTGTCCATTCATTGCTAGTTAAACCTATTTTATTTGAAACCCAACTATTGGTTGTACAATGTTCGAACCATGTTACCCTAATACCCCGACACATAGCTTTTTTACCTTGTAAGAAATCTAATTAATCTGTGATTAGTTTCAAATATGTCACAAAACTCATTTATGAACACAGATTCTTCAGAAAATATTCTTGGTAAAATATTAAAATCCATGGCTTGATTCAATTTTTTTAAGCTACCATGTCTGTTAATAATTTGTTTTAACTGAGTAGTGCTAAGTAATACATCATGTGTGGAATTCCATCTTGTTAAATTAGGTACCTACTTTTAAATACACATTAAGTACTTCATGAATTTTTTTCTGACACATTTGTTAACTGATTTTGCTTTGACCAAAGTTTTGTTCATTTAGCAAAGAGTTTTCGTTAGAGCTTTTTGTGTGGATTTAAATCGACCCATTTTTCAAGATTATTAGTTGTAACCAAGTTCGAAGTATGAATTATATATTGTCTGTGAGCCAATAAACTAACTTCATGTATCCAATAATTTCTTGGTTCATGTTTAAATTCTTTAATTATATTTGGTAAATCAATTAACTCCATTTCTTCATGTTTATTCTGCTCTTCATCAAATAATTCCTCGTTATTTTTATAAATTCCAAAAATCTTAAATACTTTAATAAAATTGCAATCATTATGTGTCATAAAACTGGTTAATTATTTTGAATTTTTTACTTTACATGTATATTATACAAGGTGATTTTTTTATCATGAAACAACAATTATCTCAGAGGATTTTATGTTCTCTATTTAAATCTGTATTCAAAGAGGGGGGGGGTTCCTATTTGAAAATTAAAAGTATGTACTTATTCAAGGTACATGGAGTAAAGGTGAAAAATTAAAAATGGTTTTAAAATAAAGCTTAAACAATTCCATAATGATTAGAAAAAAACAGAAATCAAATTCACATTCTCTAAGATAGATAATTGCTGGTTCATGATAAAAAATCACCCTGCATATTTCTTTGAAGAGTAGATCAAAAGTATATAAACATTTTATAGCTGTACAAGCTAATGATAATCCATCTCCAACTAATGCTGTTGTATTAATCCAATGGGTTGTTACGGTTGTTTACCTTGAATTCAACAATCTGCAGTGTACAATTTATATATTTAATATTTTCAATGTTTAATACATAACAGTTTATGTTTTTGGTAGTCCCAATCTAATCAAATTTAAAAATATTGGTTTGTCAACTTTATTAATTGGCTGCATATCTTGAATGACAAATTTAATTATTGCTGGTTCTAGATGTTTTTGAATAATTATCTCATTTCAAATACCAATTTATGTGTAATGAAGTCTGTATGAAATTTTTTGTTACTGTATCCTCATCTTCATTGTTTTAAATAGATTGTAAACGATTCAATTTTTTTTTACATCTGTATAAGATCCAAACCCTGCTTTCTGTAAAAAAAATAAAAATAAATAAGTTGGTACCACCTACCTATCTACTTAGTTTATTTAATAAAATAATAAAATAAAAACGAAATTATTAAATGGCTAATACTTAATACTTGTAAATAAATGTAGAAATAAATAAATTAGTTTAAAAAATGACCACTCTAAAGCTCCTTTCTTTAAGAACCATTGCCATCATTAAAAGGTGAAGCAAACTTGTTGATTGAAAATTTGTGCATAGGAAAAAAAAATTATTACAAACAGATAAAATATTTTTTTAGGGAAAATATTTTTTCGTACATTTTCCCGGTTTTTTTTGGTTTTTCAAATTGTATGAGAAAACTTTTGAGAACTTCGAAAAATGACCTTCCAAAGGTACCACACCGATTTCCCCAGAAAGTTCAGAAAATCTAAAAGTAAATTTAACAGACAATAATAATAAGTAGTAAAATATGAACGAAGGTTCATATGGTGTTTTAAAATCGTCAATGATTTTAGAATCTGAATGAAGCGAAGAAGCTTATACTTTTATGAAGATATTCATATTTTTATTTTTACCTGTAAAAAACTTTTCTACCATAAGATTTGCTTAGATTTCTAAGTGTAGCATCTATTCTGAAAGGAAATCGATGTGGGGAGGAAATTCAAGGAGGTCATTATTTGATTTTCTCATTAAATTTGAAAAACCGAGATAAAACATGGGAAAAACTTAGAAAAACTGGAAAAATCGGTATGACAATACACAAATATTATTAAAGAAAATAAAGAAAGCCTATTTAATTATTTTTTGCTATAATATGACATATATTATTGACAAAGCATCACAATCAACTGAACTCCATTTAGAACTCAGCTTTCATTAGCAATGGTTTATCATTGCACACAGGTCTACATTAAATTATCTAAAACAGTGACTGCACCTGTCCTCATTATCCTAAGATTCAATTTTTTTTTTTTAAGTGTTTTTAGTTTTCCTGGATAATGAAAGTGTTACGTTTTACGATTTTGTGTCTTTGACATACTTGAAATATTTATCAAATTCATGCCACGGGATCATACATCACCTTTTCTAAATTAGTTCCATCTTCACTTTTTTTATTAATATCAATATTATTATTATCGTTATGGTGTACACGTTTTTTATTTAAAATCATTATAAATAAAATGTAAATTAATCAAGTATATTTTATTTTACTTCACTAACATCTAATAACTTATAATATATAATATCATAATAATTATATGCTATATAGTTCAATTGGTATGGTAGGCACCTAATAGTAGATAAGTAATATCTATACTATAGAGCGCAAATTAAAATTTCTGGGTATCCAATAATATATGATAAGAAACTTCTAAAGTGAATTACAAATGTATGCATTAAATTTCTGCTCTACCTTCCCAGCTTCTCATTTACAATAGTGGTCCACTCATCATGCGAAACATGTCTGTATTTTATTAAAATTATTATTTTAAAACATTTAAGCATTTGCTCATTACTGTTATCTGCAATATAATAATTAATAGGTAGGTACCATACTAAATAGTAATAGCAAATACATATTTTATATTATGAGGGGTGTTAGGAATGTATTGGTTTTATAGTGTTGTTTTTTTTTTCTGTGAACAACTATTCTACCATACATTTTGTTTTTCCGCTTTATTTTCAGTAATCTTATATTTTTTTTTCAGTTAATCAATTATTTTTGTCCGTATGAAATATTTTCTTGATCAGTGTTTTTTAAATCTATGATAAATTTTATCTATAAACTGTATAAAATAAATAAATAATTTTTAACCAGCTCTATTTATTTTAAGAAATAATTATTATAATATGAAATATATTATTTTTGTTTTAACATTTTTAATTTTTTAATTTTTTATATTGTGCAATTTCCTATTTTATGAGGTTTCATAACAGCATAAACTAAAAGCATGTGGTATAGTTGAAAAGTTGGTGCTGTGTGATGGTAATTAAGACCTGATACCTGTCTAATAATTCCAAAAAAATATCTGAAAATTAATTAATATTATAATCATTGTTTATTTGTATAGAATATAAAATATATATTTCTTATTAGACAGTTAATAAAACAAATTGAATTACTTCTACTTCTTGATTAAACTTTGCAGTGAAGATATAAGTTTCCTCAGGCCCCTTAAAACAGTAATATTTCTTATTCTTATATAATTCAATATCAACTACTATCTATTTGATAAAGACCTGTTAAAAATGATTAATAAAAGTAATAAATAGTTGTAGGTATTAATAATGTTATTTATTACTTGAACTGCATATTTAACCTTCATCTTTGAAAGAATGTTGAATTCAAATGATGTTTAGTCAATTTTGGTCATATTTTAATAACACTGTTACTGAATATCTGTAAACAACAATAAACTATTGCTAATGAGAAAAAAACGATTCTGGGTGAAATTAAGTTGATAGTGATGCTTAAGTATAGAACAAAGGGATATAATATAAAGATTAATAGTTAAAAGAATATATTGAAATCGAAATTTATTTTTTTTCAACATATATATTGGTTTATAGTATTGCTTTTTTAACAATGTGCTGTCTCATGACAATAATGACTGTTTAAAAAGATTAAAATAATAAAAACTTATAATATAAATAATATTATAATAAGATATTTATTATTTTATTTTTACGTGTAAACAACTTTTCTACCATAAGATTTGCTCAGATTTCTAAGTGTAGCACTTTTTTTGAAAGGAAATCAATTTTCTCAAGAGTTTTCTCATTAAATTTGAAATACCAAAAAAACAAAAAACGGGAATGTAAGTATTAGTCAAAATATATTACAGCCTTCTTTTTTTTCTATGCACAACTTTTCAACCAGCAATTTTACTCCAACTTTTAATGATAGCAATGTTTCTAAAAGGAAATTTCACGAAAAAAAAAATTTGTTTTAGTATCACCATCAATATTAGCTTGCATATAGGTAGGGAAAATGGGACCAATGAATACCATGCATTTAGTTTATAATAGTTTTTATAATGTATAAAAAGGATGAATTTAATTTAATTGATAGTTTAAAACCTGTTAGCCGGGAAAATGGTAGTGCTGTAAACAGTGAAAAAAAGTACACAAATTATATTAATCATAAATTGAAGATGCTGTAAATATGAAATGTAAAAAAAAATAGTTTTATTAAAATAACCTCACACTATTGTAATATTTGCGATTTTATAGCTTATGAAAAATACTTTGGAGGATCACAATGAAATGGTACATCCAGATAATATAAATAAATTTATGGTTTTCTGTACTAAATGCTCTATATTCATTCTGTGCAAAAATTTTGACAATGTTGTACAACAGAACACTGTAATCTTTTAAAATTTATACAGAACTTCAACAATATGGAATAAAAATAATTTTTCGTTTGAACAACAGGGTTAGTCAAAATTAACATAATAAAAGTGATAAAACTACAAATGTATTTATTTAACTAATTGAATTTAGTGTCACGATTTTACTCACCTTATTATATTGTTCTAATATTTTAGGCATTGATTAACATTTGTGATGTTATCATTTCAACACTTAATAATTTACTCACTACAATACCTACTGTCATGAACCAAATTTGTATGAAAATAGATAAATCAAATACATTCATACAGGGGGAAACATCAAATGATGATGAGTTAAATAATTGGGTAATATTTAATATACTCATACATTCTGTTTGAATACATTTATAAAATTATAATAAAATAATATATAATATATATTAATCAATTATATTTAGGTACATTATGTATATTAATTTTAAATAATTATTGACAGTTGGTTGATAAATCACCAAGTATAAGGTCATATGTTGCCAATAATTGTATAATAGATAAAAATAATGTCTCCTTCTGTTTACCTGCATACATTTTATATTTATAACCTATAAATGGTAAATTACATGTTACTAATGTAAGTGTTACATTTAGTAATCAATGTAAATTTTTCCTCCACACATTGACTTCTTTCTTTATTTTAGAAAGCATGTAATCAACACTATTTTTTTTAAACCACTGTTAAAAAATAATACATGATTCTAAATGAGGTAATGTTTTTTCAGAAAATAGTTTCTATTGGATTATACCTTTTGTCTAAGCTCGTTCACATTTTTAAAAGTAGTTTGTGCAAATAACCAACATTGATCACAATAACATCTGTCTAATTTACGAGAACGGTAGCATAACCATTTTCTTTCAACATTATACCGCCTTTAGATTTTATAATTATAGTAAAATCTTGAAAACGATCTGTCACTTTCTTTATGGTTATTAATAAGAGAAGGTCCATCAGGTTGACATGATCCATACTTTATTATAAACATTTTAATAAATTCTCCTTCAATTATGGTTGGGTAATGACCATAATCTGTTGGATATTTTTTAAAATCCAAAGATGTTTATATAAATGTATGTTTTAGTTACAACATAAACTGAAAGCATATGGTACAGTTGAAAAGTTGGTGCTGTGGGATGGTAATTAAGACCTGATACCTGTCTAATAATTCCAAAAAAATATCTGAAAATTAATTAATATAATAATCATTGTTTATTTGTATAGAATATAAAATATATATTTCTTATTAGACAGTTAATAAAACAAATTTAATTACTTCTACTTCTTTAGTAGTCTACTGTTTTAGTATGGCTAATCTTTTTTCAGTAAATCAATTATTTTTGTCCGGTATGAAATATTTTCTTGATCATTTATAGTGTTCTTTAAATCTATGATAAAACAACAGGAATTTTGTCTATAAACCTACAAAAAAAAAAATCGTAATATTTTACTAATATATTTCGTACATTTTCCCGGTTTTTCTCAGTTTTTCACAATTTTTCTCAGATATTATGAAAACCGCCAAAAAAAACGTAAGAAAACTTGGAAAATATGAATAACATTAAACAAATATTATTAAAGAAAATAAAGAAAGCCTATTTAATTATTTTATTATAATATGACACATATATTGTTGACAAAGCATCACTATCAACTGAACTCCGTTTAGAACTCAGCTTTCATTAGCAATGGTTTATCATTGCTTACAGGTCTACATTAAATTATCTATAACAGCGGCTGCACTCATCCCTATTATCCTAGAACGTCTTTATACTTACTTTCTAGTAATATAATAAAAATAAACCAAAAGTTTATTTATTTTTCTCATTGACAGAAACCAAAAACCACTTTTGAGATTATTATTTATCTACTTTTATCATAATTTTCAAAAATGTTCGTGGGAGACCCCCCCACTTTGTACACGTGTCTGCAGTGCGTGCTTGAGATTTCACGTTAATATATCATCGGCCGCCTGTGTTTGGCCTGCTAATGACAAAACTGTATAGGCGTGATTATTTTTAAATCTATGTTGTCGCTAGATATATGTTGACCAAAATGACTAGTTGGAGGCTTTGCTCCCCACACCACTTTTCATAACACCATTCATACAATCATCATAATAACTTATTAATAATTTATAATAAAATAACACAAAAGAAAATAAAACACAAATTTAAAGTATGTCCATCCAGCGTGACGATAATGGCGTGAAGCTAAATAGAAAAAAAACAGCGTATAATTATAAATATAAATAATTAGCCACTAATGTATAGTAACAGAAAAACGAGTTGTACCATTGAAAAACCGTGCTGATTTTTGTTAATTCAGCGGCTAACTCTATAGGGAAAACGGCTGAATATATAAAGTCGTATAAGATATCAATCGATCAGAAATATTGTGCAAATGGGAACAGGGGAATTCGCATGCGGATCGGAATTTGACGTATCATCTTAACTTATTGTTGTTGTGGTGACACTGCGTATATTTTGTAATAATAATAACATTAAAAAATGGATATCAAACTATTTCATTATAATCTATAATACAATTAATTAAAAAGTTAAGTTTTTGTAATTATGGAATTTTATTTTATGATATTATGACAAATGTTTTAATGAATTAATTTTAAAATTTAATTCAGATAAACAACAATAATGCATTTATTTAGATTCTTAAAGTAGCTTAATACATATTTATTCACTTTTATAAAAAAAAAATTTAAAACTTTAAATGACGGATGAAAATAATTTTAAATGAAAATACATAAGTGCGTGAAGTCGAGGACCTAAAGCTATGGTATTTTTTTTATGAGAAATATTAGCATGGCTGTTGTGTAATTTAAGTTGCCTATAGAAATTAAAGGAGTAATGTACAAAGCAAGAATATTCAATAATTATAAATTTAACGCTAGATAGCGCAAATGTATCTAAATAATTTTACTAATCTATTTGTAACAGCTAAACTGAAAAATTACAGTGATCAATTGTATCATTTATGGTTGGTGTTATCAATTATCGCATATCGTTGTTTGCTAAATAATTCACATTGTATTTTCGTTATCTATATCTATATCTATTAAACCGCGGATGCTTTCTAAAAAAAATTACCATCCACATTAAAAAATAGATATTTTGTCATGGTACTAGGTACCCGTTTGTGTTTTACTGTTTTTCAATTTACAAGAGATCCGAATATACAAGTGTATTATTTGCTTACAAAATTATCTCCAAGATAAATGCCTTCCTATAAATTCTTTAGAGTTTTGTGAGGTAAGTTTATTAGTTTAAACTTAAAGTTTAATTAATTATTTTGTGTTAAAAGACATTTGATATTAGTAGCGCACATCTATGGGTTGGATTGTCAGATCTAACATTTTTAAATTAACATAAAATAATAAATTATTATATTTTAATTATTTATTGTATTGTACAGTTCTGTTAACTGTGCAATGTTCTAATGCATATCTATTGTGGTTGTAAAAATATAGATTCACAGTAAGTACCTATACATTATATATGAAAAAAAATTTCAGAATTTCCATGAGTGCCCATCTCTAAATGCACTGAATTTTATAATTTATACTATTCATATTATTGTTTCTTTCTGATAACCATTTGATTGTAATATTTATTTATAACATAAAAAGCTAATCGTCTATCAAAGTTGGGCATGATGTCAGTCCACAGTCAAGTAGAAAAGTATGTCCCAAGCATAGAGACTTACCTTTGGCACAAGTGGCTCCTGATATGGAGTGATTTTTCTATAATCATTAAAATAAATGAAATCTTTTTATTTAAATATACATATACATTGTCTAGGTGTTTTTATGTTTGGAGGAGGAATTTGTCATTAACGACTAAGATATTCTAGGGAAATTATTAGGCCATGGAGCATTAGGGTTTGTTTTCAAAGGAGTATGTAAAAGTAAAAAAGCTCAATCATACTATAAAAATTGCTATTAAAATGATACAACTTGTACTTCCAGGACTTAATGCTAGTCAATCTGCTGTTATAGTTTTTAAAATAAATTTGTTTAAATTTTTTTTGTTGTTGATAATTATCATACTTTTTGCATTAGTACAGGGAGCTCAAACAAAATGAGATAGAGATCCTCTCCAATTTACCTGCAAATTGTATTGTAGTGTTAAAATAGATCTAAACATAATGCAAAATTTGAAACATTTTAATAATGTTCCTCTAATCAGTGTTTGTATAAAACCATTATCACTTATTCTTGATCTTGCACCAATAGAAGCATTGGATCAGGTCTTAAGAAACTATTGAAGACCAGGTTCAAAATTTGACTCTTACCATACGACAACAAATTGTTTTTCAAGTTGAAAAAGCACTAGAATACGTACATCAGCAACATTTATAGAGACTTAAAAAGTGAAAATGTGCTTGTTTGGTCTATCTTAGTATCTCTCCAGGATCCTCAAGCCAAAAAAATACATGTTAAAATGTCATTATGGTGAGCATAGTTTTTTATATTATACAATATTAACATATTATCATGGTTATTTTGTTTTCTTTAAAAATTATTTTACAGGAATTAGTGGCTTGTCTATACCGTCTGGCACTAAAAGATTTGGAGGTACAGAAGATTTTATGGCTTCAGAAATAATAAAATATAACTGTGAAGAGGAGTATACTGAAAAAGTTGTCTGTTTTTCATTTGAAATGTTTATTTATGAACTGATTGCAATGCATCAACCATTTGAAATTCATGAATCTGTAAAAGAAAGTATTTTAGAAGGACATCAACCTGCATTGACTTATAGAGTAAGAAAGTCTTGAATAAAAGTGTGAATAATTATTTTTTAAACATTCTATACTGAATTATTATAACATTTTACCATTATTATTCTTATAGGAAATAGCCATATCCAAGTTATTTAATTGATTTAATGGCAGTATGCTGGTCACAAAGTCCAAAAGATCCCTCTTTGGCAAGTCATATTGTATCTATAGTATCAGCTCCTGAGTTAACTCATTTTTAGGATGTTGGATTGTTTAGTCATTCAGCTGATGTAATATCTTGTACTCAAGTACCATTGTCACTCAGTATGTATTATGTATATGTTATTTTCGCAAATAATTTATCAAATAATTGTTATTAAATTTTCAAATTTGATCTAATGTGAAATGTATGTAGTTCAATTTTACTAAAATAATTTTTGAACAAGAGTTGATACTGCTGATGTGTGCCACTCTTTGTGATAGAATGTTAGGAAAGTGGGATGCATAGTTATTTAATTTATATTTGAAAATAATTATAAACCATAGCTAAAGAAAAGTAATTCTGAATCAAGTCTAAAGAATTTTCACCTCATAACATTTGGTCACCTCGTAACTGGAATGCTTATTAATACATTAATATGTCTCATATCTCAATTATTATTTGTAAATTATAACCTTTTTCTCTTTCTAATACAAAAACAAATAACTACCAATTATCAATGTTGTTAAACAGCACATATTTGTGTTTAGGAATAAGTGTACAACGAAAAGATAAGTTATAATAAAATTACTCTACCTAGTTTGTGATTATTATTTAAAATATCATTGAAACCACAGCCTTATTATAATTTACCATTTTTAAAGTAGAATTAAAATGCTGCTGTACAATGATTGTTGTTTCTATCAATAACAAAAATAATTGTAAAAAATACAATTACTCACTGTATATTTTTAAAACAAAAATATTTTTTTAAAGTTAGTAAAATGAAAATTATTCACAAATTGTTTTTATATTGACTTCTTAAGATAACCTTATATGTGATTAACTAAATGTTTAACTAAACTAAAACATGAATATAATACTAGGTACAAATGAGTTTAGTAAAATTTTGAATTTGTTTTTTATATTAACTATTAGTACTTATGCCCATGTGTTTTATTATTAAAAAATTATAGTTATAAAAGGATAGTTTGTTGTATTTTGTTTTTTAAAACCCCTTCCATCAGATTAAGATCGAATGTGCATTACTCAGGTATATAATATTGTCATATAATACAATCTAATTTGTCTTAAGCATAGACATTATAATATAGACATAATTGTTTTGTATTATATTATTTTATTAATAAACATTTTAAATATTTTCAGTTGTTTATGGATTTTTTCAAAAATAATTATTGAGCAAGCCAATCAGTTTTATGCTTATTAACTTGGATGTTTTACATAATATTACACTATTGTAAATTATATGAATTGTATAAAAGAAATTGTCAAAAGGTATTAGTATATTATTTAGTTGTTTCCCTAAAATGCTTATATTTTATAATTTACATTTTTGTTAAAGGTGTGAAGTGTTTAGAAATGCTCTAGAAGTACTAAACATTGGTGCTGTGTTACCAAAAGTGCAGTAGACATTTTTTGAACCTGTCCCTAAAATTCAAGGAGATAATCAAACCAATGGCTCTATGATGGAAGAAGTCTCTCAAACTGAAATTTATAATAATATCAGTTTGAATATTGTATTAAAAGCAGCTGATGGAGACCTTCTTAGATGCATGTAGTATGTATTTTTATTCTCATCTTCTGTTTCAGTTTAAAAAACAATCAAAATAGCAAATTACATCACTCAGAACATAAACTGTGGAGTTTAGATTTAAGAAGTTAGAATTTAAACACAAATAAAACAATTTAAATAGAAGAATGCAATTGGAAGCTTTATGTTGATTTTATCTTCAAAACAATTTAAATTAAAACAATTATGTTAAGCCCTCAAAAATTAAAATTTTCTTATTTGTATTCAAACTCTAATTTTAAACTAAACAATCTATGTTCTAAATAACAAAACATAGCAAAATTATGTTATTTAGAACATAATTTTGCTATGTCATCTGTTAATTAAACTGAGAAAACTTATTTTAACTAGTATATGTGTGTTTGGTGCCTTCTTAAATTATGTTTCATACAATCCATTTTCAAATAAACTAATAAAATAATTATGACCAATAACAATTTATAAATTACTTGTTGTTTTTCAAGTGTATACCCCATTTAAAATATTATTGTAAAATTATTGTATTATTGAGTAAAAATGTTCCTTTTGTAATATTAAACAAACATTGGCTGGTTCAGAATGTTTCTAGCCATTTAATGATTTGTTTAATTATTCATATTACTAATTATTTAACGGAATTTAGGTGACAACTATGTTAATATATTAATAAATAAAATGAAACTACAATTCATATTAAATTTTTTTTAAAATTGATAACCCTTGTACTTATCTGTTGTAAATATGTAAAGTTCATGAGAACATTTTTCTATTCAAATAAATTATGTTTGATTTATTTACCCATTGATACATATGCTGATAAAAGAAATTCCATTTATCTTTAAGATTTACGTTTAGCTAATTATAAAGAAGGGACAAATTATATTGTCCATTTCTATTGTTTTATTATAAATTCTTAACATTATATAATTTTAACAAGTCAAATTGAAGGATAAACACAAAATAAAATGTTAGTAAATTGTTCTGCTAAAATAAATAAATATAAATTTAAAACACTAAATTCTGTCCCATTTTACACAGACTTCAAACTGTCAGTAAGAATTTTCATGTTAAACAGGTATGGTTAAAAATTTTGTTTCTAATTTGTATAATAGGCGAACTATGTCTTGTTAATATTAATTCATAGACTGGATTATGCAAAACAAATTTTAAACCTGCAGTGGCGTATTTAAAAACTTTCAATGGAGGGTTAATATAAGTATTCACAGTAAAAATCACCCCTTATTTAATGGTATAAAAAATAATTTAATTTAAATTAATACTAAATTGTTATTTTTTTTACTTTCATCACTATAGAATCTTGTAGAACCTACACATTTAAAACTTTTAAACTTTACAATCTTAAATTTCTAGGACATAGTGTTAGTTCTGTTATAATTTTTTACTATCAACATGTACCCGTGAACAAATAAAAATACCAGAGAAAAATCACTTATTTTTTTATATATTGAATTCATTATGCCTTTTCAACAAACCAAATTTAATGATAAACACAAAATAAATATTTCTGTTGAAAAATAATAGATAATTTAAAACACAAATTTCTATTATATTTTACATAGACTGTCAATTTAACATTTTTCAAATGTAATGGTTAAAATTTGTGTTTCTAACTAATATAATAGACCAACTGTATTCAATCTTTTCGATTATTATTAATTTATATAGGATTACAGTGTACAGTGGAGGAAACTATGGACCATCATAAAGGAAATGGGAGTCCCAGAAAATTTAATTGACCTAATCAGAAACCTTTACACAAAGTCAAGAGCAGCAACCAGAGTTGAAGTTACATTATTAGAAACATTCCAACCTACCAAAAGTGTTAGACAGGGATGCATTCTCTCAGCTATCTTCTTTAACATCTATAGCGAAGCAGTGTTAAGAGAAGCGCTCCAGGAATGGAAGGGCGGAGTGGTTATTGGAGGTAAGATGATTAACAATCTGTGCTTTGCTATGTGCCAGATATTAAACAGAGATGAGCCAACTACTAAAACTCACAGAAGAATCAAGCAACAAGTATGGATTGACAATTAACAGAAACAAGAACAAGATTATGGTGGTTGATTGAGCAGGAGTATTAACATCCACCACGGTACTGAACAATTACCCAAAAATAAAAGTTTATATATCTAGTATATATCTAGGTTCACTCCTACAAGCAAATGGCAGTTCATCAAGAGAGATTAGAGACATTATACTAGGGAGGGAAGCAGTCAGCAGATTAATACCGATTAGGAAGGATAACCATATCTCTAAAAACTGCAAGATGAGGCTACTTAGAACACTTGCCTTCTCAGTAATGCAATATGGATCCGAAAAGAGACTGAACATCTTAATCCTAGACACGCTTAAAGTGAAAATAAGACTCAGCGATATGCGAACAACGGATAACAAGGTTTTTTGGTCATATCATAAGAAGTAATGAATCAAGTTTGTCCACAATATTAACTAAAGGATCACCTAAATTCTCTTTTTGGAATATAGACTTAAGAAGAAGATATAGAATTAAATATAGAAAATAAATTATAAACACGATAATATATTATTTATGTAGTACATTTCTTATATATTTATAAATATATTATATTTGTTCATTATAAATCCAGTGATAATTTTAACTTTATTTTAAACATTTAATTGTTATTATTATGTTAGGAAAGAATAATAAGTTTATAATTATTACAAAAATCATAAAACATACCATCCTTAGATTTCATTACATTTACTTACTACATAAAAAAGCAGAAGTGGTCATTGTTGTTATAATCATTTATTCTCTTTTTCTCAGGAATACAGTTCAGGGACATCCACAGACTACACAACAAACGTGTCACCCACTGAACACAATCATCTATCTGAGCTCAGTGTTTTTATCACAATACAAATATACCTCTGTCATGTTTTTAAAGTTCTCTAAGGGATACCCTTTTTAGGATATTTCCGAAATCTGGATTGAATTTTTTATCGAAATTTGATTCCTTCATAATTGTAAAGAGTAGTATATTGTGGTGGTATATTATGTAAATCCCCATGAATCTGTTTTGGAACATTGACAAATGGATACTGAATACATTTTGTTAATGGAAATCCCAATTTAATTGTATTCTTTTCAATACTAATTTATAATTGTTTTTTTGAAATTTGACCTTTGTTGTGGTATGGTTTTTAGGAGTATATTATGTAACCTTTTTTACACAAATTTAAAAAAATAATAATCCAATGATTGTTATTAACATGCAATGGTACAATAATAATATTGTTCGGTTTTAAAGTAATTTTTTTATCAAAGTATCTCATCCTCATCATGTTTTGTACTGTGACACTTCTTAAAATATGCATAGTGCTTATTTTAGCAAATATTCTGGCATATGTTCCCAAACAAATGTCAATAACAAAGTTATCCAGCCACCATTGTCTCAATAATGTGCTAAAGGACGAAATCAAACAGGATATTTTAATTTTGGTGGTTAGGTATGTAATCCTTTGTTCAAACTTAATAATACATATTACTATTTTTACCTGGCCACTTTAATAGTTTGTAGTATATTAAATTATTAGGAAGACCATTTTTGTAATGATTTTCCAACTGTTCATTTCGGTTGTAGAGAGATCTAAAACTGCCAATTGTCAAAGCCAATTTTCCTAGTCTCTATATAAGAATTTTATTCCACCATCATTTAATTAATGGTTTGATATTTACAGGATATGGATAATGTTTTTTTGGTCATGCTCATTATAAAAAAAAAATTGGGACTTAAATGGCTAATTCCTGACTGGTTCATTGATGTTTGTGTGGTTTTTCTTTTTTTCCCCAACTCTATGTCTAGATGATTTTCTTTTGTAATTTTTTTACAGACTTTTGAATTACAGTTCATTTTAGATGTACTATCAAAACTGAGCACTTTGTACATCTTGTGTTCCTTACTTTGTGAGTCAACTGTTTATAAACTGGATCTCTAGTGGATTCTAAAAACCTGCTACATTTCAACTTGCCATGTAACATATTAATTTTCACTGTTTAAGCTTAGCGTTGCTTTGACAATTTTTAATACCATTATTTAGCTTATTATTCATAATAGGCATCCAAAGAGATAAAAAAGTTATACATTTTGCAATTAATTCTTACAAGTATGATTCTTCAAAATAATCATTAATTTTGTTTATTGGGTAATTTATAATCAAAATTAGATTTAGATTTCATGGTAGCACGTTTTGTTTCTTCAGTCTCTTTAGCATACAACAATATCGATGCAAATTATTTAAACTATTTTTCTATATCCACCAAAGTCTCTGTGTTAAACAGTATACATATCCAATCGATAATGCAATTTTTTTTAATTTGTATTCCAGTTTTACCACTGCCAAATTGTGGTTGAAAATATTTGTAAACATGATTCACTATTATTTTTGTATAATGATTGACACAAACATTTATTATAGTAACATTTGGTTTATTAAATTTTTTAACTAATACTTGAAAACACCAATTCATATACTAAAATATTGATGTTAAGTTGTTCTAACCAATGCTTAAGGCATTCAATTGTGCATAACTGAAATCCGTATCTATATTTGAAAATACTAGCCAACTCATTTTGTGTTTAAAAACAAAATGTGTAAAGCCTATAAGCCACTGTGATATTGATACTATGTCGAACTAACCATTTCGACTACAGGACAGGCAACACTTAAATTTTTGGGTAATGGGACATTTACAACTATGACATAGTATAAAACTCTCTTAATGTTTTTATCAGATTTTTATTACCAATGTTCCAGTGGCATCCATGTACCCAGTTATCAAGTTTTTATCTTTTTTTTATTCTTTAAAATATCTAATTGTTGATTACTATAAAAATGTATTGATGGTAAATCAGCGAATTTCACAAAGTCGTTACTTTCACTAGTGTACATTAATAGCATATCATGATGGTTGTCTCTATCATTGGCGCTCAACGTTCCTGATCTGATTTTTCTAAGGACATAATCCGATTTGACGTTTTGCAAATTCCCACAGTCTAACTCAGTAGGGTACACCATATCAACAGCGTTGGACTTAAAGTCAAACACTTTGCTTTTTTCTAATTTTTCTATGAAAAAATTACGCTGAATTCCTCTAACACGGCTAATGAGACGAACGTCTTCGGGATTGTAGTGATTATTTAAATTTGATTAGTTATAAAACGAATGGAAAACCAGTTACCCAATCAGTATACCATAAATCAATGTTCAGCGGTTAACAGATAACAGATAATATAATAACAAATTTATAAAATGGTTGTTTAAGTTGGTCACACTAGTGTATCCCTACTTTAATTTCGGTAACATTATATAACAACAAAATTGTTTAATGGCGTCCCGTGTTGGCCGCTTATGAAGTCATGACGCTCTGTATCTTGGTTTAAACATCATTTTCATTTTATTTCTTTTGTTCCGTTCGTTGTGCTCTGATTTTCTCTATGACATCATCGTGTTACTATATTGAGTTATCTATCAATTAGTAAACATTTTTACGGATTCAAATTGCTTGGCTGTTTCCTTTAACCAGTAAGTAATATTTTCATGAATAATACATTATATCTCCTGTGTAGGTTACCATGCTTTTTCAGTTGGAGTCTAACTCTTGGGGGATAAAAAAAAAAAAGTCATATTATGGAAACAATTTTTCCATTCCCCTTTACCTTATTAATGTTCATCAGTTGGAACATGCGAGTTTTAACACTTTTATTCGTTACCTACCCAAAAGCCATATCGTTGAAGGGTTAAAATATTATCCAAATTCTAACTGTTTTATTCGTATACTGTATTTTTTTCGATATTTCTTAAGGTTTGACTCCAAGAACCAAAATGCGTCTATAAACAATATAATTCGTCCAAGTTCACGAACGCGAACCTCTAAATCACGGGTCATTGGTCATCAGGGGCGCACAGAAAATATATGCATTTGGCGTTTTCCGATATTTTGACTTTATTCCACCACAAAAGATATATACTCTGTACATAAAAAAATGGAAACTTCATCCCTTTTTTCATTCATGTATGAGTTGGTGTTATTACGAATTCAAAAGTTAAAAAGGCTTTGGGAAAGTAGTAAAGGAGAAATTTAATTTATATCTGTAAGCAACAATAAATCATTGGTAACCAAATAAGTTTAAAACCATAAGTTTCTTCGGTCCACTCAGAATTTAAAATGTATTATTTACCACCAATATTAATGTAAATTTAATTTTTTTATTCTGGTACAATTATAATACATTTCTTATAATTTATCATTACAATCATATTTTCAGGCAAGTTCCACAGATGGATTAGCGAAATATAAAAATATTTGATAAAACAATTTGAGAATTATATTTTAATTATTTTATAATTTAAATTTAAGTACCATATGGTATACATGAAATGGGTATGGGTTGTCTGGGACATCCAGACTCAAGTTTGTAAATCAAGTAATGGATAACTGGTTATCATTTATAAAATAATTTGCTGCCAGGCATGCTATTTTCACATTTTCTGACCAACAAAATAATCTTAATTTTATCTGGATGGTACTTTAGGGAGGTCATTTTTTGATTTTTTAAGCAGTTTCCATAATAATTTTGAAAAACTGTTAAATGTATATACATGTATAAACAAAATCTTGCTTTAAATTATTGTTCATTAGAAAATATAAATTAAATTCTCCTCTATGTCCTTTCTCTCTAACTTTTTATCTACAACAGTTGCCTTCCCACCTTGCAAATTATTTTTTTTTATGTATTATCTTAAAAGTTGCAGAGTTTCTGTCTGATGATCCTTTATTTCTTTCATTTTCCTTATAATGGAAAGCTGTCTTTTGGGTTGTTAATAATATTGATTATTGTGATATCTCCACTCAAAATGTTTTGATTTCAATGATTTATCATTGCTTTTAGCATGTAAACCTTTTAACTTACAACTGTAATTATTTTAAAATTAATTTTTACTGTAACATTTAAACAAATTTATAATAATATAGGGAATTTGATTGTATATATTCTTTATTAATGTTTGAGTTTAGTCTACTTCTCATTTTTAGTATAGTTTGTGACTTATTTATTTTGTTAAGGTTATTTTTTTTAAAATCTATAATGTACACATATTTACACAATAATGCCAAATACATTGATATGTATAATATATTGTTGTATATTTTATCTATTACTGATATATTATTCTGATATTATAATATTCTTCATTATTTTTACAGGACGTTTTTGTCAAAAAAAATTCAAACCAGGAGATCCAGTGATAATCCAAGATATCAGTGATTAAATATTATCAAAAAATGAATAGGCCAAGTAAATAATATATTAATCTATTTTTCAGGTCTTTTTTTTTTAGTTAACACAAAAGTAATTATTTAATACCAGGGTAGGCAACATCATTTTTGGTGTCTAGGGCCAAAAAGTAAAAATAAATTTTTCACACACCACAATTAGAATACACTTTATTTTATTTAACTTCCAGGTAGGTGTAAATTTAGTGCATAAATAAATACTTGACTCAAATGCATTGGAGCTATACCAAACACATCTAAATCAGTTATTAGAGAATATCTAGAAGGGCCTATAATCTGCACAGATTTATTTATTTATTTCATCTTAATTATGGTGTAAATACTGCTTATGTGGCTCACTAGAAGGGTAAACAAAAGTTTATAGTTATATCAAATTTAATTAAAGTTTATCATTGTTTGATATACTAATTTAACAAGGTTTAAAAACAAACTTATAATCATGATAATAACAGTCATAATAATAAAATTAAAAGTTAATGTAGTTTTTAAGTTTGAATAGAATTAACCAGTTTATTGTTTGTGGGTTTGATATTCAATGAAGATATTCTATATACAGAATATAAGGGAACACCAGTTTATTGTGAATTATATTTGCTTTTTTGATATTTTATTAGAGTAAAAGTTTGTTCATAAATCACCTGCCCCTATGGAAAAAGTCATGTTTCACTTTTTTGTTGGGGCAGGTGAAATATACATCAAATATTTATGGGATATTTTTTGTTATTTTTAAATATGTCCACTGTTTGTAGTGTCTTTTGTACTACACAAGTCTACTAACTCTTCATAAATATTAATAGTTGAGCTGTGTCAGAAAAATCTGTGCTTGCCTTTTATAGCTATCGAAAAACAAGTTTAATGAGAGTATGATCTTCAGATTACCTATATAAAATAGATCACTCATTATGAGATAAAAACTTAAAAAAAAAAATTAAAAATATAAAAAAATAATATTTTAATATATTTAATAATTTTTTTTCTATTTTAATAGAATTAAATAGAATACAATTTCTATCATTATAACTACACAATTTGCCCTTATTTGTTTTTATTTTACATATTTGAAAATTAATTTTTATAAATTCTACAAGAGTTAATATTTTGAAAACATTTTAGAAGTAAATGTTTTAAAGAAATACACATTACTATTATTGTAGTTATGTACTATTTTTTGGTATTTTTTTAATTTAAAAATATAAGCAATATGCATATTTTTAGATGTATTGAAACAAATTTCTGGCTGGCACTACTTAAATTTTATAAGTTTGAAAACAACTGCCACCCAATATATTTTTTTAAAAAACTCAAATGTCAGTGAATGAGTGATTGCTTTTTGCTAATATTTCAAATACTACATAACTTGCTTGTGTAGAACTACTTGCTATGTACATTTTAAGATTTGAAAATATTTTGTTTGTTACTGAGAATTTAAAAAAAGTTTTATTTTATTTTTTTCTTAATTTGCAGGTTGTTATCATATTAGTTGCTTTATACTCATTTTCGTAATGTCCCAAATTATAAATTAAACACAATAACTTACCACTGTTTGTTAAAATAAAAATTGTTGGCCCAATCTTCTTTGTTACACATCATTATACCTATTAGTTTTATATTATTATTCAGTATACTTACATATGTATATAGTAAAAAAACCATTATAACAATTTTATATTATTGTATTATGGTTACATATTATTCTAAACTAATCATACAATAGACAATACATAAAAAGTTATACTTTTTTACTTATTATTTTTTTAATAACTTGTAGTTTTTTTGTTTTTTTGTGGCTGTTTTCACTTCCAAAATAAATTCGGGTTTTTTATGGGCATGTAATGTCTTGGATAAACAAGTTTTGGTAAAAAAAATTTGTCCAGTTTTGTAAACATGACAATTATTATCTTTTTCTATTGTTTCATATATTATACCCTTTTTTGTCCAATAGACTATTATACTGAATTTTCGTCCTGTCTCATGCGACTGTCCTTGAACTTGATAATAGTATTTATTCTCCATAATGTTATTTTTCTTTGGCGTATGCCTTTCTCAGGAGTTATATTTACTACAGAAAAGGACATTCACTTTCGACCAATGTATAGGTACCTATAAGTCCATCAGGTGTATCTTCTAAAAAATGATCTTTAGTGCATCTATATATAAACCACATTCAGAAATCTTTACTCCTAAAACTTTTTCCAATTGTAATCTTGCCACTTGTTCATTTTTCTGTCCATATTCCATTGCTTTAAAATCAACATTTGATGTATATATAAGAGTTTTTATTATACTTTCACATCTTATATCAAATGCTAAACAAATAATGGGTCCAAAATGTTAAACTGTAAATAAATTATTTTTGTATTCTAACCATTTGTTTGATGAATATTGTTCAATGGTTTCTTTTTTGATTACATCATATTTCTTTAATAATTTTCACACTAAGGTGATGAGATTTTAAATAAATATCGTGTTATAATATTTTGTTTTATAAAACACAGGTTAATAATATATTGGAGACCTTCTCAATATGTCACTATGGGACTTGACACAAAAGCAACTAATTGTAAGTGACTGGTGCTGTCATTCTGTCAGTCGCTTGATAAAAGTTGCATTGTCAATCACATGGTTAATAATTAATTATTATATTTTTTTAAATATTACACTATTATATTATGTGATAAAAAAATGTACATCATCATGCATTAGTTGATTAAAAAGTTTGACAGTTTGACAAAAGTTTGACAGTCAATATTATATAATATATTTATGGATATACTGTATTTCCCTTTTTTTTTAATTTTTCGGTTTTGATACCAACAGATGTCACTAATATCATTTTAAACATCTTAACATTGCAAAATTAATTATTTTTCCACCATTAGTATTGCTATTGTTCCATTCCATGATTTAACAACATCTTGTAGTAAACTACAGCTATTTCTAGCCAAATACCAAACAGGTTGCATTGCATTTGAATACAAACTAAAATCAGTTGATTTAAGTTTTTCAAGATAATTAACATCATTAACTTTATTGCAAAAGCATAATCTAAAGAACATAAAATATCATTTTGCAATGATTTTTCAGTATTTTTGTTTTGTATTTTATATTGGATTACAGAAATGATTCCTCTCCATAGATATAATATTGTTTTGTAGCATTTTTCTGTAATAATTTCTCTTGATTTTTACAAAAATTCCTTGATAAATGATTTTTATATTCGATTTTTTGAACTGTAAGATTTTTATAGGGACATTAAAACTGTTAAATCTTTTTAACATTTGTTGAGAAAACTCTTGAGAAATTAAAAAATGACCTCCTTAAAGTAACTCCCCACATCAATTTCCTTTCAGAAAAAGTGCTCCACATAAAAATCTAGTATAAAAGTTGTCCACAGAACAAAAAAAAAACATTGTAAAACCATAAGTTTCTTTACTGTACCCAGAATCTAAAAACATTGAATTCGTACTTGTTTACTTGTAAATGAATATTGATCTGTGTAGATTAGTGGAAAAGTATTAAAAAAAAAAATGTAAAATGTGAAAAACTAGCAATTTTTAAAAAATAATTCTAACATTCCAGAAATTACCAAGAATTCAGATTATATGCTATTTATTGGTGAGCACATTGTGTAAACACTTAAATATCACTATGCATATGACAACTATATTTTAAAGACAACTTATATTATCTAGTCATTATCTATGATAAAAGTATAACTATTAGTTGTATATTCTTCAATTACAATCTACACATTTTTAATTAAAATAGTTTCTCATCATCTGGTTTAATTTAAAATTGTCTGTCTACTTCATCTTCAGGTTTAAAACCCATGTATGATTGAAATTATATGATTGAATATACATGGTGGTGTCCTATAAAGATTATACAAATGTAATAATTTTTTTTGTTTAATATTTTAAATATTACTCTTTTTGCAATACTAAAACCTTGTGCTATTCCTCTATTATATATTTGTTTGAAATAAGAATCTAAAATTATTTTTTAAAAACTTCAAACTTTTAACTTCAAAAAATAATATCAATTATTCTTTAATATTTTCATTTTAAACTAAGTGAGGAATGCATTAGTTTTTAATGATGTTTATTTTTTTTTACTGTATAAATTTTTAAATGATATTTATCAAATGTTTCAGTTAACATTAATATATATATATAAATAAATATTTTTTATTATTTTCAGCTGAAAGATTTGAATATGCAAAATCCTTATTTGATAGAGGGAATTATGTAAGTTCCCAAGAAGTCTGTGAAATTATGAATGCACTGCTACCCAACAATATGAATATTTTGCTCTTATTATCAGCATCCTATTATATGCAGAAGAAATATGACAAATCTTTAGAAATTTTACATAAAGTTCCAGAGAAATATAGTAGAAGTGCAGAAGTATTAAATAATATAGCAGCAAATTATTTTCAAAAAAATGATTTTCCAAAATCCTATAATTATTATCGTTTAGCAATAAGAGAAAAACCAAATTTGATTGAATGTTGGTTAGGTTTTATTATATTATTACTTAAAATGGACAATTATAAAATTACTATTCGAGTTCTTAACATAATAATTCATTATAAGCCTAATTTACCTAAAATATATAATTTATATGGCCGATTACTGATAAAATTAAATAAGTTTCAAGATGCAGGTGACTATTTTCAACGGGCTATACAATTAGATCCTAAATCAGATTCATCTTGGGCAGGTTTGGGAGATAGCTTTGCATTTAATAAAAAATTTAATAGTGCAATTATATGTTACGAAAAAGCACTACAATTTAATAGATCTTCTATAAATCTTCATATAAATATAGGATTTATGTATTATCAACTGAAACAATTTGATAAATCAAGTTTTTATTTGAAAACTGCTATTCAGATGTCTCCAAGAATAAATTTTGATATTTTACATATATTGTGTCGCGCATATTTTTTTAATGGAAATATTACGGCTGCTATGAAAACTTACTCTTTGTATTTGAAAAATCAATCCAATAATCCAGTTGTATTGAATGATATGGGGTTAATATATTTACATCACTTTCATAATATAACAGCTGCTGAACCATGTTTTGAAATGTGTGTTGACTTACATAAAAGAAACCCTTTATATTATAAATGTCTTATTTCTGTATATAAACAAATAGGTAGAAAAGACATAGGTTTTAAAATAGCTACACAGTGTGCTGATATACATTTTTTACAAAATGATTTTATTGGTGGAATTAGTGCATTACAGTATGCAGTTAACCTGTTTCCTGAAAATTATTATCCCCATTGGAAGACGGGACTTATGTTCTATAATTTGAAGCTTGACCATAAAGCTTTATTGAGGTAAATAATCTTATACAATATTGTGATAAATATAGTATCATCCTTTGTAATATTATTAAATGTGATTTACTTAATGCATGAACTTTTTTAAAACCAACAAGTGAAAACACCAAAGAAAACATATATATTTCTAGTTTTTAATAATTTTAATTTAAAGTTTTGAAATTAAAATCATGTATATTTTCACATTCAATTTAACATTTGTGTGTACTTTCAAACCACTAGCATATATGTATTAATTCTTTTTAAATTTCATTAAACAGGTATATTGATGCAAAGAGAATGAAACAGAACGTTCCCTTAATTTTTACTAGTTTTGCATTTATTCATGAAAAAAAAAATGAACTAGAAGAAGCTGAACAATTTTACAGAAAATCTTTACAGTTATACCCCAAAAATTATGATGCTATTCGTAATCTAATGGACATTAAACAGCAAGAAGGCAATACGGATGATGTTATTACACTTTTTCATTTATTGCTATATCATTTTCCTGATAATTTTGAAATACTTAATGATTTGGCAAATTATTTTTATATTGAAATTAACAACCCCAAAGCAGCTTTTAATTATTTTAAAAAAGCTTTAAAAATCTGTGATACCGATTTTAATACCTATTTAGCTTTGGGAACATTGTCGCTTGAATTGAATAATATAAATGCTGCGTTAAATCATTTTTTGAAAGTACTTGAACTATTTCCAGATTGTTTAACAGCTCACTTATATATAGGATTTATTTATAAAGAAAAGAAACAATTTAATGAAGCGATAAATAAATTTAAAAAAGTATTAAATCTTCACCCAAATCACCCAGATGCATGCTGTTTCTTAAATCTATGTCAAAGGTATATTTGTAAGTTTACAAATTTCAATGGGATATACCTAAACAAATTAAAAGATATTGTTTTACATCAATTGACTAATAACGAAGTGCCAAGTATTTCACTACAACACTCTTTACTATTTAATTTTGAATCTGAAGTGCTAATAAAAATTGCATCAACATTTGCAAAACAATTTGTTGATAAACCATATATACAAAGAAGGTTATCTCAAGGATATGTACATGATATAACTGTATCTAATAATTGCATCCGTATAGGATATATATACATGGATTGTAGTAGCCATCCTACAACAGAGTTGGTGAAGTTTATTAGCAAATCACATGATGGGAACAAATTTGAAATATTTTGTTATTCTCTAACACCAATAAATAGATTAAGGTAAATATTCAATTTATATTTTTTAACTAAATATATCTAATATAATAAATTGTTTGCATATATGTATTTATACTATTGACAATATACTTATATAAATATAAAAATTAATGTGACAGTATGTTCATCAAAGATTTAATCACTTATTACATTGCATTTGTAAAATTAAAATTCAAAATAATCTTTTGTGAAAAAAAAACTATGACATTAATTTTTGAATTTACTAGTATTTTGACATGTGAGAATAATCTATTTTATAAACTTCAACATTATGATTAGTAGACATTTTTACTTTAATATTTTATGGATCTTGAACAACCTTTTTGTTTTGATTTTCATGTGTAGCACTTTTTCTAAAAGAAAATTTGATTAGGGTGGTGGTACTTAAAGGAAGTCAATATTTGTTTGTTCTAGGGGTTTTCATAATAAATGAGAAAAAATTTAGAAAAAACTGGACAATTTATGGGAAGTGTATTATTTTCAAATTGTAAATATTACAACCTTTCAAAACATGTATAATTAAATTCTGCTTAGAGTCGTTTTTCATTTGCAAATATTAACTATTGAGTATAGATTGATTACTCTGAATATTGTAACCATGTACCTAAATGTGATTGTAACATATCATACATACATACACTTTATAGCAAAAATGTATAATTTAATGATGTTAGTGTATTGGCCATATAACACTCATAATTTTGTTTTAATTCCATTTTGTCTAAAGAGGGGCTATAGTCCCCTCAAATATTTAGTTCTAGCTACGCTTAGTACCCCTAATAGTCTAAGAATGTAAACATTATGCAGTTTTACTCTTTAAAAAGCAGAAATATAATGGAAAACTTGAGTTTATTTTGTAATAATTCTATGTTAGTCAATATAATAAGTAGGGCAAGGTTGTGTATTTGCAAATTTTTTCTACCTTTTCAATTTATTGCCAAGTAAATTTTAAATATGTCTCATGGAAGTACGAATTCAAATTTAGAAGTTTTAAATGCAAATTTTTGAAATTTTTCAATTTTGTTGGATTTACTCTTGTATATAACTATTCTAGAACTTATCACTAGCCATACAATTTAATTTTGGTATCTTATCTTTATTTTGATAATTTCAAGTTGGTAGGTATTTAGCACAATACAAAAATATTTTGTGAAATGTGACTGATTGTTATAATTTGTTCTTCAGTCACTCCATGCATTTTGAGTGATCATGTTCTGTAAATATGTCGAAAATTAAGCCAAATATTTTTACTGTTATAAAAAAAATTGTTATTTGCAACACTACAATCAATTTACTAGTTTTTTACTACTAAAACAACTGTGCTCTAATAATAAGTGTAAAAAAATTATTTTGACTGAAAAATATTAACTAACATTTTTAGGGTAAAAATTGTAATTCTTCAATAAAAAGGAGTAAACATTTTTAACAAAACTACTCTATCTCACTTGATAATTAGTTAACTAATTGATCTCAAATTTTTAAAATCATCCACAAAATATTCCCATAAAAAATAATCATTAATCAAATGTAGGACTTTTTGCATTTAAAAATGGGACTTTTGGACAGCTAAATAATGGTTCCCATAGCACTGTGTGCTTTTTAAATACAATTGTGGTCAAAATGATAATGATAATATATATTTTTAATTTTTTACATTATTATTAATTTGTCTTAATTTATAATTATTTATTATCATAATATTTGTTTAGATCAAATAACTCATATGCGGCTGATTGTTTTATTGATATTTCCAACCTCAGTTCAATTGATGCAGCTAAAAAAATAAATGCAGATAGAATTCATATTTTAATTGATGTGGGCGATTCTACAAAAGATCTCGAGTATGAAATATTTGCATTGAAACCAGCTCCAATTCAAGTTAAATTACTTGGACATCCTGGAACTAGTGGTGCTACTTTTATAGATTATTTAATAACAGATAAAGAATGTTCTCCGCCAGATTTAGATTATTTGTATACTGAAAAGTTGGTTTACTTGAACCGAACTGTATTTTTTGGTGATCACATGTTATTATTTAATGACCTAAGTCAACGAAATCCTCGAAACAGAACAACAAATAGAAATAATTGCAATGAAACCATTGGCAGCTTTGACAGTCATAATACTTCTTATATGTACAGCCTTCAAATGTTTCCTGATGGTTTTATAAAACACTATACAAGACAAATGTATAATCTGCCAGAAGACTCTATAGTGTATTGCTATTTTGGACAACTTTATAAAATAGATCAAACTACTTTAAATATGTGGACAAAAATTCTAAAGGGTGTTAAAAATTCAGTGTTATGGCTTTTAAGGTTTGTTAAGGATACCGAAAATAACATTCATGAATATTTTGAATATAATGGTATTGATCCAGTACGAATAATTTTCAGCAACATAGCACCTAAGGCTGAACATCTGAGAAGAATTCAGCTGGCTGATGTATATTTAGATACACCATTTTACAATGGTCATAAAAGTTGCTTAGATGCATTATGGGCAGGAACGCCAATAGTAACATTATCTGGAGATACATTTGTGTCCCGCATGACTACTTCACAATTACTTGCAGTAAACTGTCAAGAATTAATTGCTTTCAATGAAGTTGACTATACCAGAATAGCAATAAAATTAGGGAAGCACACCCATCTATTGGACCAAAAAAGACAACAAATATGGCAATCGAAAACAACAAGTTTACTGTTTGACTGTGAATCCTATTGTAGGGAACTAGAAAATCTTTACTTAGATATGTGGAAAAAATTATTTTAATCAGTGTATATGAGTTGCTACAGTGTGGGAATGATAAGCAGTAATATTTGTTTTTTTATTTAAGATTTTAAATATAATTGTGTAACAAAAAAAAAAAAAATGACTATATACAGTTATTTTCTATAAATACCACTACTTTCTTTAATTACTAAACTATAAATTTTAATAATAATAATTTGTGTTCATTTTTTTAAATAGTAAATTAGTTTTAATATGTAATAATTTTTTATAGTTATTTAAATATTTAAACCCTCCTTATAATTGTAATTTTATTAATTTTTAACTAGATATAGTTACTTTTCAAATAAAGAACTTACTATTATTATTATTTTTTTGTTTCTCTCTACCCAAAGAAGATTATGTGTTTTGTGTGTGTTCATGATATGACTCGCATATTTTGATAAATATTATGTCATTGCATTTGTTTTAATCTCAAGTGTTATAGATGAAGTCTTAAATAAATAAATTGGGATGGAGCAAAATAATCAAAACCACTAGTTAAATATGCTAGATAATTAATTTCTCCTCATGCTGTTAATGTTAAAAAAATTTACCAAATTAAAAAATGTTTATAGAATTACATTTATTAATTTAAAAAATATGCTAATAATTAGTTATTTCTATTCTTGCAGTTGTTTTCACCCCTAAAAAGAGTCATACTCTTTCCCATTATTTGGGTATTTCCCAATAAATTAGTAGAAGTGGTGATTACATTTTTGAACATCAGCACTGAGCCCTTTAAAAAATTTTTTTATAGGTACAATGATACTAATTTAAACACAGATAACATATATATAACAATTTAAAAAGAGGAATTGTAGCATTTACAATTTAATCATCCGTGTATAATAATTATTTACATAGTTTGGAATTGGAATGAGTACATTCAGTTTTTAAATTTTGAATCTAATTGTTCATTCTTTGAATAAATACATTAAAAAAATGTTTTAAAATTTTCAATTTAAAAAATTAAGCTGAGCATTAGTTATCCTTGTAAGTTAATCACTATCACCTGTTGACTACTATCTACAGTTCTGTAACAAGATAATCTTGTTTACAATACATAGTTTAATCATTGTTGGGTGTTAAATAGTTTTTTCAAAATGTGATTTAACTCTAAAATATGACATTCCTCCAGGTTTAAAAAAAATGTCTAAATTTTAATTTGGAAAAATTTTCCTTTTCTTTTTTTTGTTTTAAAATATATAAATTTACATCACTTATCATACAATTTAATCATACATTATTATAAATTCTAATACATTTTAAATTATCTTAATTTTTTTCAAGGAATTTTTCAGAAAAAAAGTTATCTAGATTAAGTAAATTCAACTTTGACCTAGTTGTATAAGTTCCCGTGTAAGCTTATGATACAAATATTTATATAAATTAAATTAAATTAGGATTGGTTTATTTCATAATCTTACATTAAATTTATATAATACCAGGGATGACCAATAATACATTGAATTATAGAAACCATTAAGTAATTTAACAAAGATAACATTATTATAAAGAATCAAGTATAAACTATGACTTTACTATGACATTAAATTATTCTGCGTTATATTGGACAGTAATATCTCTGAACTATTACTAGAAGATTCAGATTGAAATTTAAAAACAAACTATATTTATAAAAATATATCATTGAAAATAAATATAGTAGATAATCAGGATAGGTACAAATATTTAATTAAAATCAAATAAAATACTGAAATAGAAAAAAAATGACTTCAAACCACTTCAGGTACCTGTTAGAATAATTAAATAATATTTAAAGAAAATAACATTATTATAGTGGATCAAATAGCCACCTACTAATTATAATAAAATATAACTTGCCCGTACATTAATTTCTATTATATCAACTGTTGGTTCAATACCACTATTAATACAAACTACAGTTTGAAATTAAAACAAAACATTTACTTGCATAAAAATGTTTCACTGTAGCAACTAGCAGCAAAACAGTACTTAATAAGTATAGATAATAAATAAAGTGAACCTACTACTTACTACTTACCAGTCTTGTTAAGTAGTTGCATACTTGTTTTTCAATAATTTTTAAATACTTTTCAACCAATCTATTATAAATACTTAAAAATTACTTTTTAAATTCTATAGTGTTCTACTCCAAATTCCAATTACCAATTTTTTGTAGGACGCACACATTTATAAATAAGTATAATGACCTATCTATTTGCAATTAATGTTAATTATATAATAAAAATAAATATTTCAATATAAAATTTATTGAACAACAAAATATTTCGTTTAAGTATTTTTAATACTTTCAAAACGTATTTGTATTTATATTCAAATACATTTAAAAGGAAGTATTTAAACACATATTCTAAATATCTACATTTGAAAA
This sequence comes from Cinara cedri, assembly GCA_902439185.1. NCBI lineage: Eukaryota > Metazoa > Arthropoda > Insecta > Hemiptera > Aphididae > Cinara > Cinara cedri. Next base: position 684,766 of record CABPRJ010002384.1, on the reverse strand, counting down.
GTATTCTTAACAAGAAAGGTACCTACACAGTTAAAGATAAATAAATTTCTTAAAAGGAAAGTTTGCCAAAAAAAATAAATAGGTTGTTAGATAACTAATTTAAATAACATAATTATTTAAACAATATAATTATACAATTGTACATTATACTATAATAATAACACTAATGCTGGGTTGCATGAAAAATTATTACGTAAATATTAAACGAATGATTAACTAATAGCTCGTTAAAATTGTAATGGTTTATTAAATCCTTAATGAGTTTCATGAAAATTGTACAATTATTCGATGAGAATAAACAAATATTATCTATAGTCTTATCTTTTAACAACAGCAACTGCCATATTATCATGATGTTCAAATCAGAAAGTTGTTATCATAGACACTTATTGATGATAACCATTAACAAAATAGTAAAATTTGAATTTTGAATGTAATTTTTAATTTTACTTACCGGAATCTACGACAAAAGTCTACATCATTAAAATATGACAGTGGATCGTACCTATTCTGAAACACCCTTAGTTTAGGTAAGTGTCCTAAAACTTTCAATATGAATTAATCATCACTATAACTGGATGATGAATCATAAAGACAGCCATAGTGCATTCAATAAATATTTTTATAATTGAATTAACAAGTTGGTCCATCAAACGTTTTTTTGAAAACCATATTATCAATGAATATGGGAAAATTATTGTAACTATATCGATAACACATATTTAACGAGCATTTGAAATTTAGTGAGCTAAAATCGGGTGATTAACTAATGGGCCATTAAGACTACACATTAATAGCCCGTTTAAAGTTAAGGGATATAGGAATTAACTCCATCGTCATATTCTTTGTCAGCAATAGTATAGATTTCATACTATGTTCATCTATGTCGTTTTCTGTTGAAGTAAAAAAATACGTTTTATAGATAATCCAATTTTGTTAAATTATTGTATCATATCATCAATATTTTTTATTTTATTTTTTAGTTCAATGGTTTAAAGTTATTTAAAATTATTTTAACCATTTTTTTTTTCATGTGAACAAACTAGAACTATTATAGGCATATATACATGAACATTGTGCAAATTTTGGTCGCTGGGTATTATATTCCTACACAATTATTTTTAATAGATAAGTAAATTATATATTATATATTTTGACATTTCAAGAAAAATATCGATATTATTTTTACCATCCCTAGGTACTATAGTGTAAGTCAGAGGGGGCTAATTTTGTGGTAGGCATACACTGACTTTACTGACTCAAAGACTGCCCAGTTATTTAGAGTTCTATCCCTATTTTATCATATTATTGAAATAATCGAGCAAATTACATAAAAATAAGCTAGCGTTAAGTCTTGGTAATAAAAAAATAAAATTATGGTATTAATTAGGTAATGTGATTTTGTGATAGGTGGGTGTGTATTATCACCTCAAGTATTACCTATTCTTAAACCACCAACTTAAAAACAGTCAAACTGCCTTCTAGTGTAAGTTGTAACTTATAACAATCCCATTTTGAAAAATACCTAATAATATGTTTATGATAAAAAAAAAAATTTAATTTTTAACAAAAATGTACTGTTCAATGGAAGTTGCGACTGGTCACCATAATGGTTTCGTGTAAAGGTAATATAATGTGTACCTGAGTTGAAGAAATACTTACGACCAAAAACTTCATTGTATTGTTCTTAATTCCACGCGTTTAAAAAATCAGTTGCATCGTGGTCTGCCATTATATATATTTTAAAAAAGTAATAGCGATAACGCGATGAAACAACACTTAAGAGTCAAGAGTAACAGTCGATAACAAAAATAAAAATGACTTATAATAATAATGGTAAATCAGTATCCATTCCCTTCCACTTCAGTTCCCCTATCGAAAATACCTACTGTCAATAATAGTTTCTGAGATACTAACGGGAAAACCTTATTATTAGCTGATATTACCATACAGTTTTGTTGAAATCACTAAATAATATGTACCTATTATAAATTTGTCGGTTGTTGGTACGTGTTTAAATTCCCAGACTAAAAATAGATTATCAGACATTTGGTTCCTTCTAATACAAATATTGTTCAATAGATTATCCTGTTGTAATAGTAACAATTTTTAAATACAACAAATATTTTTGTTCATAACACCATCATTAATTAACAAAAACAGGACTGTACTGAAAACAATACCATTTCGTATGTATTACAGTTTTCTGGTTGTAGCTACGATATATTCTCTAACAAACCTACTTGGTTAACCGATACTCAATAATTTGTTTCAGTGTAATTTTTTAAAATATTTGAATTAAAAAGGCAATGATAATAAATTCATAATCATTATTGGTAGATTGTTTAAATAAATATAAATTATATACTTTCCTGTATTTTTCGATTCTAAGTGAAGATTACCTATAATAATACATATCTAATGAATTGTACATTTTTCGAAATTTAGACTTGCATGTTATCGAGTTTATCAAATTATTTTAAATTGTCGTTTATTATTGTGTGATTTATTGAATTATTTCTCAATTGACTTACAATAGCGACCGGCCCGTGTCAAATTTAAATTGTTCCATGTTCAGTTTTCACTTTTTGTTGTATTTTGTACGTACCTAATATATTTTATTTATGTAACGGATTTGACAATGGTCAACCTTAGATCATATACATATTTATGTATATGATTTAAGTGGTTTCCTACCAAGAATAGTTTACGTGAGTCGAAATATATTTTTTTATTTGGGTATAGTTCAAATCAAATAGTTGGTAGTAAATTATCATCAAAGTAATAAGTGCTATTAGTACTATTTTTTAATATGCGTGAAGTTAATTCAAATTTGCATCAAATTGCTACATTAGTGATATAAGAAGCGATAATTTTTTGGCGGATAATACGTATACCAACGAGAACAGAACAAAAGTGTGTGAATAAGTTGGAAGATTTATACCAAGAGTGAAGACATTTGCAGAAGTGCAACGTTAATGGAAAAAACGTAGGAAAAACGGGAAAATCGATTCAATATTAAACAAATATTATTAAAGAAAATATTTTATACCTATTTAATTATTTTACCATGATATAACATATATATTGTTGACAAAGCATCACTATCAGCTGAACTGCGCTCAGAATCGTTTTATCGTTAGCAATGGTTTATCGTTGCTTAGAAATATACATTATATCTAGGTATCTTACATTCCCAACTTCCTACCTACAACCGTAGCTGCATCTATCCCCATTTTTCTAGGGGAGCTTTTATTATTACTTAATTAATATTAACACGATCATATTTATTATTTATCCTATCTCAATATTGAATAATATCTGGAAAAAAATATTTAAGTGGTTATTATATATTTATTAGAAATTAAAAAAATCTTAAACTACTTTCGTATTATTCTGGTGAATGCAACATAATGGACATGACAGTAACCACTTTCTTATCAATGGTATACGAGTTAACTACATGGAACCATAGACCTTTTACTAATAGTATAAGATTTATGGATGGAACTATCTTCACAGACATTGTTTAAATATTAATATATCTATGTGTTTGTAGTATGCATATGCCAGTTCTGGCGCACTCTCTTATTTCTCACTTTAAAAACTAATTTCTGATCTCTATTTACATTGTTTTTATTTCCTGTTCTTTGTTTACATGTATAAAATAAAAATAATATTAAAAAAAAAAAAAAAAATTAAAAAAAAATTAAAAAATTATTTAAAAATAATAATAAAAACAAATGTTACATGCACTAGGAACAGTTCTCTTTAACAAAAATAAATAATATAATATATTATGCATCGCGCGTGAAATAAATTATTTCTCAAAAATAATTTATATTAAAATTATCATTCTTTATTATTATTTGTTTTTATTGAATTATCTAGGTATTCTCTGAAATTTTCTTTTTCTATTTTTGTCGAATAATGTTCCCAAGCTAAAGAATTTATACCATTTTCTAGAATATATCTTATCATCGTATGCACTAAGAGTTTTTTTGTTTTATTCAACGGTATATATATCATATTTATCTGTTCTAAAAGTGTTCTGTTTTACATATTTTGGATTTTTATTTTTTAAACAATTATAATAATCATTAAAACATAATTAATTTTTAACTATGGGTTTTTTCACACCTTTTGTTTTTTTAATTTCATTTTTATTTTCAAATACTTTAAATTAATATAATTTAGATCTTAACCCAACAAATTCAGTCATTATTTAACCATTAAGCTCATCTTTAAATTTCAGGGCACCTTTAAAAATTTTAAATAAAAAATGATTTTTTACAGAAAAAGTTGCCTATGGAATTCCATGGGCAACTTTTTGTTTGAGGTTAAATTTCTTTCGTTACGAAATCAAATTTAAATTTAACTTTTAATAAAACAAATTGAAATTAAATTTTCTTTTTTTAAAAAATAGTTCAGGTTTAAAATGTCTTTAAAAAATATACGTTTAACAGATTAAGAATGAATTTTATTATGGTAAATGTGGTGAATTTAATTTGATCATAGATAAAATTAAAGGACTTTTTAATGTAACTAAATTATGTAGACAAGGAAACAAACTATATAGTAATTGGATTCAAAATAAAAGAACTAAAAATTTATTTTCTTACATAAAAAGTTGCCCATAGAATCCCATGGAATCCCACTTTTTGTATGAGTTTAAGAAAGAATCTAATAATAGAACAATTTGTCAAATTTTAACAGGAACTTATGTATCAAAAGAATTAATTTTAGACCTAGCTTCTTGGATATCTCCTGAATTTTATTTGAAATGTAACAATATTATTTTAAATTATTTTGAAAAAGAATACAAAGATTCATTAACAGAAAAAGATGAAGCAATTGATATTTTAATTAAAGAAGTACAAAAAACAAGAAAATAAAACACACTTGCGCTTAAAAAACTTGATGGGAATAAAGTTAGATGAAACACAGGATCAAATAGATGAAATCAAAGAAAAATTAGATAAAGTACTTCCAGATAGAAATGTTAATCCTAAGACATCAGAATTGAAGCACCAATATATTTTATTTAAAAATAAAGATGAGGATAATTCTTATATGTTTTTAAGAGGACAAGACAAATATATAAAAAATAGAAAGATTTTATATAGTAAAACATATGAGATTTAAGATTCACATATGAAATCCTATTGATTTAATAAATAGACTTAAAGAAAAAATTCAAGAAATCAACAAGGATTATTATGATGATATTATTGAAGAATATAAATGTTCAGATGAATATATTAATTTATCTCCTTTAGATAAACGAACTTTAATTGTAAATTTAAAAAAAGAGCATTCATAAATAATTTATAGGGTAAATCAAATATTATTAAAAGATTATGCTGAGGAGGAATTTTTAAGGATTATAAACAGATTAGATAATGAAAAATATGATGTTTAATACCTATTCTATTATTATTTTTAAAAATAATTTTTTTCTTAAGATTGTTTTGAATTTATTCAAGTGTTCTCATTTATAGAAAAATACATTTTTTCAATACATTTTCTTTAACTGATATTTGTTATTCAATATTTAACGATTAACAATTAACATTCAATGATTAATGATTAACGTTTAATTTTTAATGTTATCATAAAAATTGATCTAATTTATTATAGAGATTTGTTATATCCATTGATAAGAATCCATATGATTTTTTCCAACATTTTTTACCAAGTAAATTAAATAAACTTAATTTATTATCACTTATAAAATCTTCCCATATTTTTTAATATAATGATCAGGTTGTTTAAAAATAAATGCAAAATTTAAATTGTTTCTTATAATGTTTAAATCCACTGCAGTATAACTTTGAGTTAAATAAATATAAGAAATATTTTTATGTCGACCTTTTTATAAAATATTGTTTCATTACTGATTGTTTTTCTAAAACACAATCATCAAAAATAATTAAACTATTTGGTTTACAATCATCAACAGAAACTATTCCTTCATTAGAAATAACTGTTTCGATTTCATCTATATCATTAAATACTTCTTCTAATTTCTCATAAATCGATTGATCAATAGTTTTTGTAAAAATATAAAGATTTTCTAAAGGAATTCAAATTTTGTTTTTAATATTCCACAATAAATTTGTCTTTCCAGAACTTGAACTTCCTACAATTAAACAACGTAATGGGATAGGAAATATAGATTCATCATTATCTTTTGTTTCCTGATATGAAAATGGTTCTATATTTTTATATTTATCTAAAATGTTCTCAAGTTTATTACGCTCTTTTGACATATTTACTAAAGAAAAAATTATAAAGATTAAAATCTTTAAAATTATAATTTATTAAATTCATACATTTTCAACATATTTATAACCATTTAGTTTAGCTTTTTTCAAATATTTTTCTCCAGGAAAAAATTGTATATTTTCTAAAAAATCTTTTTCTTTTATATTTATCTCTTCTTCAGTGAGTTTTCGAGCTATAAACAACAATAATATTTGATTGTAAAATGTATAAACTATAAAAAATTCTGATATTTTTTCGTTTTGATTAATATTTTTTTCAAAGAGAATAAGAATTCCATTAACAAGAAATAGTGCTGCTAAAATTGGGTTATAAGTAAATCCTAATTATCTAATTGTAGTTGAAAACAACTTTAAAATAAGTATACATAAACTAAGGTTATTATAGAAATTATAACTTTTGCGTTATACATACGAGGGCTAATCAAAAAGTATCAAGACTGGTAGTATCATTCGGAAAAGGAGCATCGAAGAGCAGTAGGATTGGTATCACTTGCTTCTATGACTTTTTCTGAATACATTTGTTTTTATTGCTTCTCTATAAAATTCTTCGGTTTGATTTTACTGATATTTTTGTAAAATATATTTTTCGAGTACGGCGATTTTGTAATAAACCCAAGAGTAACTTGACAGTTTTGAAGATTTTATAAAATTTGTCTGTATTTTTTTCCAGTTTCAGAGAGATGCAACATTTTATGGTTTTTGCCATTAAATGTCAATTAAAAAACTGAAAATGTGCCCTCGAGTGGCAGCGAGTTCCGCTTCTTTTGGACTCATTACGAAATCACCAAACGTGAAAAACAAATTTTAGAAAAATATCGTCAAATCAAAACGAAGAAGTTTATAGAGATTTTATACGAATAGATGTGCTCAGTATAAGTCATAGAAGCTAGGTTTACAAATCGTTTTGTTCTTCAACGCTCGGTTTCCGAGAAATATTATCAGTCTCGATACTTTTTGATTAGCCCTCGTACATTCTCTTTTCTAAATATTCATTCAATTCATTCATCATCTATTTATTAAACTATGATAAATAATAAATTCTGTATATTTATTAAATATATTACCTTCTAAGTCAAAAATTTTTAATCTTATGTTTTTAATTTTTTTCTGATTTTTAGGTATATAAGTTATAGTTAATTTTACCGCCAACTGGTGGTTTTATGATAAAATTATCTTGTGGGTTATTAAAAATAAATAAAAGATCTTCTTCATAGTGAATATTAACGTTTCCTTTGTGATTGGAAATGGATTTTTCTACTATATTACAATGTAATTCTGAGGGAATATTAGATGGTTTACTTGCCAAAAATTATCAAACTTAATCCCTAGATTATCACAAAGAATATTACCAAACATAAAATCATTTTCATTACTTTAAATTTCAATTAAATCATTATCAGAAACTTTTATATTCATTTTTAAAATATTATATAATTGTTCAATAGTATAGTTTGATCTATAAATATTAATAATTAAATCATTATCAAAATATATGTTTCCTTCTATGTTGCTTAAATATTTTTCATTATTTAAATTTGGTGTTTTTTCAGCAGTTGCAGTAAAAAATGTTTTTCCTGTCTCAATATCTTCTTAAGAAGGCCATCTATAGCTGAATAATTTTGAATATTTTTCTTAGTTTTTGTAATATTATTATAATTTACTTTATATTCAAAACCTAGACAATCAGATAAATATGAATCAAACCCAATATTATTATTATTAAATAGAGATGATATTTTTAATAATCCGTTTTCAAGTGTAACTTTTGTGGTTTTATTTAGACTTTATTTAGACTGGGTAATTATTAAATATTTTTCAAGCGATTTTAATGAATATAATCAAAATGTATTCGTTGGTATATGTTTGTTTCTCCCAATAATAAATTTACATTCTTGATTAATTTTTAATCTCATCTTCCGGATTAGGTAGTATAAATTTTAATGGAAAATATCCAACTATAGTATTTTTCGTTGTGTTAAAATACATATCTTTTTCAAAATCAAAACCTAAATATTTATTTAACTTTTCGTTTAATTTAAAAAAAAAAACATTAGATTTGATATTAATTTTATCTCTTTCTATAGAAATAAATAATGGTTTAACAATTTTATTTAATTCATCTATAGTATATTTTCCAGATTTTAATTCAATTATATTACCTTCAATTTTCAATAAACAATCTGTTTCAATATTTATTAAATTTGAAGTAATACTTAAACCTAAAACACTAACAAATAAATTATCTCCAAATATAGGATTTTCTAACCTTATAAATCCGTTTTTATTTTTATTATTATCATTTATTATAAATAATATTTTTTCATTTAAAATAAATTAAAAAATGCGTACTAGAAAGAATATATACAAATTATAGAATAAAGATAAAATATGTTTTAACTATTCAAATTCAATCAAATAAAATATTTTATTATTATTAAGTTGTTTTACACCTTTACAAACCAAAAAGAATTATTCTTGTGTGTTTTTAATGATTGTTTCGATTTCTCTGTGAGAAAAACTATTTAAAAATCTATCAGGTAAAAATAATTTAAATTTATCATCTAAAATAACACTTAATTTGTCACCATATCTTGTTTTATCAATACTAAAATATTTGCATAAATATTTCTGATTAGTTTCTAAATCACATAATTTAATGAATTTATAATTAAAGGTGACGCTATTTAATTTAATTTTAAAGTTTTCCATTTATTATAGAAAATATTTTTAAAACGAAAAATGGAAAAAATTTGAAATAGTTTTCCCAATATAATCACGATGGCCACCGATTTTTTTATTTTTTCTCAAACTTTTTTTTATATATTATTTTTTTACACACGATTGGATTGGATTAACTATTGTCTTAATGTTCTGATCTATTTATGCACGGATAAGCTACTAACTTATAAAATAGTTCAACAAACAACATGTACAAGCGCCACAATCATATAACAGGTATGATATTATACAACGTTTTCAGCTTACGATTATTACATCACTGAATTTTGTTTGCCAATTTTTTAATAACTTATATTGGGTTCGAACCTGCTACATATTGAATTATAATCGAAGTATTGACCACTAGACCAGAACACTAGGACATTAAAGTACAACGAAGCTAATATATTTAAGTTATATAAATTTAATATTATTTCAATATAATGATAGATTTTATAAATAATATATATTTAGGAAGGGGAAATTTTTGAAATGGTCTAACTTATTTAATAATAATCAGAAAAATTTAAAACAAAGACCGATGTTATTTTTGAACTTATTTATACTACATATTAAAAATCGATTTTTGGGTAGTCCAATTTTGAGAATTTTTGAGTTTGAATATCTTAGCGAGAAATCATCGTAGCTCAATTCTGTTTTCATCTACTCGTACTAAACCTTAAACGATCTTTTAGAATATGTTATCAAATTTTGTCTAAAGTCATTAGTAAGAGATTTTGGATTCTACTGGATCGATTAACTTCAAATTTTATATATACCTTTAAAATATAATCTTTGTTAACATAAAAATTTGGTAAAATTTTAAAAGATAGAAATAAATTTATTAACAATACAAATTGTAATGTTATATATATTATTGGTAGATGTATAATATTTTAATAACACAAAATATATTATTAGGTATATACGATTTGACCTAATTAATCATTATCGATTTGTATGCAACGTTTATCTATTTCACGCGCGATGCGTAATATATTATATTATTTTTTTTTTTTGTTAAAGAGAACTGTTCCTAGTGCAATATTTATGTAACATTTGTTTTTATTATTATTTTTAAATATTTTTTTGACTTTTTTGTTTGGCTAATTTTTAATATTTTTTTTTATTTTTCGTATTTTATGGTATTATTAATATAAAATTATTTTCAAATATTAGTCGCGAATCAGAAGTCAAATAAACATGTTGTGTGTTTATTAATAAACATTCTTGTCTATAATACTTCAACGATTAGACGAAGTTACAGTAAAAATTTTTATTTAGCCATTATCCAAAATGTGTGAATTTATTATCAACCGCGCACACGTTTCTGAGTTTATTCAGTATAATGAGAAAGAAACAAGAAAGAGAAAAACAGAAATAACAGAAAGGACAGCTGAAATAGAACGGGAAATAAAGAGTTATAAAAAGAACTATAAGAAATGTTCACTATTCAATTTTTATCAATCGTAGAAAGTAACAAATCATTTAATGACGCTTCGTTTAGTTTAGATTTCAATACATATGAAAACAACCTCGTTATCGAATCAATTACCGATTTATCAGGCACTGATAAATGAAAACTTTGTAACCTCACTCTAAGGTATGAGGTTTACGTAGGTCCGATCGAAGAGGATGTAGAGGACTATGATGGTGATTATGATATACGACTTGCTCTCTCTCTCTCTCTCTCTCTATATATATATATATATATATATTCTATCGATTACAAGTGTGTTCAGTTTGTAATATATCAAGTTTGATGATCTTTCAACTATTTTGGTTTCAGTTACTCCTGAAGGGAAAAATTCATGAATTGAATGAGATGGCTAATCGTTACTGAATGAACTTTAAACTATATTGTAACCTATTGTTAATAACTGAATTATGTTTTATACATATAAATTACATTAAGTATATACATAGTATATGTTGCTATAATATTATATTAAGATACAAGTTATAATAATTAGAGTCGTTCATATTATTGAGTTTGCATGGAACATTTTACACAAAACGAGATATGTTATAAAATAATACACTTTTTATAGGTTTAATTTTTGACTTATCGACGATGGATCTTTTCCTTCCATATAAGTACAATGTGACGAAATCAATGGTTTGAATGCAGATGTAGAAGACACCGGAAGACGTTGTTGATGAACAGAATATGTCTTAACAATGGATGGTCCTGATAAACTGCTACCGCTCTGATCCCTGCGTTCTCTGGCACGTCGGTTTTGAAACCATATTTTTATCTGTTAAGTGAAAAAAAAATTTTATTTAAATATCAATAACTATTCGATTATATGTATTTTTTATAAATTTTTTATGGCTTTATGACATATTATCACCCCCACCCGTTTCGTCGTCGGATTTTCGACGCGACCATTCCAAATGTATGCATTGCCAAATTACTTACGTAGATTATTTAAATAATTAATAGGCACTGAAAACAAAATTACTAGAGAGATATGTATGAGTGTAGGTCATAGGGTTATAGTATAATACACTTTATATATTATGTACTAAATATTATATCGTTTATAGTATTCGTATTTTATGTCATACATTGGCGGATGCAAAAATTATTGGTGGTTACACTATTTCAGCTATTACATAAACGTATTATAATTAAGTTTATCAATATATTATATTATTTATAATTAATAGTTAATGTATCTGTCGTGTTTTAAATGAATACAATACAATTGTAATTTTTGTATAATTTTTGTACATTATTATAAATGATATAGTAGGTATCTGAGATCCATAACATTATTTTCTTCATATTAGCAAATATGTCAATTAAATTTTTATAATGATTATTCCATAAAACGAGTAATATCTTCAGTAATATTTCTTTCTATATACCTACACAACAAGAGAGGCGACCATTTAATTGGCTCCCAATTTCGGGTTAATCTGATGGATAACCATTGATTCAGCTCTCAAAAAATGTATATTTTAATCAGTTTACAAAAAAGTAAAATATTATTATTTAACAAGGGGTTCTCATATTATACGCGTTTACTTTTACGACGTCAGTTGTAAATAGTCTAGCGCCTACCATTTTAATATTTCATACATATTTCTTAAATTTAATTTTACCTTATTAATGATTGTAATCTACCACACTAGAAGATAATCGCTGATTTCTATAATATAGTCAATTCCATTTAATAAAGACATCAGGTAATAAGGACAACCGATTAATCGGGACAATTCTTAAGTTAAGAAAAAATATACAGTTGTATTGTAAACGTTCACCACTTATCTGGGCTACGAATCCGGATAATCGGAACATTTTTATCAAGTAAATTAATAGATCAATAGTAAACAATACCAAAAATATTTGTATTATATAATTATATATGTATTTTTATAAATAATTAGTGTATATCGTGTTTTTCTTTTTGTAATAATAAATAATCTCTATAATATATATATATATATACATTAGTATGCAATTTTTAATAAGAAAAATAAAAGGAATCAGTTTTTTAACAAATTTGTATATTTTTTTTTTTCTTTCGGATTATTGTGACAAAATAGCATGCAACCCGTGTGTCCCAATAAAGCAGAGTCGACTGTAATGTTAATGACCACGAACAACAGTTTATTATTAGTTATGTAAAATTAATGAATTCGGTTCAGAAAATTTAATGCGAAAAGGGGAATTTATTATAATAGTTATATAAATATAAGTTTAGTTTTCACGAATTTCTCCAAAACGGATTTCAACGTTATAAATGTACTAAATAAGGATGCATAGCAGGGGTGTCATTTGGACGAGGGGGGGGGTAGGAGTGTGCATTTGATCAATCCTAGATTTTAAAGTAGTTTTGGTCCGGTTGCCTGGTCAACATGGACAGATTCTAGAGCCATTATGGGCTGTAATATAGCATACAAATCATAAAAGGACTAAAAGGAAGAAAAAAATACCATCTTATTTGAATTCCTATATAATGAACTAATTTTTAATTTTTTTTTGATAGCTAAGCGTCTAGAATAGGTGGGTTATGTATGACGAGGCTAGGAGAGTATAATTTGGAAAATATTGATTAATAAACCAATTGGACTATGGACCTAGGAATAGACCTCGAAAACGACGATAAATGCGTAAACGTAGTAAAATTCAATAAAAATGGTAGACAGAACGGTGAAACTATTGGCCGTGATAATTAGGGTAATTTAATAGAAGATATGAAAAGCTTCAATGGCCTACAAAGCAATTCAAAAAAAAACTGCCCTAAGATAATGGGAACGAGTGCATCCACTGTTATAGGTAATTTAAAGTATATTTGTAAGCAATGATAAATCATCGCTAATGAAAAACGATTCTGAGTGCAGTTCAGTTGATAGTGATGCTTTGTCAACAATATATATATATATATATGTTATAATATGTTAAATAATTAAATAGGCATTATATATATTTTTTAAAAATATTTGTTTAATATTGTTCCGATTTTCCCATGTTTTTTCATGATTTTCCCTTGTATTGGGAAAACTTCTGGTAAAATCAAAAATGACCTCTTTAAAGTACCTCACTAGTGAAATTTCCTTTTAGAAACATTACAATCATTGAAAGTTGGAGGAAAATTATCGGTAGAAAAGTTTTGCATAAAAAAAAATAAAGATGTAATATTTTTTAACTAATGTCTACATTTCTTATATTTTCCCGTTTTCTTCATTTTTTCACATTTGATGAAAAAATCGAAAAATAACCCATACCAATTTGCTTTTAGAAAAAGTGTTATTATTATAAATAGGAAGAAAATGTTTAGTAGAAAAGTTGTTCACAAGAAAACAAAGGCTATAATAATTTTTTAAATTTCGTACATTTTCTCGTTATTTTTTGTTTTTTTTTTCGGTTTTTTACATTGTAAGAGAACATTTTTGAAAAAATCAAAAAAATTACCTCTATAATGTACCTTTCTAGTCAGATTTTATTTTCAGAAAAGTTACTAGTTAAGTAAATTGGAGTAAAATTGCTGATTGTTCATAGGAAAAGAAGGTAGTAATATTTTTGAACTTATACTTTTGTTCATCAGTAAAAAAGTTGCACACAGATAAAAAAAAAATAAATAAATAAATAAATAAACAAACATCTTCGTAAAACCATTATATATAACCAAAATATATTTATATTACCAAAATGTATATAATTCAGGTTTTTCATCAAATACTAGTTGAGCGTATTTAGAATTTATAAACTACATAGTGAGGGGGTGCTCTACTATTTTCGAATATTCGGTATGTGGTTAAATGTATGATGGTAAATTTGAAGTGAAAAAACAGTTTTCTGGGAAAACTCTAGCAGCGAATCAGTTGTGGCAAAATGGTGGCAATGAAACGATGGTAGCGATATGCTGGTTGAAAACTTTTTTTTTTATTAATATTATAGTTATTATCCTTCATGTGATGGTATGTTTTGACATAATTAATGAATAATTTGTATAAACGTTTTCATGAGTACTTACTCTACTTTCTGATAACCGCAGTCTTTCAGACAATACATGAACATCGTTAGTACCTCCTAAGTACGCACTGCGTCGAAACTCTTGTTCCAAGACCATAACTTGTTGATTGGTAAACGGTATCCTTGGGTTACGTCCAGGCCTACGTTTTTGTCTGTGCTGTCCATCTTTTCGTTTAACCCCTATACAATTATATACATAGAAATTATGGATAAGTATTTTTAGTAACGCACGCAACATTTTTTTCTTTGAGGAGAGGTTGTGCTTATAATAATTTCCAATACTATAAACTGAAATCCACTCAGAATCGTTTCTTTTGTTATGAATGGTTATCAATTCAATTATCGATAACAGTGGCTGCACCCGTCCCCATTGTCCTGGGGCAGCTTCTTATTTTTTTTAAAAGCGGTAAGTTTGCCAAGAGTCCTTTTGGGTTTCAAAAAATTGTTTAACACCATTTATAATAAGTGTACTACGATTTACTCCGCGTGAAGTCAGCTTTGATGTATCTTATTGATATGTCTGTTTATTTAACTATTGCCAAGCAGCTTATGATAATTTTGATAGGATCGTTAAAAAGTGTTTACTGTGGCTAAATGAATAGGCATGCCAGTTGTCTATACCTACAGTGTATGCAAATTTCTCCTGTAATATATTATTATAATACTGTATCTAGATATCGCAATTCAACTCTCAATCAGATGCGTTGAAAGGTTAAGTTGTTTGTTTTGATTCAGTAAAAAATATTCGTAGAGAATTGACATTTGAATAGAAGACCTATATTTTCATTATTTAGACTTGGTAACATTTTCAAAATATTTTTGAGTAATTTATAGGCATTTTAATTTTGCTAGATGCCTATATTTTTTAACTGTTAGACGAAACAGAAATGTTTGAAAATTTAACAGGAGATTCATTATAGGTCATAATTAGTAGTCAAAAAAAAATTTGAGTGTCATGTAGTATATTTTTTAATAGTTTTGTAATCAAATTTTTACGAAAATCATAAACATTACGGCTTTTTAAAACATGTATAACCGAACTTCATTTCGAATCATTTTTCATTAGTAATGGTTTATCGTTGTATCTAGATATACCTTAATTAAATAGCTTTATATATCCTAACTTCCCAACTTCCAATCTACAACAGTAGTGCATCCATTTCTAGTATCAGCTCTTTTTTTAAATATTACAATTATATCTCTGTTAAGGGAGTGTGTTAATGTGTTGATAGCACCGTAATATTAACATGTGCTAAGTTTTTTTGTAAGTAATATTATTATTATTTATTTTAAATTCCGAGTGGAGCGAAGTGCTTATGGTCTTACAAATATGTTTTTTTTTCTGTGGACAACTTTTCTACCAGAAATCTTGTTCTGATTTTTCTCAAAGGAAATTAGTGTAGGGATGTACTTTCGGGAAATCATTTTTCGATTTTCCAAAGAGTTTTCTCAACAAATGCAAAAAATAAAAAAACTGAGGAAAAGCGGGAAAATGTACGAAATATATTAGTGAAATATTATGATTTTTTTTTTCTGTATACAACTTTTCTATCATAAATTTTACTTTGATTTACAATAATAGCACTTTTTCTGAAATGAAATCTGAATGGGAAGATAGGCCATTTTTCGATTTTCATAAAAGTTTTTCCAACAAAAGTGAAAAACTGGGAAAAACGAGAAAATCAGTACAATATTAAGCACATTTTATCAAAGATAATATACAATGCCTATTAAATTATTTTACCATAATATGATATATACATATATTGTTGACAAAGCATCACTATGACTAAGTATCAACTGACTTCCGCTCAGAATCGTTTTTTCGTTAGCAATTGTTTATCGTTACTTATAGGTATAAGTATCCTTTTTGTATCATACTTTCCCGATTTCCCACCTACAACAGTAGCTGCACCCGTCCCCTTTCCCATTATCCTAGGATAGTTTTTCCGTTATATATGTATATTGTAACCTATATGTTGTTCTTTATTAATCAAATTAACATTAAATACTGGGTAATTCTCATATGACGTGATTTAAATGCACACTAATCAATATTAAATCATAGAACTTAATACGTTATCAAAGTTATCCTTAATCATTCAATAAAATGTAAAAATACCAAATAGTTTTCGATTTTAAACAAAACACATTTTTGTGTGCATATTTCGTTAATTTTAGTTTCTATAACCTCCAAAGCCTAATAAACTATTTGGTTAAACAAAAACAATGTCCCAGACGTTAGACGGGATAGCTAGTAATATCATATTATAATAATTGTATGCATATTAATAATAGAACAATTATAAGAACAATGATGAACATTAATGAAAAGAAAAACTAAACTAATCGAACATCATAGGACACAATGAATTCCTTAACATAATTATAGAAGAGAAAATAAATGGTATGTGTTCTAGAGGAATACCACGCAAATCTTTCTTTGAAGAAGTTGTCTATTGGATGAGTTTAAGAGGTAAAATAATGAGGATGGGTGCAACTACTGTTATAGGTAATTTAATATATACCAGTAAGCAACGATTAACCTTTGTTAACGAAAAAACGATTCTACGTAGAGTTCAATTGAAAGAGTATTTGTTTTCTGTACCGATTTGACCGTTTTTCCTACGTTTTTCCCGATTTTCCCATTTTTTTTCCTGGTTTTTCACATTTGCTGGGAAAATTCTTGAGAAAATGGAAAAATGGTCTCTTTAAAGTATCTAGCGGGTAGATATTTTAAAGATGCTAGATTCTAGTAAGTCAAATTCCTTTTAGAAATATTGCTATCATTATAAGTTGGAGTAAAATTGCTTGTAGAAAAGTTGTCCACAGGAAAAAAGAAGGTCATAATATTTTTCGCTAATGTCTATACATTTCTTACATTTTTCCGTTTTTCAAAAGTTTTTTTTCAGTTTTTCACATTTAAGAAAACTCCGAAGAAAATCGTTAATTGACCTCTCTAAAGTACCTCCCCACACAGATTTCTTTTTGGAAAATGTTCTACATGTAAAAGTCAGAGTAAGTTCTCTAGTAGAAAAATTGTCAACTAAAAAAAAAACATTTTTGTAAAACCATAAGTTTCTTTACTCTATTCAGAATCTAAAAAAAGGAATTTGAAACTTTTACCAACAACTTAACAGGACAGCATGTGGTAGAAATTAGTGGCGAAAATGACCAGGCTTGGCCTTTAGAAGCTGATGATGATGATTTTAATTATAAATTATAATACTGGTACTGTATTTATAATAAGGTACTGCTACTTTTGCAGTAATCAGAAACATTAGCCCCACCCAGCATTTCCATGGTCATTCTCTTTTAGTCTATCATTTTTAGAGCCAACAGAAATTTTTCTTGGGCGATAGGATACCTAATGTAATATACAATTCGAAAAAAATAAAAAATAGAAACGTAGAAATTAAGTATGAATAATTTATTACTATATTAAAAGATAGGGTGTGAAATTGTCCTGTTTTGCTATCCTTCCCCCTCTAGCAGTCTATATCTGTGATTATTATTTTATTTTCATTTCAGTTACATAATAATAATTATTATTAATTAATAAAATATCAATAATAAAAAACTATATCTAAGAAATTAGGAATTATCACATAATAAGGATACCAAACCATAATCAATAGGTATACCTCTAATTAAGATGCACTACCGTTACAAGTCCACATTTGTCATTATTATTTAGTTGATCAAATACTTGACTTAACTCGTTCATTCGACTGTTTTATTTTTTTTTTAAATCAGCTAATACTGAGGACGAGTGCGACCACTGTTATTCCTACGTTTTTTCGGTTTTGCTCAATTATTTTTAAAGCTACAAAGAAAATCAAAAAAACGAATAACTTGCTCATGGACTAGATTAGAGAAGCAACAAAAAAAGGTCTTTTGTTGTTTATCTATTGGAACAATATTTATAGTAAAAAACATAAGCTAATAAAATTAAAATAATTAAATCGTTGTGCCGTAATTTGAAAAAATTCGTATATTTCGTCTTTAATGGTACCTATTTCCTAATTATTATGTAAAATGTTTTAGATATCGAAAAAAAATTTTCTTTTCTATAGTGAAATATTAATAGGAGCAAAAAAAATTGATTGACGTAATATTTCTACTAGAAAACTTAAGTATAACACAATGAAAACAATGAAAACGATAACGCCGCGGCGTGCCGTAAATATTTGCCGTTTACCTATAATTTTCTTTCAGTTTTTCCCAATTATTTCGTAAACTCTTTGAAAAATCCTTGACTTTTCCAGTGCACCAACTACATTTCAGAAAAGTTTTATGGCAGAAAAATTATTCATAGACAGAAAAAATAAAAAATAAAAATTACACATAGTAAAACCAATAGATCCTTCGCTACGACCCCAATCTAAAATACACTTTATTCTTATTTTTTGATATTTAGTCATTTTTAAAATAAACTTAAACTTTGTTGTTGATTAAAACATCCATGTAGATAAGTAAAACAATTATATGTAAGTTAATTAAAATAAACTAATAAATATTGGCTGAATATTTTTTGTACATTAAATAAATTGTTAGTTAATATCAAAGGACTCCCTTCCCTAAAAAAAAAATTATAAAAACCATCACTACCTATATGTACCTCGTATAAGCATTTGTAATTTGTATAAGTATATAAAAATTTACATTACTTACTATCGAGTTTTGGTGGCTTGAATCTTGTACAATACAACCAATCGTATTGTTGGCTTTGTTGCTTGTCAGTCTCGTTTTCAGTACTTTTCTCTCCGGCTTTATTTAATATGTAATCCACACTAAATAAAAACATAGGTTTTCTTCTTTGATCGTCATCAATGTGCATTTTTGATTCTTTATTATTTTCTGGGTGTTCAAAAATATTTATGTTCATTTCAGTAGTTTTTAGTTCCGGTGTTTTAGGCATAATGAGTGTTGCTGGTTAAAGAATAAAGACAATTTCTCGCTTCGCTCTAAAATAAAAATTAATAAAATTAAAACTAATTATGTGGATTGTTAAATCCATTTAGGTGGGAGACGTTTAAGAGGACGCGATATCACTCGTATTTAATGAATGTGGACTTCCCAACTTCAGTTAAATATAGAATATAGGTTGACAAATTCTCATTTTTCAAATACTGCATATAATTTGCCTATACGAAACCCCTAAATATCAAGTTTGACATTATATTATACATTTACTCAGACAAAAATTATTTTAAACTGTATTATAGTTTATATAGTCATATAATTTAACAATAATTAATAGTAAAATTTAATTTTGTAATCTTGACGTGAAATAATAATTAAATAAGATATTCAGAAAACAATTTTAATTGAGTTACATTATAGTAATGACCATTATTGTTATTAGTTATTATTGTTATATATTAAACATTTATTACAATACACGCCATACATTTTTTCTTGGGCAAAAATAGTATGAAGTCCAAGAACATAAATGCAAAAATTATTTTATGGACACTAGTATTTAAAAAGCTTTCCTAGAATAATGCAAATGAGTCCAGTCTCTGTTATAGGTAGATAATTAAATATATATCTGTAAGAAATGATTAACCATTGCTAACGAAAAAACAATTCTGAGCAGAGTTGGTTAATAATGTTGCTTTTTCAACAATATATATATCATATTATGGTAAAATAATTACATATACATAACATATTTTCTTTAATATTGTACTTATTTTCCCACTTTTCCGGGTTTTTTTTGTTGAGAAGACTTCTGAGAAAATCAAAAAGGACTTCAGTTAATATCTCCTCTGTCAGATTTTCTTTCAGAAAAAGTGATATCATTGTTAATCTGAGCAAAATTTCTGGTAAAAAAGTTGTTCACAGATAAAAAAAAAAAGACCGTAATATTTACTAATATATTTCATACATTTTCCCGTTTTTCTTAAATTTTTTTCAGAAATTTGTCTTATTAAATTTGAAGTTCCTATAAAATATTTTCCAGTAAATTACATCGTTTTTCTAGTTATTAAGAAAACTACAAAGAAAATAAAAAAAACAACTTTGTTACATACGAACTAGACAACATTTTCTTTTAGAAAAGATGTTATATTTGAATTTCAAAGCAAAATTTTTGGTAGAAAAACAAAATTGAAAATCATGAAAATTTTACTTCATTAATTTTTCCTTTTTCCTTAACTATAACTAAAACTATTTCGAATATCAAAAAATGAACTCCTCAGAAGACCAAAATGCTACCTAAAAATGTTATAAAAATATATTTATAATTCTCTTTTGGATTATAACAAGATTTCTAAGAGAAGAGTCGATAACACAAAAAAAAAAAAAAAAATACATCGCAGGCATTATAGTAAAATCAATACATTTTCCGTTGGGTTCGAAACCGAAATATATAGTGATTTATTAAAGTGGCTATACTCGGTATTTTGAACAGAATGGATAAACAATTTATTTTTTTTCGACAATTAAAAAAATAAGCTGCTTTGAAATGTTAAATTTATATTACTTTTTGTCACCTTAATTTTTTTGGGGAGGGAGGGAAATGATTATCCACTTTTCATTTTCAAATTGCAGGACCTATATTAAAAATTCTATCAATAGTCAATCAATAGTCTATCAATATAAAGAGTTTTAATTTAAATAAATTTTGTTATTGACATTTTCGATAATGAGATGAATAAATTTCAAAACCAAAATTTATTTAAACTAATACTCTATAGTCTATCTATTTATGAAATTTTCAATATATAGCATAGACTATAGAGTTAAAATGATACGACGAGTATTTATATAACAATACATAATATGGTTCCTACTGATTCAAAATAATGCCATTAACACTATTACAAATTAAATTAAATCTTATTAAAGCTTAGAGCCAATAGTTATTTTAAAAAATAATTATAATATATTCGAAATTTAGATACAAGATAAATACATTTTTATCTATAACATCGAAATGTTATCTAGTGCTGTGTAGTCATTATGACATTGTTTTGTTTATGTTATAAATTTAAACGTTGTAGTTGTTGTAGATATCTCGTTACGAAAAGTCGCAATAGTTATTTTAGTTTTGAGTGGAACTTAGAAACTAATAAATTAATAATTAGTTTCTAGAAAAAACAATTATTGTTTCTTTCTATCAGTGAATATAGAAACATTTTTGGAATGTCTATTTACAATTCACATTTTCAGTGTCGGATATAGGATTCCCCCCCTTTCTCCTAACGAGCGGCAGTTCTGGTACCTAAATATTTAAATTGAATTTATATCTTACATAAAACAAATTATAAAAACTGTATACTTCCATTAATTTATAATAATTGTTATTAACTTAAAGTTACTACCTATCTTAAATCTGCAGATATGATTTAAGGTATTACATATTAATTAGTAGGTACATCTATAGGATATTATATGCCTATATTAGGATTTACATGCCTAGGTTAGAAGTTGGGAATTTATAGAAGAAATTTAATGTATATCTGTATGCAACGATTAACCATTGCTTATGAAAAACGATTTTAAGCGGAGTTAAATTTGTAGTGTTGCTTTGTCAACAATATACGTATATGTTACATTATGGTAAAATAATTACATATGCATTGTATATTTTTTTAATAATATTTATTTAATATTTTATCTATTTTACCGTTTTTCCTACGTTCCTCTCGGTTTTTCCTATGTTTTTTCTCGGTGTTTTTCATTTATTAGGGAAACCAAAAAGGTCTTCCCTAAAGTATCACCCCAGTTTCATCCTCCCAAAAAAAAAACTGCTATCATTATAAATCGGAACAAAATTGCCGATACAAATGTTGTCCATAGAAAAAATAAAACTATAAAACCAATCATTGTAAAACAAATAAATCCCCTCGCTACGCTCTGTATTTAAAATTATTATGTACACTGAAATTGCCAGGAAGATGTGAAAATATTAAAATTCCTATTATTAATTTTACTAACACGTCTTTACTAATGTGTTTACATACAAATTAATAACTTATTATCGTAATTATATTCATACTGTTGACCGAAACAAAAAATAATTTTTTGGTTTGATAAATTAACGAATAACGATTTCCTTGATGATGGAACGCTCAAAATGAAATAGGGAGCACAGTACCCTTTCTTATTTTGTACCACTTTAGACCCTGGTCCCATCTATAGTGCGAAGCATGTCCGTTTCTTTTTTCATATCAACTTAATTTTATCATATCAGGTGTTAATTTTGAATTGTCTTAGTTTCGATTTCTAGTAATTTTAACGCAATATTAAATTTAAAATTTATGTACACTATTAGAATAGGAACCGTAATCGCATACGTCATAACAGTAATTAATTTTATTGTTTTTTTCAATACCATGTGTGGAGTTCCAAGCTTAAAATAAGTGTAATTAGATACTCCCGCGGAATAAATCCCATGCGTGTTTAACAGGTTATCGTCTTTATTTTTCTAAGCTCTATATAGGTTCAACCGTTTTCAATATGACAATAATAATTGTTATACAAAACAAAAAAAAAAAAAAAAAAAAAAAAATAGTAATAAAATAAATAAATAAAACAACTCAACTCAGTCGCATAACAAAATAATTGATTCGAACCGTGTTAACCCGCCAGCTTGTTTTCAACTAACTTAATTTACTAATATTATTTTATCAATTGATCGACGCGACCGGGTCGTTAATATGTTATTATCTATTGACTCGGCAGGTCGCGCGCGCAAAAAAAAAAAAAAAAACGAATATGCGATTATAAAGTGCGCGCTCGCGACACGGTAACTTGCCAGACTTACCAAGAGGAGGCCGCGGAGGACGTACAAGACGTACGTTTATAGTGTAATCCACGTACGCGGGATCGCGGAAACTGATGGTGTGTGACCGAAACGGTCCGGACGGCTACTGCTACTGATGGCCGTCGCCGCGATGGTGCACAAGACACGGTGCCGGGCCGAAGATAAAAACCGGCACGGGGTGGGGGGAGGGGGAAACTCATCCGTTTCGTATACGGTTTTTTTCTCGTCCTCTCTCACGCGCGCGCACACATACACACACATACACACACACAAACGCGCACGCGCCGTCAGTCTTTTTGGCTCTCGCCGCCGCGGCCGGGGTCCGTCCGAAAAAGAAGGGTAGTGGTGACGCGACCGAGGTGTATATTGTGTTGCCCGCGCAGTTGTAGGTGCGGTTTGCGGTACCGCCGTCGCCGAACGACATGTTATTATTATTATTGGGTAGGTGGCGATGTTTGCACTACCGTAAAACATTATAATATTATAATTTTATCATAATTATCATTATTATTATTATTATTATTATTATTATTATTATTATTACTACCATGTTCCGTAACGATATTACGTGCGCGACCGGGTTAATTAAGCGGAAGTTTTTCCCATTAACTCGCCGTTGCCGCGTCCCTGCGTAATAATATTACCATCATTGTTATACGTACGGCGCACACGCAACGCGTAGAAAACCGGTTGCGGCGCGTATATGAATAATATTGTTACGGCGTACGAAATATCGCCGTGCGTTAATAATACCTGTAACCGTAACCGCACAACGTACTGTACCCAATAATAATGTGACGGCAAAACCGATAACGACCGGACGGCTGCGGCGTTGCCCACAGAAACGGACAAACGGGTAAAATGTGGAAACGGGAAATATCCGCGGTGGCCATTTGCGGACGCGAACTTTGCCCGAAGATAAACTCTCTGTGAGTTTGAGCATACTAAAATGTTTGTGACTTTGTGTCGGTTTTTACAACGGGGAGTATATTATATTAGTTTCTACCCGGACGGGGTTACAGACCTGGCCTGACATTGGTTAAAACGTAATAACGTCC
Organism: Cinara cedri; assembly: GCA_902439185.1. Taxonomy (NCBI): domain Eukaryota; kingdom Metazoa; phylum Arthropoda; class Insecta; order Hemiptera; family Aphididae; genus Cinara; species Cinara cedri. The sequence continues at coordinate 660,442 of CABPRJ010002384.1, read as the reverse complement.
CGAAACGACTTTTAATACGTATTATTGTCGGTACAAAATCTTGCGAAAAACAAAAAAAAAAACAAACATAAGAGCACACCGTCAATGTCCGACCAACATTTATCGTTCGAGACGCAAATAACATACAACGCGATCAACGTTCGTGCCGATGGCATACGACGCGAGTTCCTAACATATTATACAGACATGACGTGATAATAATAAATTTGGTTGTATCGTATCTTCACGTTAATCGGTCCTAATTAAATTTTGTTGAAATCGCATTTAAAAATTGCTAAGGTATATAATTACTGTAAAAGGTTTTTGGTGATCAAGAATGGCGAGGAGGAAAATGCTCTCTCTCCCTCCCCCTCCAATAAAAAAATTAAAATATAATCCTGGCTACGTGTATGGATTTAGGTACCGATACACGGTTATTATCGTATTGTGGGGGCCGTCGTAACAAAAACTACGATAGGCGGCACCGGGAGTAGGCGAAACGGACAGAGTCTCTCCCGTCGCGAGAACATTTAATATTTGTTTGTTCCAATATTTTAAGCAATCCGAACAAAATTTTACAATTTTACTGGACATGGGCATCGTATTTTATTCGGTGTGCTTACTATGGCTTAATATTTGTTCGTATAATTCACGTTGGTCAATATCGACTTCAGCAAGAAATTTGCGAGACGATGGTGTATCGATCGATGTTCTCAAATTAGAAACAGACGTTATTACTTTCGTGACCGTATTTTCATTATGGTTTCACGACACCGTGCTACTGCATTGAAATTGAAATATATTCATAACGTTTTTGAATGTTTGCCAAAATCGTCCGAAAATCGAAATTATAATATTACCAGTATATACCAGTATATCAGCGCAGCCACGACGCAGTGTCCGTGGCGGATACAAGTGGATGTGGACAAGGCGTTCGTCACCCCATTTAACCGTGTTTTTTTGTATGTAATTCTTAATATATTCTATACAATTGTCTATATAATATTATTTGGTTGCAGCATTGTTATAAGCTAGACGGGTTTTCTGGCAATCGAATTTCACACGTTGCAAGTCTGTCATAAATTTAATACAGTATATTACCTATAGTATCATTATGAATATTAAATTTCATATGTGTCAGAGACAAAAAGATCATCAGCAAACTAGGTAAGTAAAAATATAGCGCAGTGTAATGCGCATTTCTGATTAAATGAAAAATATTATCTAATACGTAGAAATAATAATGATGCACTATTAAACTTTCCGATGGGGCTGTGTGAAAAAATGGACCAGAGAACGGTGATGACTACCGTTTTCCATCGGCACCGGAAACCAGCAAATAAATCCGATTCCGTTAACACCGTTTTAATCCATCGGAATAGACACACCGGTTTTCGATTGTTTTTTCCCCCGTAGTTTTTTTTCTTGTTACGATTAGGATAGCTATTAAAATATTCAAGATTTAGATTTTAATTTTTTTTAATTTTTTACTTTGTTCATAGTCGGCACGAACCAAACACATATCTCAATATAAGAGGTAGACAAAGAATCGCCGCCCGTTCGTACCGAAGACTTCAACAAGCGTTATGAACGGATCGGCGGTTTTTGAAAGGAACGGCTTACTAATATTTTAATATTTATAACATTATCGTATGTCGCGTCTGAGCTACCAGTTTTCTAGTGAAATTCGTCATTATTAAATTATTATTTTTATTTGATACGGGGAATTGATTATTATACTGTTGTCAGTAGGCACGAAACAACATACGAGAAACGACGTGCACCGCCATCGAATTCCTCTTTTCATTCAGCCGGTGATGTTCAATACGGTTGGAAATATAATTAAAACAACACCAAACGTCCGTAATATTAATCTATTCGTACTATTTTAAATTTGAATACACGTTATTTTCTTGATTTTTTTTTTAATATTGCTGTAACTCGTCATTATTATTATGAAGCGATCCGAGTAAATTTGGCATTCAAATAAATTCATGAATAATATAAAGAGAAGTTTTTTGAGGTAATAAACAACTCGGAATTTTGATTAACTATACATTATAATACTGTGTGATTTTTTTTATCGGTTGACCGATTATTTTGTGAGTTATGTGGGATATTTTCATTTAGTGGCTTTTCAATTTCTTAGGAAGAAATCCTATGAATTGTTTAGACATTTTGGAATTCATAATAAACCGTTGCTCAAAAGTAAATAGCATGTATTTCTTAAAATAAAAATACCATTAATTTAAAAATTAAAGCAACGATAATTAATCGTGTTCACAAAACTATTCTAAATGAAGTTTATAAATTTGAATATTCGCTTGTATATTTTCATCTAACAATATTAATTTAGGTTATCTTCAAGTTTAAAACCAACTATTGATGTATTCAACAAATAACTTATATCTAAAGTGTCTAAAATTCGTGGCTCGTGTTCAATAACCTATCTGTATATTTTTTTTGATAAAGCTCTTTGACCATTTATGCTATATTATGCAAAAAAAAAAGCTGTCCTAAGATAATGAGGACGGATGCAATTACTCTTATAGATAGTTTAATGTATACTTGCAGTAAGCAAAGATAAACCATTGCTAAAGAAAAAACGATTCTGAGCAGAGTTCAGTTGATAGTAATGATAAGTCAACAATATATATGTCATAATATTATGGTAAAATGATTAAATAGGCGTTATATATTTTCTTTAATAATATTTGATTAAGTTGATTAATTTTCCCATTTTTCTCATGTTTTTTCTTGGTTTTTCACGTTTACTAGGAAAACTCTTTAGAAAATCAAAAAAATTACCTATTTAAAATACCTTTCCAGTCAAATTTCCTTTCAGAAAAAGTGCTCTACTCAAGCATCGAACAAAATTTCTCTTGGAAAAGTTGCGTACAGATAAAAAAAAATAAACATTTTTTTTAAAACCATAAACTTCTCTCTACTCAGAACCTAAAATGTTTTTCGAACAAAAAAATAATGTCGTCGTTACCTTAATAAAAATCCAAAATCATGGAAATAATAAATATAAAATTATGACCTATTAGAAACTCATATGGCTTATTATTATTATTAAATTCGACATGGAATATGGAAATTTGTAATTACTAGAGAGATCATTTTTTTAAAGCATTAAAAAACTGTTGTAAATAATTGCGTTCCGCGAGTTTTTAAGCTACAAATTTAAATTTTGATCAGTCTATCGTATCAACGTTTAAATATTATAAGAATACACTTCAGAAGGAATTTAGATAATATAAATACTAACAAATTAAATTACACTTCATTTGTATAAAAGCTAATAATATAGTTTAACCCGGTGGCGAGTTATGTACTGATGATATTTTGATGAAACTCTTAACAAGAAGTTATAAAACTTATAGTATTTTTCAGTTTACCAAGTATTTAGTAGGACATAATTATAATTGTATAATATTGTTCGATAAATGTCGTGCAATAATGTTTTATAATGTACGAGTACAAGAACAATAGACAATTATCAAATTACTATAGCGTACTGTTATCTACAGATATATTTTGAATTGGATAATGTGGTACTTAAATTTATTTATCGAAGCACTTTTAATTTATATTCCTAAAGAGTGTTTTTTAAAGTGGAAATTATAGATTATTTTTTTGTTGTAAATGCTTTTTTAAAAAATGACTATATAATATTGACTATTATAAACTGGGTTATATAAGTCACTAGCTGAAGTACCTATCCGATATTGACCAGAAAACAATACAAATTACCTATTATATATAAATATAGGTTGGTACCTATATAAAAGTCGAAAGATATCATATTTTGGGCGTATATCGACTCCACCGTAATAACGTTTTTATGTGTTATATCGATTGCGCCGCCAATCGACTCCGCTGAATATTTTTACATGTTGATTTTACTGATTGTTTATAAAATAATAATCGATTAATACCATGTACAGCACATATTTTGTACCATCTATAAATATGTTGTTATGTGACGCAAAGTAATTTTAAATCTAAATTTGTAAAGTATAATAAAATATTATTTACCGAGTCAAAATCGAGTAGAAATTCTCTGTTTTCAATAGTTTTAATTTTCCGATGTTTCATTATTTCAACGATTTTGGAAATATGTTTTTGTTACGGTTGATATGAATATAAACGGTACCGGTACAAACATTAATGGAATGATGTGTGTTGTATCAATAAATGTCGATAATTCAAATTGTTATTTTGTTATGAATTAAATGAAAAAAAAAACCGTTTATTATAATATAAAATAATGTAGGTAAATGTTATGTAATCATAAGATATAGTACTTATAGATTATCTGTAATTTTTTTCTATAATTTTTTTTTGTTGAAAATTATTATTATTAATCTAAGATTTATTCAGCTTGTATTAACTGTAAATGATATGAAATATTTAATATGTACAAACATCCGGCGGAGGAATCGATAAAACCTGCCCCATATTTGATAATATTATAATATGTTCTGTTTTTAATGGAGGTATTAGATATAATTAAGAATAGAATACTACTACGTAGGATTTTATTTGAACAAATAAAAAAAATAATATGATGCTGCGTCGTATAGCCTATAGCTTAGATATTACGCTTGTATAATAAAAATAATTACTATAAAAGTATATTATTATTTTTATTATTTTTTAACTATTCTGTAGGTAAAATGTTCTATTTGATGCATTTAAATAGCCATTTTTTGAGATTTCTTGTACTATTTTTGAATAATGGGGGAAAACCAAAAAAAAATTCAGGAGAATGGGAGTATTTATGCAACGACGGTGTTTGTCAAAATTGATTTTGGTTTTTTATTATGGTTTAATGCGAAATAATATTATAGCATTTTTATCAAATACTTAGATTAAAATTTTCAAGATAATATGATATAACAAACAAAATATGTTGTATTTTATTTTTATTGGCTTGTTCTAGCTTTCTCATAAGTTGCTCTTATCGCAGACAAAAAGGAAAAAAAATAAGGTTGAGCATTATTTCGTGATAGTAAACGTTAAAGACTTTAGGTCTTCGAAATATTATCAGTTATTTAAAGATAATCTATGTGCAACTTTTCTATCAGAAGATTAGCTCAGATTTCTACGTGTAGCACCTTTTCTAAAAGAGAGGAGGTACTTTAGGGAGGTCATTTTTCGATTTTCCAAAGAGTTTTCTCAGCAAATGTAAAAAACCGGGATAAAATATGAGAAATTCGGTACAACATTAAACAAATACTATTAAATAAAATATTATATAAAGCTTATTTAATTATTTTACTATAAAATAACATATATATTGTCGACAAAGCATCACTATCAACTGAACTCCGCTCAAAATCGTTTTTTCGTAAGTAATGGTTTATTGTTGCTTACAGGTATACATTAAATTAACGATAACAGTGGCTTCATCCGTTCCCATTATCTCAGGACGTCTTTTTTTTAATGTCCACATTGAAAGATTTAGTGGTTATAAGTATAACAATATTACAACAAATATCCAGCGCCACGGTCGCGTCGCAGAGCTAAGTAAAAAAAAAAGTACGTGCGTCGACCGTAGTATATTAGGTACCTAACCTGAGGGCTAACTCGTTAACATGTATCATTTTACGACAAATATTCCGATCTTTCTTTAGCCTAAACTAATAAACTGATTGTTTTTGAAATGTACACGGGTTGATCAATATATTAAGTAGATGATAATTTTGTAAATTTCAAGTTGATCGGATGATTACAGCCTGAATAATATGCAAAAGTATTAACATAGTTTTTACTCGAAACATTATTTTTTCCAACAATTCAACAATGTATATGTTATACGCATTGTTACCACCTGTTTGCAACGGTTGCAGTTTGCAATGAATAATAAACAATTTTGTTTATTTATTTTATCACTGCAATACTATAGTATCATTTTCCAACAAAATTAATAATAAGGTATATTAATAGCTATATATCATATATTCATTTACTCAATCCATAAAACAACAAAGATATTTTGTTTCTTATTTTTCACTCGATCAAAAAAAAAAACATAGGTTAGCTGTATCCAAAATTTGAATACAAAAATAAGTGATATCCCAACAAAAACCCTCCGTCAACTACTTGTAAAAACTCCGTTAAGAAAATAAAAAAATGTATGTTAGAAAAGTTGTGATACCAAAAAGGAGCTAAGTAATTTCTTAAAAGCATTAGTATAGAAATTGTTCATAATGTTTGTATTTAATGAAGTGCGATAATTTAATACAAATAATTATCGCACTTCATCAAATACAAACATGAACAATTTCTATACTAATGAATTTAAGAAATTACTTAGTTCCTTTTTGGTATCATAACTTTTCTAACATAAGTTTTTTTTCTTGGTGACATTATTACACGTAGTTGATGGAGGGTTTTTGTTGGTACTTGGTTGTTATAAATATTTATATAATTATGTCGTAGAAAAATTAGTCTGATTGAAAAAATACCATAGGCTCTTTGTGATGGGGTAGCCCATTCGCAAACTACTTATTATTTTTTCAAACGGCCAGCGTTTATACAGAATAATAGCAGTTAGTCTTTTTAAGAACTATAATTATTGTACTGGGTGTCCTACAATGTTATACTTATGCTAATAACTCTGTTAGTATTAATTTTGTTTTAAATTTTTTTTTTGTGCAAGGAGGGCACATATGTAGAGAAAATTTAATTTTTATTTGCATTCCTTATTCATAAAAAAAAAAAAAAAATAACTTTATTTTTCCACTTAAAAAATGTTGAAAATAGCCATTTTGTAAAAGATTTTATTCTAAAAATTTGAATATAATATATATTCACATCCAATCAATAGTTTCTTAGTAATAGTCGTTTTAATTTCTAAAAAATTGGTGTGTAAACAATTAATTTTAATTATAATAACACGTTACGCGATAAGGACTCACTATTAGCTCGTTAATTCCTTATCTTCTATTGAATATTAATTGATTTCCTGCCTTTTATTTATTTATTAAAACGGCTATTACTAAAAAACGAATGATCGGATATGAATAGATTAAAATTTTTAGAATAATATATTTTACAAAACGGCTATTTTGAAAAGTGATAAAATAATTTTTTTTTTTCAATAATTAAAGAATGAAAATAAAAAATAAAATTGTTTTTTATATTTGAGTCTTCGCACAAAACCACATAGAAAAAAAAAAATGTAAAAAATAATAAACATTGACAGAATTATTAGCTTGAGGATAAATGTTTAGGACACCCTGTATTGTAATTTATTACTTGTATAAAAAAAATAACAAAATAACTATAATATGTAAACTGTATTGTACATATTGTATTTATTTAGTGACGTTTATAATAAATTGATATAATATGTTTACTTACATTACAACCGGCTATTTTAAGGATTTAGATACGGATTGATGATGTGATCATACGTGATGGAATCTGAGGATTATGATTAATCAGTATATCAGATTGTAACATTTCACTTTTCATTATCATATATAGTTAGTTATTTAGTAATATTAGTGACATAGTTTAAAAATGAATAAATAAAAAGCTGTCATAGGATAATGGAGACAGGTGTAGCCATTATTGTAGGTAAGAAGTTGGAAAGGTAGGATATAGACGGTAATTTAATGTATATCTGTACGCAACGATTATTCTTTGCTAATAAAAACCGATTCTGAGTGAAGTTTCGGGAGATATTTTCGGGTGAGAAGAAACGATTTTTGTTTTATGTTGAATATACATTTCAACAGTATTATGTAATAATAAATTAATAATAATAAATTTATTGAAAATAAATAATAAAATTGGTTTAAATACGTTTAAAAAAAAAAAATCAATTTTTGGTTGACACATTCCTCTGGTTTAAAGCCATAATATTACGGAAAAATGATCTGAAACGGATGAAATATGTTGACGTTTTTCTCTCCCAGAAGCGAAAGCACGATTTGAGATAATGCTGACAATCAGACTGTGCAAAATGCTCAAGTTGCTCTCCCCCTAAATGATTATAGAGTATGTACTCGTCTAATTAGGGGAATCGTCCACCACAGAATATTATCCCGGGAAAAAAAACTTATAATTAAAACATTTTCCAGAACAATTGTTTTATGTAACATAGCAAAAACATAATTACGTAGCCCGAGTAGAACTCTCGTGATTTTTTTTTAAGATTCATAAACGTATTGAAAAATGTATTTAAAAACAAAAACCACATCATCTTGATCGCTGAAACACTGTCCTCCTTTGAATTTTAAGACGGGTAATTGCGGGCGTGGCGTACTCTAAAACGTTTTTTCCCCCCTCGAAATCGATTATATTGTGTTTATATTTTTCGCTATTAAAAAATCCACAAACATAATGATAATAATTTGTGTTATAAGGACTCTGTTAAATAAAAAAAAAAAGTGCATAATAAAGGAAGGTATAATTATTCAAATTAAATCAAAGACTACGTGACGTGTACCAGTAAAACAGCATAATGTTATAGAATATTATGTAATTCAAATGCACCCGAAAACTTCACTTTGATATATGTATTTTGCAGGTGAGCGAATATTGTATAACTTGGATGAGTGTTACTATATAGTCGATTTTTCGTTTCGAATAAAAAGAGAAGAGAAAAAAAGGTGTTCTAGGATAGTAGGGACGGGTGAAGCCACTGTTATAAGTAATTTAATGTATACCTGTAAGCAATGATAAACCATTGCTAATGAAAAAACGATTTTGAGTTCAGTTGATATTGTTGCTTTGTCAAATAAGTACAATATTAAACAAATGTTATTAAAGAAAATATATAATGCATATGCAATTATATTAATATTATATGACATATATATATATATATATATATTAATTTAATTTAATAATATATTATTTTATTTTATTTGAATACATGCCCGAGGGCATAAATACAGTTAATTAATGATTAATACATTAATATATTAGATACTTAAACATATGATAATTACAATAATGATGAGTACAACAGAATGAGATTGAACAACAAAGAAATAAAATACTAAATTTTAAATAAAATAGGCAATAAGCAAAGTAATTGACAAAGCAACACTATCAACTGATTTTCGCTAAGAATCGTTTTTTTTTTTTTAGCAATGGTTTATCGTTGCTTACAGTTATTATACATTAAATTACCTATAACAGTGGCTTCACCGGTCTCCATTATCTTAGGATAGCTTTATTACTAATGAATTTCGTATGTTTTCCTAGTTTTCTTTCGTTTTTTTCGGCTTTTTACATTTGTTGGGGAAATTAAAAAATGACCACCCTAAAGTACCACTTCAGTCAGATTTTCTTTTAGAAAAAGTGCTATCAATGAAAATCAGAACAAAATTGCTGATAGAAAAGTTATTCACAGATAAAAAAAATAAACATCATTGTGAAACCAATTCATTTCTCCCTCCGTTTAGAATCTAAAATTAATAATATAATAGTCAAAAACTGTACAAAAATTTACAACTTCACTAAATAGATATAATAGATAGATAGGCACGGTTTACATATTATAATTTTTTTGTTATTTTTGTCTGTACAAGTAATAAATTACAATAAAATGACTAAGTATATAATAAATTAAGTTCTTAAAAAGACTAGTTAGTTTATTAATCTGTCTGTAATAAGCCTGAAAAACAACCGGCCGTTTGGAAAAATAATAAGCAGTTTACAAACGGGCTACCCTATCGCAGAGAGTAAAATTCGAATTTTCCATTTGGCCTATGACATATATTATGAACAAATATTTTAAAATGTAGGTACCTGTGATGTTGAAGACGTGATCAATACGATTAATGATAAGTGTAAAATAATGTGTAGTCTTTATAATTTCCTAAGTCATTTTACTAATTATGTTTCCAATGCCAGGAAAGTGATTACGAATGGCCTGTACGAATCACATTTCCCCCAAAATTAAGTGATCTGCGATGGTTTTATTTTATTTTACACTCCGCGCACTTTTATATTACATTATTATTATCTTTTTTTTTGATAAATATTATACAAAATTAATTTAACAATTTCTATATTTGTATGATTTGTAAAATATCTGAACGCCGCCGGGTTACGACTGAGTTTTGTAATAGAAACAGAACGCATGATGATAATACATATTGACATTATTATTATTATACTTTATCTCTTGTTAAAATAACGAAACACTTTTATTCTGAAATAATTGGTATTATTTTTTTATCAGCAACTAAATAAATAATTCAATATTAAAATATTTTATGACGCGTGACCTTAATATTGTTTGCGATATTATTGTTGGGACATTTTTCTTGTGATAAAATTTATGACGACATTATTAGCCCAATATATTTTAATACAATATTATGGACAGTTATGAATGGTAATTGTTTATCAATACACATAAAAAGACGTCCTAGGATAATGTGGTAGGGTGTAGCCATTATTATAGGTAATTTAATGTATATCTGTAAGCAACGGTAAACCATTGTTAACGAAAAAACGACTCTAAGCGTAGTTCAATTGATAGTTATGCTTTGTCAACAATATATATCTCATATTATGGTAAAATAATTAAGTAGGCATTATATATTTTCTTTAATAATATTTGTTTAACAATGTTCCGTTTTTTCCATGTTTTTTCCCTGATTTTTCCAGTTTATGGGGAAAGCTCTTAAGAAAATCGAAAAATTACCTCCCTTAGAGTACTTTCCCAGTTAAATTTTCTTTCAGAAAAAGTGCTATCATTTTTAATCGGAGCAAAATTTCTGGTAAAAAAGTAGTACATAGAAAAAAAAAAGGCCATAATACTTTTTTATTAATACTTACATTTCGTACATTTTCCGGTTTTCCGACTTTTTATCTCGGTTATCTCAGATAATTTAAAAACCACTTGGCAAAAATGACTTTTTTAAATTACCATGGAGATAAAATTTCCTTTCAGAAAAATACAGTTCAACATCTCAACAAGATTTTTAGTAGAATTTTTGTATACAGTATAAAAAAATTTCGTTGTATTGTAATGGTCAAAAAAAGGTTTTTGTGAAAGACAATTTTTAGAAAATCCGCTGGAAAATTTGTAAATTTGGATAGTATTTTCGTATGAAAATGTTTATACTTTGTTTTATTATTGCATTTGTATCACTAAGATAACCAAGGCATAATAATATGTATTACTTATGTATAATAGGTATATAGTATATATTATATTATTATGCTTAGATATGTAAATTATATAACTCTATTAGTCTATAGTTTTATAAAATTGCTCTACCATCATCGGTAACTCATTTTGAGTGACGATATCTACTATCTATGGTTGACTATATTTTCTTTTGTGTTTTCGGTAATTTATTTACATTACGAGTTGGTATCCAAGGTACAGTACATAAAAAGCTTAAAATTTTTATTAAGTCATAGTAAAGGTATTATAGGCTAGAGAGGTTCTCGTTTGCTAAACGCATGATACGGTGAATAAGGTTTTTGCGGTCATAGTTAGTGTGGTTTAGAGAAGTTTAGTAGGGAGCAGATAATCTGGAGGTATTATAAAGGTATTAGTATACTGTCAAAAAAAAAAAAAAAAAATGATAGGATCACTACTAGTCATAGATAACATTGTATCGTGTAGTATCATAACTTCGTCTTTTAGTCATTGGTCAAATTTCCACGTCCAGTTTACGTTGATTTATGTTAATCAAGTTCATAATCTGCGTGAAAGATCCGTACTGCATTGTTAAGTAAGGTTTTTGAATGTGTGGTCTACGACTTACGTTTAACTTCATTCAAATGCGTTTATTTGTTGAATTCGAGTATAAAATACTATAACTTTTTATTAGACCGAGTTAATAGGTAGAAAGTCATAAAGTAGCATAATCCAAAAATTAGCAATACATTTTCAGGCTTTTGTACACAATAACATTTTAATGTACAATATTCAACATGAATTACAACATTGTACTATTTTATATGCTGTAGTACTCATAATATTATTACAGATAATATACATAATTTGTATAAAAATACTTTTTCGTTTCTCACGGACCGTTTAAACCGTCAATGTGTCACACAGTCGTGTATATTTAAGTCCGGATGAAAATGAATAGTTGTTGATTCATTGATTGTTTATGAGTGCATGTGCCATGCTTTCTAAATAGAACATAATTAAAATTTTAATTTTCGAAAGAATATTGTTTACTTTTTAGTTCAATTTTTTTTATTAAGAAAATCACGTTTTTAAACATTTATTTTCAACTTTTTAGTTAGACTCATAATATAAACAATTTTTTAAGAAATATTTCTTATCTCATAACTTTTATGTGTGTACCATATACACGTATAACCACATGTCAAAACTCCCTGATAACCTTTTAAACCCATTTGAAAATGGGAGTGAAATCGGAAAATCGGATTAATGATTATTGAACTGTCTTCGTAAATATGAGTGCATACAAAATTTGAAACTAATAGGATACGAATTAACACGGACAGTGGATCAAAACCGGATTGCAAGATTCCATGACACAAATCCTGGCTAATTAAAGAAAGGAGTAGGTAAAAAAAAAGGATGGTACAAAGTTTTAAAACGTTTTTTTTTTATTTATAGCTGATATAATATTTGTTTAAATTATGATTTAAAACATTTATTAAAACAAAAACAATTGTTTAAATGTAAAGCAAAATTAAACGAAAAGAAACATTTAAGTAAAGAATCGATACTGCTAATTAGTGTTCTATTGTTGTAGATGGGAAATTGGGAAAGTACGATACATAGCCGTGATCGTATTAAACCATTCGAGAGTTATTTAATTAATATATCTGTATACAACGATAAACTATTGCTAATGAAATTAGATTCTGAGCTAAGTTCAGCTAAACATCATGTTTTAAAATGCTGTAATTTTTAATATTTTTGTCAAAATTTGATCTTGAAACTAAGAAAATATATAATATATATATATATATTTATACTATGGACAAAAAAAAACATCGTTCGTTTTCATTTTATGTCTTTTTCCAGGGTTTCCTAATTATTTCGAAAACGCGTTGGAAAATTAACAAATAACCTCTTTAACGCACCAACTAGATCTAAAATGCAACAAAAAGATTTCTTGCTTTTTTTAGAGGATTTCAAGTAGTTGTTTACAGACACAAAAAACTATACACACCATACAGCTAATATATTCCTCATTACGCTCAGAATATAAAATCCAAAAAAAATGAAACCATTAATGGCGTAAACTTTCCTACGTTCTTTTCTAACTATTAAGAATAACAATAATTAGACTATTAATTACAAAACTGTACACAAAATTATCTTTCAGAAAAGTTGCTATTCTTGAAACTTGGAACAAGATTTCTGGTAGAAAACAAACATCGAACAAATTTAAAATAACGAAATCGTTAACGCCGTAAATATTTGTCCGTTTTCCTTGTTGTTTTTTTGGATTTTTAAACTAATATGAAAACCACTCGAAAAATCGAAAAATTACTAGCTCAATCAGCGATCAATAAATAGAACTGAAACGCAACGGAAAAAGGCCTCTTGTCATTTTTCATTTAGCCGAAGATTTCTGGTAGAAAAAATGTTTATGGTTAAAAAAAAAATACCCATCCACGTGCGTCATATAGTTGGACCGAAATAATCCTCGATGCTTTCAAAACCCTAAATTAAAAAAGTAGCTTTTAACTCGACAAGTCGTTATTTTCCCGAAAACGCGGAACTCGGACGGACGTAACCCTAACGGAGAAACAGTTTTTCTACCAAGAATACTTTTGATTCCGTTTAACTACCACTTTAAATTCAAACGGCTACAGTTTGGAATCCGTCAAGAATCCGTTTTTCCATGACAATTAACAAAGCGCAAAAGCAGTCTTTGAAAGCGGCAAGAGTGGATTTAAGGAATGACCGTTTCTCCCATTGCCAATATTGTAAGTTGCCCGTTCATGCGTAAGTTCTCCGATAGTCTGATTATAATATGTTGCCCGAAGAAAGAACCAACAACTATTTTGCACTCGACAATGTTACCCGTAACAGTTTAAAATAATATTGTAAATATGAAAAAAAAAAACAAAAAGGACGGACATAATCCGCACGATGGGCGCAGGTAAAATAATTAAATAGGCATTATATATTTTCTTCAATAATATTTGTTTAATATTGTACCAGTTTTCCCGCTTTATTCTCACTTTTTTCCTCTTATTGGGAAAACTGCTGGGAAAATCAAAAAAAAAAAAAAAAATGCCCTTCTTAAAGTACCGCCCAAAAAAAATTTCCTTTCAGAAAAGAGTCTGTATTGTACACATCGGAACGAGATATCTGGTAGGAAAAGTGTTCGCATAAAAAAAAAAAAAAAAAAAAAGAAATAAACATCTTTGTAAAACCAACGTGAATCAATGAAATACACCCGGGCGAAGTCGGGCGATTTATCAGCTAGTATATATTATAATAATATTATAAATCGGCTTTGTCGTTTGTTTGTTATTTTTTTCTAGGACGATACTAACCAGTTTCAACGAATCAGTTAACTCGGCTTTGAAAATGGCCGCGGACGTCGTCGCGGGGACGCGTAATACGCGGCGACGACGGGTCACGCGTGACGGATACCTATTATTCATTACACACGACCGCGGCAGATAAACATCAAAACATTTGGCCCCCTCGACTACGCGTTACGCGGTCTCGGGCAATATAGGCGCCCGTATCCATACGATAATAAATAATAATGTAAAAATATTACGCGCGTACACGCGTATAATATGATCGTGCAGTGTAAATAATACAATAATGTAATATTGTATATAACCGCGACTGTATACGCGTATAATAATAATAATAATAATAACGATAATAGGAAAACGATTGCGCGGAGGACTGGTGCGTGCGGCGATATTAAAACGGCATGGAAAAAAAAAAAAAGGGGGGGGGGAAAGAGACGAAAAAAAGGGAGACCCGCGGATGGCCCTCCGAGACTAACCGCGGTTCCGGCGCGGCTATTATGCTCGAACAATAACGCGCACCTACCGTGCCGTGCGTATTACACGGGGAAAATATCGATGATAACGCGTTGTTGTTACATTGCATTATGATGTTATTGTGTACGGGTCGGTATCCCGCCCGGGATGCCGGAGGGCATAACGACCATGTTATGGGCGGAGCGTACGAGTCGCCGCCTAAGCCGCCGCGGTGCACAGGGTATTTCCTGTATTGCAACTTCGGTATTATAACATTACGCCGCGCGTTATTATAAAAATATCAAACACGCGGCCGCGGGGCAGCGTCGTGATGACGATAATAATAACAGCAACAACAACAATAATGTACAATACGATATTGTAATAGAGACGCGCGGCGGCGTTTCGACGACGGTGTTTTTTTTTTCAGTTTTCTTTCCCCTTCCCCGACCCCCCTCGTTTATACGATACGTCCGCGCGGTGTACCTACCTGCCCACCTACCTACACCTACCTACCCACCTACCTACCTACCTACCTACCTACCTACCTACCTACCTACCTACCTACCTAACCGAACGTATAACAATATCCAAGTGTATCGATGCGCGGTATCCGCGAGTTCGAGAATATCATCGTCATCGTCGTCGTCGTCTCGTGTGCGCGCGTCGCGTTATTGTTGTTGTTTCGGCGCGGATCCTTTGCGCGCCCCCGTGTTGCCGGCAGATATCATACACGTTCTATTATTATTATTATTATTGTTATTATTACCTATCCGCATATTATTATTATTGTTATTATTATAATACCTATACCGCGTTGTGCGGAGCGATATTATTATTGTTACCGTCCCGGGGTCGGGGTCCGGGTAGGGGGTAGGGGTTAGGGGGGGTGGGGGCGGCGGTCTGTGTGTGTGTGTGTGTGTGTGTGTGTGTGTGTGTGTGTGTGTGGTGTGTGAGCCGAGGGGAATCCAATAAAAACGTTTAGTCAACCGGACTGAATAAAACAAACACGGTCGCGGGAGAGCGGCGACGGCTGTTGCCGACGACGGGATACCGCGGTGCAATAAACAACAACGATCACAATATAATACAAATATTGTTGAAAATAATAATAATATCGTAACAACACGCCTTGGAAACGCAGTCAATCGTGTTTACGTTACAATATTATCCAGAAGTCGTCGGCGGCGGGACCCGAACACGAAACACAAACGCGCGAACCGTGTGTGGTCTTCGGGATTCATTCGCCCGGTGGCGGCGGCTGCTTTTCTGGTCGCACACGCCGACGTATGGCCGGACGAAACGCGACTATCCGCGCTGTAATAGGTTTTTTTACGATAATAATATGAATCCCCCTCTGGCCCACCCCCCTCCCGCCCCTCGGCGAAAAAAAAACCGGACCCGACCGGCGGCTACGACGCATATACGAGTGTGTATTATTATAACACCCGCCAACCGTGCACGCTGTATTTATTTTTCATTCCGTTTGCACATATTTTACACGCCGCGGAAAAAAAAAAAACCGTTAATAAGTTCTATAGCAGCGATGCGTATTAAAATTATAATCGCACGGAAACACCATTTTTTTTTTTTTTATGACAACATGATTTTCGTGCGTTGCAAATGCAACAGAACGCAATAGAAAATTATACATTCTTGTAGCTGAGAACTTCCTCTACAATATTGGGTGAAGCCGGTATATGTTAAACTTGAGTACATTTTTACTGCAGTTTATGAAAAAAAAAAAAAAACACACACATAAAAACGTTCGATTTTTTATGATCCATAACCATTAGGAACTTAAATTTAAAAAAAAATTGTTTGATTATCTTAATATGCGACATAACAAATAAGCATGTCAACTTTTTTCATTTTATACAATTCAATAGCCAAAAATTTAATGAACCATCACTATTTTTACTTTCAAAAAAACAGAAAAAACCGAATTTGTCTAGTTCACTATGTGAAACTGAAATTGTGTATTTACAATAGTAATCTACTAATGTGACCCTAGAAAAAAAATTGATTTTTGAACATTTTTAATGGCCTATGTATGCCACCTAAATTTCATTCTCAGATCACTGTGCGGTCGTAATATTGTTTCGGTGTGACGGAAAGGGACGTACAAAGGAGCAAGTAATCTGGGCGATTTAAAAGAAATCTTGAAATCAACCGCTGCTGAAGTTCAACTAGTTGATGGAACTTAATGAACTTAATTTCATAAAAAAATCGTTATTAAGTATATAATTTTAGTGAGTTTTATAATACACAATGTTTAAAAAAATTCCATTTTATATACTTACCATATTATAACTGTAACGTAGATATAAAATAATTTCTTAAACATCTTCGCAAACAGCTATTGTTGTTTATATAAATGGTTATAATTTAATTTATTAACACTGTTTTTTAATCGAACGATAATATTACAATTATTATTACATTTTTAATTTTAAGCCTTATGCCCATGCAATTTTAGTATTTGTTTTAATATATAAAATTAAATTTCTAATATGATTTGGTCTGTGATTCGTATAATGTTATTTAAAATTAAAGCTGGGAAGTCTCTAGTTAAAAATTACAAAAATCAGTAACTTTATAACTTGTAAGTTACTTTTAGTTTTTTCATAACTTGTAACTTGACAGGTTACTTTTTCTGCGTGTGTGAGAGTAATTTAACGAGTTATTTTTTATTTGAATTATTTATTTTCAAAAAAGTTACAAGTTAGTTTTCATCATTTCGTCACAGTTATCCTGCAAATCAGAATTTTTTCTTGGTGATATCAACATGTTTACCTATCATAATAGGCATCAAAAAACTTTAGTAACCCTAGTACAAACATTATAGATCTTAGGATAATGGGGACGGGTGTAACCACTGTTATAGGTAGTTTAATGTCAGGTATACATATAAAAAGAAGGCCGTAATATATTTTAATTAATACCTACATTTTTTATATTTTCCCGTTTTCCCACTGTTTTTCAGCTTTTCAAATTTGATGAGAAAACTCCGGAGAAAATCGAAAAATAACCTCCTTAAAGGACCTCCCCTTACCGATTCATTTACAGAAAAGGTGCTACACTTAAAAATTCTGAGCAAGTCTTCTGGTAGAAAAGTTGTTCACAGAAACATCTTTGTAAAACTATAAGCTTCTTCACTCCACTCAGAATCTAAAATAGTGAATTTTAATAAAGCATTAAAAGTATTTGTAGCAAATATAGTTACTATTCGTATAATAATTCGTATTGTGTGTAAAAATATATGAATTGTATATAGGTACACGCACATGATTTGCACCTTTGGTACTAGATCGTCTCAAAACACATAGTTTAGAGAAAATTCACAACAATAATGGTTATCATTATAGACTTAATTTTAATGACCGGAAGTTTGTTTTATCTGGAGCTCGCAATTGGTATGTAATCCCCGTCAGACATCAGAAAATAATTTTATGGCACTTTAGCAACAGGTACCTATCTGAAAAAAACTGATACGTTGTTTTGTTTTGTGTCTGTTTTGAATAATATCAAACCAAATATCGTTACGCCATTGACTACTGCTACAAACCGAAATTTGGCAGATTTTTCGTCCGCATTTCCAATATAAATGAGGTAATATTGATTTATTGTGGTCGGCTAATAAATTTTACGCAGTAAAGTCATCACATTTCAAAACGTGGTAGTATTATTATTATTATACATTTTTTTTTTTTTTTACAGTAAAAATGAATAGATCCAATACAGACCAAAATGTATTGTAGCGGTGATTAGAGTTGCGACTTATGATAGTGGTGGTATAGGCAATTTGCCGATAGAGATTACCTACTAAACAAATAGTTTGAAATAAAATGTTAAAAAAAGACGTCCTTGGACAATGGGAATAGGGGCAGCCACTGTTATGGGTAATTTAATGTATACCTTTAAGCAACGATAAACCATTGTTTACGAAAAAACGATTCTGAGTGGAGTCTAGTTTATAGTGATGCTTTGTCAACAATATGTATGGTATATTATGTTAAAATAATTAAATAGGCTTTATATATTTTCTTTAATAATATTTGTTTAATGTTGTACCGATTTTCCTACGTTTTTCCCGGTTTTCCCATGTTTTTTTTTTCCGGTTTTTCATATCATAGTAAAACTAATAGATCTCTAGCAACGCTCCGAATCTAAAAATAATTAAAACAAAAAAATAAATACGTGATGTTAGGGCTGTAGCGGTTGTCACGAAGATACGCATAACGAACATTAGTTTCTATAGAATCATTAGTTACTTACTTAGAACAATTGTTGGACTGTATTTCTTTTGGCACGGGTAACGCCGGTTGGGACAGCTAATATGATTCTATATATTTTGAAACAACTAAATTAGCACCTAATGTCTAATTACATGAATATGTGTATAAGGTACCTGAGAAATCTCAATATAATAATTAATATAATATTATCACTAATCGTCTATTGGCCAATGTGATATAATTCAAGTATTATATTATAGTTTGGTGTTATAATTCATAAGTATACGTACCTAGTTAATCCTACGTAATAATATTCTTTATACGATAATGAAAATAGAATACATTTGTTTTTTTTATTTAAATTAAGACATCGTTTTACACTATTTAGATTTAACAAACTATAGGTGTTAATAACATAATATACCGCCGTACCGACTATGCGATATTTACTGTGATTACGGCTTTAATAACTTCAGCTGCAGAAGTGGCAGTGAATTGTTTTATAGGTAGCGGGCGTAAATTATTTTTTTTATGTGCATGTATGCGTGGATGTGTGTGCGCGCATCTTGTTAAATACTAATATAATAATTGAACAATTGTTTCTCTAGTCGTATTTATTACATTGATATTGGGTAGGTATATTTTGTTTCATATATGTACAAACGAATTGAGATGTAAAAAAAAAAAAAAAGAATCGAATGTAGTAAAAAATATTAATAATACAATAATAATTATTATTGTCGTTAATTTTTCACAAAAAAAAAAAAAAACCGTACCTACTCATTCATTGTGTATATCATGCCTACTTATATTGTTTATTCGTATATCATATAATGTAATAATTTCTTTGTCATTTTTATAATTATATCAAACATAATAAAAACCAGGCAAGTGTACAAAAAGGGGTTTAGGAGTTTAAAAAGGTTCAACCCCCTCCTCCCACCAAATTTCATGAAAATTATAATGTAGATTTTTAATAGAGTCTCAATAGTGGTTTCTGTTAACAAGGAAGATAAATACAATTTTGGCTTTAATTTAATTTTATTACTATTTAGATATATTACTATTTAGGTATAATATATTTTCATTATTGTTATTTTTAATTTTTTGTGGTTTTCCTGCTTTTAGAAAATTATAACTGATACGGTGATATCACAAAGTAGTCCGCATTATCATCACAATAATATCAATTACGTTATCATTTAGACTGTATTCACTAAAAGTATATTAAATGTAAAATCTAATAACAGGTACACAAAAAGCTAAAAATGAATGTTATAAAATATGTTATATGTAAACTTCTTTGTGATAACAGTATGAAAGTGTACAACCTTAAGTCCCCCCTTCCCTCCTCCGAAATCATTTTTTATAAACGTATCTGATAGCAACAATAACATAATGTCATTGTTATTATAGTACACTTAATCTTTATAATAATAACTTTGTCTTTGGTACATTTTATTAAGTTGACATTTATGGAATAAAAATATTTAAAAATTCAAAGTAAGTTACCTATCTATGCTGATGTATGTGTTTACTGTTTATACAACTGTCACTAAACATAATATACTAAAGATTTATGGATTCGGGTAAGCCGAGTCGATTTACAATAAATTTAAATAGTTTTTTTTCTCCGTGCAAGTTTGTTGAAAAATTAGTGTTGGTATTATTACCATTTATTATACCTGTAAGTGTTATACCAGCTACGTATACATTTATCGATTTTGAATATACAGTTGATATTGGTGACGGTACAAATACGTACAGGCAAATATTCGTCTTAATTTTCTCGCGTACAAGAACGAACGACGATTTTTCAGGGGCGATGAAACAAGTAAATCAAATTAGACGAGACAATGTAATAGGCTGTTCCGAAATTCATAAAATTTGCCCGTGTCATTAAATAACATTACATTTAATATAAATAAATTTGTTTTTAAATATCATCTTTCATAGCTACAATATTATAAATGAGAAATGGCTCTTCAAAATGATATTAAAATATTATTATACTACTTGGTTACCTATGTTGAATTTATCCAGCGCGGTGGTGGTGGTAAAATAATTTTTTTTTCAGATTAACAGAATACAAAATATGTTTTTAGTTTCGTGACTATTTATGCGTGTAAGTGTTATTTCTTCTTATAATAATACGTCTTATAGGTTAAGCTGAACAGATTTTAATAAATGAGTTGTGAGTTGTCGTTGGATTTATTTTAAAGCGGTCTTCATACTATGATTGTAACTAACAGTATTTTAGCTACTGACAGTATTATTGACTTACATTTCTTATATTTTCTCGTTTTTCTCTGTTTTTTTCTTTCGGTTTTTCAAATTTAATAAGAAAACTCTAGAGAGACCTCTCTAAAGTACCTCCCCAGTCGGATTTCCTTTTAAAAACATTGCTATCATTGTAAATTGCTAATAGCTGGTAGAAAATTTGTGCACAAAAAAAAGGCCATAATATATTTTAACTAGCACCGACATTTCCTATATTTTCCCTTTTTTTCTCCGTTTTATTTTTCGGTTTTTCAAATTTGATGAGAAAACTCCCGAGAACATCGAAAAACGACCTCTTTAAAGTACCTCCCTGGTGAAATTTCCTATTACAAACATTGTTATCAATATATCATTATTAGTTGGAGAAAAATTGCTGGTTGAAAAGTTGTGCACAGAAAACAAAATTATTACAAACAGATAATATTAAGGTTAGTCTTCCTTTGGCACACAATCTCGGTTATTGTAGAGTTTTTCTTATTTTTTAAATTTCAAAACAACTTTGTACGCAGTAGAATTTTTGTAATATTTAGATTATCGTTGTATTGTATTATTACATTATTATGTATGGACCTAATCTTACGATTTTGATTTAAACGTAGTATAGATAGGTATGAAACATCACCGGAATATTTTGCGTGTTATTATATAGGTATAATGCTATTAAATTCGTTTTGATTCAAATCTTAACCGCGATCTAAATATTATAGGGCTTAAAGAGACCGCGTTTGAATGTTTAAAATATATCATATAGTGGATTGCCTATACACGCGTTTACAATAAGATACTGCACGTAGGGTAACACAAGTAGTAAAATGAATAAACCGCATAAGTACTGTTACTAAAGTAATCCGCGAAAACCGCACACAATAGTAAAATTACCAATACATTATTATAATGTTACAACGAATCGCAAAACACTCGTCTCGACCAAAATAAACTCCGACGCGCATTGTCGTATACGGCCACTTAAAATACCTTCGACCGTCTGTTATTATTTATCATTCACATAGGTTTCGGTATAGATACCCCCCCATATTGTATTATATTGCGGTTACTGGCCACATTGCCCTCGCGGTGATGACCACGTTTTACGGTCACCCGAATATGGTATAAATGGTATAACAACAACAACGACGACAATATAGGTAATGTATAATGTGTATTATTAACAACACGATGAGTCTTTACTGCATTTCAAATATACTTACCTATATTGTAACAGTACGTATCTCAGTCTTCGTATTTGTACATAATGATCAAAGAACATAATACAATAATGATTTATTATATAATCTTCCTAAGTTACTGTAATACGTAATACTGGAAATATTTAATTAATCAGTGTCGGCTTAACATATCAAAGGCCCCTGGAGTATTTGTTTTAAGGAACCACATAGATGAAACATTCCAAGGCCGTGAAAATCAGTGCGAAATCGGGTCGGAAGTCAGTGTTATGGGTCGGTAATATTTGTAAAAATAACAAAGTAACATTTCTGTTTTTAGTAATTTGTGTATAAATTTACTCATCCATACAATTGTTAAAAATTATAAGTTGTATTTTGTATTATTCTACTGCAGTTTGCAATAGTCCACTAAAGTCTAAACAATGCTAAGTATATATATTAATCTCTGCACAAAAGACGGTCAGTAGTTAAATGACGATATTTTATAAAATATGTTGGGGATCTGGAGGAACCATGGCCGGCCCGACTTAGAATATAACATTTCACAGTAATAATATGTATTTTTTCTTCACGAAGCAACTTTGTTATATTGATTAAAACACTTTATGTTGATACAATGTTTTGATAAAGGCGATGTCTGAATTATTTTCTGATTCAGACTGTAATAAAAAAAAAAAATAATAATAACAAAAACATTTTCCAAATCACTTGTTTTAATAATATCGACAATCTCATTTTAATAATATTTGAGATACTTGCTGTCGAAGTATACGCGACAATATGCGATGTTTTTAAGCATGCCGATAAAACCGGTAATCAACTCGGAATCCGGGTAATATATGTACCTTTTGGTTAAGATCTGAGCCTTATTCGTGTGCTTTTAAGGTCATATAAACAAGAATTTATGTCAGTTATCATTCCGTGTGTTCCGTTTCGTGTTTGTTAATTTAATTATTCGCTTGTTTTTTTAAGTTTTGTTTCAAAATCATGGATCATCATTTTGAATTTGAATTAATAATAACATTAAACACTTTTTAAATTTATTATTATTATTGTTTTGCATGCATAACCGCGATAAATTTAACATTACGTTATCCCAAAAATCACTCGTATTGAATATCATAATTATTGCAAATTAATATAAAATAATATCAATATAATACATTTTCAGGTGAATTACTGTTAACATCCCCATTGTCGATTAATTATTTTAACGTTCTAAAAATCACGCGACAAGAGAAGCGTTATGCGTTTTAACAAAAACAGCGTTCCTCGACTGTATCAATCCGATGTCCCGTCGGATTGGACATCGGACCAGTGAAATTTTCGAACGAGCAACACGCGGATTGTACAGGTTATAAGTTGTTTTTTTTGTAAATTTTTTTTTTTCTCCTCACCGCGACCGTCAGCGAAACGTACAGACGGCCGGTGCTGCCGCGGGGAATCCGTCGTCGCATCTGTCGTCCGGCCGTCTGTTTACGCGCCGGCATCTTATAATATTATTACGATTATAACGATTATCGTTATTGTTATCCGCGACAATAACGGCGGTGCGCGGAGACGGGAAAAACCCGCCGGCTATCGCGTCCGTCCGGTAAGACTCCCCATTATTACCGTCATTGTGGTCGGTCGCCCGGCTACTCGTTTCTCGGCCCGCGTATACTGTTGTCATTATCATCGTACCCGCGGACGCATTGTCGTTTTCCGCGGGGTCGGTTCGCCGGCGTCATTGTCCGGAACGGGCGAAAACGGATTATTGATATACCTACGTTTTTATTACAATATTACACGAGTGTAATAATATTACGTTGTACCGTGTTGCATTGACAATACGGCCGCCGCGTAATAATAATAATAATAATAATAGTCTCCGTATAGGTATTATTATATCGATATTGTACACTGCATTACCGCCGCCGTCGTATTATTTTCGTCTTTTTTTTTTTTTTTTATGAATAAGACGCGAAACCGCGCGCGTATTACGTTGTTACGTGGTGTATGTTTTACAGCCGGGCGGCGATAATGTTATAATATATAGGCGCATCTGTCCGGGGTGCGGTTCGCCGTCGCGGTTACACGCGCGTCCCGACCACGTCGTGCGCTATTTTGCGCGCCGCGACGACGACGAGTGGCCTTCGCGAATGGCGGGGGGGGGGGCACGGAAAGAAAAGAGAAAAAAACGGAACAACAGTATAATAATGGCTAATATCGTGTACACAATATCCGCGAGCCCCGGGTAATCTATCTCCCCTCGCCCCACGGGCGTAGGGTAAACCACCCGCGGGAGTATCGACAGCGATTAACGGCGGCTCGCCGGCACTGGTCGGCGACCCCTCTGCCCGGCGTCCCTCACGCGATATTCACCGGGGACGGTGGGTGAAAATATCGCAACCGCGGCTGGCTCGGGTCTTACGGCGGCGTTCGCTTCAATAATTGTTCCGGGATGCAGAACTGTATGCAATAGCGGGGCGAGCTTTGTGCGTTTCGTTTTACGCGCCGGTCACTTCAAATACGAAATTCGATATCGCTATACATTTCGCGCATTTCGACGCGATTTTCCGACGTCTATAATATACCGACAGTATACCGATTTATTTCGTATATTTCGTAGATAGTAGAAAAAAATCTGCCATCCATGCGAATCCGAAAGAAAAAAAAAAAAAAAAAACAACCTATATCTGTTATCCATCTCTTGCAATTTTTCGATTACTCGTATAAAACGTCTTTCGCAAAAATTAAAATAATTATACCGGGACCGCCAAGTTGTCGTAAATAGTAATCAATTTTAACTTTTTGATTTTTCCCAATTATTACGGAAACTATTTTGGACATCAACAAATGACTTTTTTTTCGTCAAGAAATACAACAAGAGCCTTTTTTGTTTCATTTTTACTTCAATCGGTGAATAAAACAGTCGTTTTATATGTAATTTTAATTGTGAAAAAGCGAAAAAAACATAAAAAGACCGGGAAAATTTACGAAAATAATTCTTTTTTCATTTTAAATTTTGTTTTTTTTTTTTTTTTTAATGTAATTCAGTTGAAGATATCCGTAGAGAATTGAAATTTCGAAAGAAAAATGTTTGGTAGTTGATTTTTTTAGACGGTAAAAATGATAAACATTCGAACCATTTTCGGGGCTATTCATAGATATTTTAATTTTTATATAATTTTTATTTGTTAGGTGTTTTATGGATAAAATTGTTAGATTTAACAGAAATCGTTAAAAATTTGACATGAGGTTTATTTAAGTCGTATTTAGTGTTCAAGAATAAAAAATCGAGTGTTATATGTATTGTTTTTTTTTTTTACAAGTTTTAAAATAGAATTTTAACGAAAAGTGTTAGTACACGGCCTTTCACAATGTGTATAACCGAACTTAACTCCGATCGTTTTTTTATAGTTTATCGTTGTTTACAGGTATAAATTAAATACATTTATGTATTCTACTTTCCCGCCTTCCTACCTACGACAGTGGCGCAATTTTTTTTTAAAATACAAAATATGGAATTTACACTAAAAAGAAATAGTCCCGGCGAAATGTACATGAACCTACAGAAACATTAAGATATCGCACTTAAGGGGATTGGCGACGACGTATATTTAAGATTTCAGATTTTAATTCCGAATAATTAGCGTTTGAGAATTCTTAAATTTTAATAAATATTTAAAAATTGGGGTAAAATTGGGAAAAGTGGACTGATCGATCTCAAGTAAACGTAATTACAAATTCAAATCGGTTTTCAAAAGCATTATAAGGTCGATCGGTTGGACAAAAAACTGGTATGTTTTAACTAAAATCAGTTGATTTTGCCATCAATCCCTTTAAATAATTACGAAAGCGTTTTGATGAACAACATACATAAATTATAAGGATGATACAATATAATTGCTACATAATATTATTATGTTTAATGTATAAATGAAAACAGGAATTCGTTTGTTTTCGATAGAGTTTATGAAAAAATAAAAATACAATTTACACAGAAATTTGTCAAGATACGTATTATATTGGTCGTACAGATTTATAATAATAATAATAATACAAAAAAAACCTTATAAACGAAAAATACAATTCGAAACAGTTTAGGCGTATTAATTCGTACAGGTGAGTTTTAAAAATAATAAATCGTGTCAATATACAACGCGAATAATTTGCGTCTGTTTTTCAACGGATGTTTTTTTTTTTTTTCTCTCTCGGTATTCACTTAGTCAAATACACGGTTATATATCCACAAGTGCTAGTTATCATAAAATATTACTCGTAGGATATTGTTATTGTAATGTGTAATTTTTTTTTTTTTTTTGGTATTTTACTCGGATAGTCGAATCGGATTAATCGTATTATTATTTATCTAATACAGCAATCGAGGTTTTCATTGTCAAACTTGAACGCCGTACATTAACCGTATAACAATGCATACAATGCCGAAGGAATTATGGATAAGGTTTTTTCTTTTCTTGTCCAAAACGATGATTTGATACGTCAATGCGAGCGAGTAAAGTTTAGTGTAGAGCGATACGGATGATTTTTGTTTAACTGTACATTGACAAATATAAGACCATTTTGACATCGTGGTTTCAAACGTTCACCGTGGCTTTGACGGATCCAGCGGCCGCGGTCGTATCCACGTTTGTGGCGCCGTTTGTGACGCTGTTTGCGACGGAGTTCGTGTCTAGGTAGCTTTGGTTGATCCCGGAGCGGAGTTTCTTCATTAACTGCTGTCGGCTCTCGCGCCCGGTATTAGACATCTGGTTCACTGTGGTGGACACGCCGGACATCAGGCCGTTCAGACCGCCCGTCACCACGCCAACGACGGGCACGCCGCCCAGGAAACTGTCCAAGTTGTTGGTACCCATGGCCAGTAAATCGGTACCGGTGGCCAGGCCGGCGCTGACGCCCCCGAACAGTTCGTTACACAGGTTGCCGATGGCCAGCGTGACCCGACCGCCGGCTTTGATGATTTCCTCGAGCGATTTGGAGGTCTCCGAAGAAAAGTCCAAGGCCGTCGTGCCCGTGTTCTTGATCAAGCCCGACAGGCTGTCGGTGGTCAGGTCCATGATGCTGTTGAGCGTGGTCGACGTTTCGCCGAATGCCGACTTGACCCTGTTTGCTGCCGCCTCGGCCTCGCTGCTCAGGTCGACCATTATCGTTTCCGCCATGGACTCGACACCGGCTGTCGTCGAGGGCTTGGTCGCCGTTGCGTCCGTGGTAGGCCCCGCTACGCCACTGCCGACCTGAGTGCAAAAATAACGTTCGGCGTTAGTGGTGTCCTTCTATTAGAGATTAACGGGCCACGCCCGATGCCGGTGGGTAGCGACCCATCCGAATAGAGGCCACGCAGGGGGGTTTTTTTTTTTTAAATTTCTAATATTTTTAAGGAAAATAGTCACTGGTTACAATAGTATCGAAATTTCCGGTTTATATTTACACAATCGCGAAATCTTTTCAAAAAAATGTTCACGCACCGATTGCGGCCGTACAAAATAATTGCATTTGTTATAACGGAAATAAACTCGAAAATACTAAAAAAAAAAAAAAAAAAAAAATAGTTTTACGTCGTTTTTTTTTATAAACCCATACAAATTATACAGAAGGATATATTTTGGATTGAGAAGATTGCACTCACCATTAAATGTCCGTTAAAAAGACCCAAACACCCGACAAAAATTTAGGTGCTTCCTGTGATTTGATTTTAAAAAACGTAAAGATGTATTAGTTTATAGACAAGTTTACTTTACATCGGTCGGAACATATTTTTCATATTAATATGTATTTATTTATTTGACAGATTTATACAAAATTTCTAATGTTTTATCTTCGTAAACAATTTGATAAAATTGAAAAAATGCTCCGACCGATGCAAGGTAAAATTATTTAAAATATCGAACTGCTGTAATAAATACCTACATTTTTGTCTGGATTGTCTTAGCTACTTTATCAAATTGATTAAAGTTGATAAATTTGTATTACAAAATATAAAAAGTTCAAACCAATATTCAGTATAGGGTTTATTATTGTAGATTTTAATGTAGGAAAAGAATAATTATGTTTACACAATGATTACTGAATGTTATTAGTAATTAAGATTTTACTGAAATACTTTGCGATATTTTGTGAATCATAAGATACCGTATTATTAAAAAAAAAAAAAAACAATAATCTTAAGTTATGATTATTGTTCTCAATAGTAGTACAAATAAACAACATATTATCGGTTTGCGCTTATTATGTTTGACTATAATATTTTCAAAATCACGCCGACTGAAATTATTTACTCGTCAGTAGTTCTGAACGAGTTCTTCTCAATAACAAAGATTTGAAGACTCTGTAATATGTGCCTAGTCAATAAAATTCAAAAGTAATTACGCGTGTCTAACAATAGATTTGTTCTGAAAGAAATATCGCTCTATTTTTCGATTTGTTTACAATTTTTGAGTGTCGCGAAACAAACGAAGTGAATAACATAATTAAAATGTAGATAATATTCCATACCTACGTATATAATTATTGGGTTTCACGAAGTACCGATAAGAATGTAGTTTAGAATAAAAATAAAAGATTAGAATAATTTCAAAAGGGATTGAGATGTGATGACTGTGTATATTTGAGACGATTATTTAGATCTAAATGCTAGACAAAACCATCGGCATTCTGCTGGACGGATTTCAATTTTGAAAACGGACAATAGATTATAAGAATTATAATTATTCTTTGCAGGTTCTTTACCGGGATATGTTGAAAATAACAAACTAATTACTATATCGGAAATGTTGTAAACAATTCCATTATATTTCTGGAAAATGTTCAAAATTGTACCGACATAATTTTGTCTTTTATTAAAAATTAAAATTACAAGCGTATAAGTTAAGAACACGTGCGTAGGATAATAGGGACGAGTGCAGCCACTGCTATAGGTAATTTAATGTATACATGCAAGCGACAATATACCATTGCTTTGTCAATAATATATATCATATTATAGTAAAATAATTAAATAGGCTTTATATATTTTCTTTAATAATATTTATTTGATGTTGCACCGATTTTCCGGGTTTTCTCGTGTTTTTTTCGGTTTTTTACGTTTGCTGGGAAAATTTTTAAGTAAATCAAAAAATAACCTCACTGAAGTACCTCCCCAATCAAATTTACATTTAAAATAATTGCTATCATTATAAATTGGAGAAATATTGCTGATAGAAAAATGGTTGACAGGAATAAAGAAGACTGTAATGCATTTCAACTAATACCTACATTTCTTTTATATTCCCGTTTTTCAAAGTTGATGAGAAAAGCTACACTTAAAAATTCGGATTAAGATTTTTGGTAGAAAAATTGCGCACAGATAAAAAAAAAAATAAACAACTTTGTAAAACCATAAGCTTCTTTGCTCCATTCAGAATCTAAAATACAAATCCAATGTAACCCAGAAAACAACCTAGAGAATTTTAATACGTTTTTGAAATTGAAATCCTTCAAAAACGATTCCTACAGTTTTGTCTAGTTTTTCAGTGTAAAACGTCGTATTCAGCCGCAAATGAAAACATTTAATACACCAAACGGGTAGGTGTACCTTGGTTACGTTCAAGCCAAAACATCAAAATCAGTGTACATGGTCTATATGATATTCGCGGATTTTAAATTTTTGCTTTGTGCGCACGCCAATAACAATCAACAGTCTCTAAATTCAATCAGTCGACAGTATATTGCACGTGTAAACAAGACGTTCAACTTATAATAGGCATTGTGTAGGTGTACATTCAATGGAGATGGTTTTGGCATGCAAGGGAAGAATCTGAAGCTGTAAAAGTCGCGATGAAAATAAACGTAGGAGAAAAAAAGTGACCGAAAAGAGATAGTCGGATGTGATTGAGGACGCGTACGTCCTCATAAGTCCTCGTAAGGACTGTACAGCGAGTGTATGCGAGGTGGGAGATCGGCGGGTCGAGCGGAAGTTTAGAACGAGGGCGGTCGATTGTAAATAGTTGGGACGTGGAAGCGGAAGAAGAAGAAGAAGAAGACATTCTTAATAATACTACAGACAGAGAAAACGATTTAGCGACGTACACGACCGAACAATAGTCGTTACATTACACCGTCAAACTATTCGATTGTCGATCGGCATTCGAACCGTCCGTTAGACAGAACAACTGCAGTCAGGTTCGCCGAATAAAAAGCGTTCGAACGGAACACCCGTTAGTGCGTCCGAACCGCACAATGGTTGTCGATAGACAGTATTCGGAAGTGTCCGCGGCTATGCGGAATTAATAAATTGTATTAAAATATTACGTACTTGCAACAACAGACACGCTATCGACAAGCAACAAACACCCGTGCGGCCTTCAAATCGCGTCATTTTCCAAATAATTCTATTATTGTCGTTTTATATTGTATGTTGTCGAAACGATCGTCCAGTTCGACCGTTAATATTCCGTTCGCCGACACCGTGCTAGGACTCTTTGGCCCAAAGACTCGGCACGGTCGCCTATTTATGTGCGACGGTCGGCACGACGGGCAATAACAACATTATTATAATCGTCCCGATCGAACATGTGCGTGTTGTTTACAAAATGTGCATAATTATTATTATTATGCTTAACAAACGTCAACGTGAAATAATCGCGGGTATAAAATTAAACAGTTTAATTGCGACGTCTAGTCGAAATTCACATTACCCACCGTCTCAAAACAAATACGAAAGTACCGGCAATTCACCGCCGCCGCCCCTGTCACTCGTAAACACTCGCGGACCCGAAGTTTTTTATCGGGTAGCAAAAAAACAAACAAATTTAATTATTAAACGTAGGTAATTAGTTAATTGCGACGCGATATATTTTTTTTTTTTTGACGTATACGCGAATCATAATAATAATATTATGTACTTAATAGTACAATTAAAAAAAAATAAAAAAAAACATTTCCGTCGTACGTGCACGTAGATACAATAATATACAATAGTATACCTATTATACACGATATACTCGCAGATGATAAAGATACGGATAGGCTATCCACACTTTATCAGTGTTCCTAGAGGGACGGGTATAATTGTACCCGACCCAGAATATTCCAAGATTGATTCATAAAGTGAGGCATATTAACAGTATAATATTATTAATGTGATAGTTTATATGGCCTCGATTTTCTGGGAACATCACTTCACTTATAATTGGTATAGCTAAAGATGGGATTATTGTGCAGCTGACACTTGAAAAACATGCAATTAAAATACTGAAATATGTAAAATTTCACGTATTTGATCGTCTGATTTAAATTCAGGATATTTTTCACTTTACTCGACACGGTTATTAAACTTTTTTTTTACTAAACAAAAAATAAAATATGTAAGGACGTTTTTTACATGCATGAAGTTTTTTATTATTAAATCAACATAATTGCAAGCATTTAATACACACAAGTAAAATTAAATATGTACAGCTATTATTTATATTATTATGTATGGATTAATGGTAACGAACTATATTGTTATTGTTATGGTTTATTTCCCACTGATCAGGTTCGTTTGGGAGTCCATGGGTTCATAATTTATAATAAGAAAAATAATACATTCAAATAATCATTTAAATTTAACTTTTTTTGACAATTTTTGACTTATAACAAATAACCTTTTTTTTTCACTTAACAAACAATTTCTTCGCTTTGATACTAATGGTACGCATACCACAAGTTGAGAATCGCTAATATAAGGGTATACTGTGAGTGAAGAGTCTACTATAGAGAAAAAAAAATAGTCACCAAATATTATACGCGGTTACAGATACTGGTTTTTTGATAGTAAACATTTGCATCAAACTGATCTGTGTTTTTCTCTATTTGTCATAGATAATAATATATACCATCTATTACATACCTACATTATACATTATATTATCTATTCGATTATTTAATATAATTATTAATTTCAATACTATTATTATTTTTTTTTACTATTGTAATTACCTATTAATTTCCCACTGTTTTATGTTCCATGACAGTACAAACAAAAAATGGTGTATAAATGTTTTCGAACATGTTATACGCAATTCAATGTAAATAATAAATAATATTATTATTTTCCGAATTTTTGATTTCAGTGAGCGCCAGGTGGCCGGTACCATAAATACCCTAATCTTCAATCTATGACAGGTACACGGTATATTTTGAATTGCGTTTTCGTTATTACTTATGGTTGATACCACAACTTAATTATATTTAACCATTTTGGTAACTAGTATGCTCTTTTTCAATCACATATGAATACACGGTATGTCGCATCCATGTGTATATTATTTACAGTGGCACAATCGGGGTTAGGGTGTTTTGGGTGTCTGAACACCCCACTAAATCCGTGTCAAATTAATATAAATGTGTTTTAAAACTTTTTTTTTAATGTAGACCTGAGACACCTTCCTTCAAAAAATCTCGGTTGCGCCCTTATTATCTATGTAAGTGCAGTCCAGTATAAAAGTATAATATTGTGAAACAATATCATATTATAATAATAATATATTGTTTTACGCAATTTATAATTTATTTTTGTTATATTGTATACACAAATTATTATCAGTGGTTGAAACGTTAGAAATCACTACTTTCAATGTAATGCGTTACCACTGTTGGTATATTTCCTTCACAAAATCATTTTATTATTTATTATTTAATTTATTTTATCATTTTTATTTATTTTCACATAAAAAGTGGAACTTTTTGATATTTTGATACAGTAGCTTATTTACAGAAAAGGGGAGATTAGGGATATATATATCCTTCCTTGAATTTTTTAGTATCTAGTATTTTTATAAGACTTCTTATTTTTTAAATTAAAATTTATATACTTCTTAGTCAGAAAAATCAAAAACGTGTCTATTATATCTAAAAAGTCTGAACGTATGCATTTTCTTTTTTCAAACGAAACCTATCTGAACCACTGTTATATGAAGGAATTTAAATTAAAGTACGTAGTACTAATAAGTTAGAAACTAATGATGACACTGCTAATATCAGTATAATATTTGTATTAAATTTGTTTGATTTCAATTATAGTTTTTGGTTAGATTAAATAATAAATCAGGAACTTACAAAAAAAAGGTCAAATCAAAATTCACTTTTTTTTTCGCCTAGATACCCATCATACAATATGACATAATTTCCAACTCCAATATCCTTTCATCTCGGAAAAAATCCTAAATACGACACTGTATCGATATTTACGAATAGGTACCGATTATTTATTTACCCACATATTATAACGTTTCCTTTGCGAGAAAAACACTATATATTGGTACTCGGGTACATCATGTGACTTGTTTACAATTCGTATATTACATATTTTAGTTTAATATATCGATAAAAATAATATACCTATAAATTATTTAATGTTTCTTTAAGTCACAATTTGATTTTGGTAATAAGCACTGAAATTTGCGCTATTTTCCTGCGAAAAAATGTAGTGTTACTGCGCTGATATACGCTATACTTACCGAAAGAAAGCGGTATTGCTACACAACGAGGTACACGCCGGGTTTCATGATATTATTCATATCTATTGTCAACATATAGAATTATCGTTATTAAAGTGATGCGTGTTCAAAATATTAGTATAATAAGTATGTAGGTTCCTACGAAATATTTTTTTTTTTTATAATTACTAGTTAAATAAGTCCGTCTATTGCAGACAACATTAATTCATTTTGATTTAAGCCGGGATAACGATAAATGTCGGGGAAAAAAATTGTGTTTACATATTATAATAAACGTTCGGAGTCTTATCTTCCGTAATATGCTACAGAATAATAATAATAATAACAATAAAAAACAACAATGCGTTTCCCCATTCATAAACTCAAAAAAAAAAAAACTAAGCAAAAAAAATTATGAGTTTATGAATGGGGAAATCGAATACAATATACTATATTATTCGACGACGTCAACCCCAATTTATTTGCGAGTTGAATAATAATAATATACATTATGAAAATAGTGATTTAACCTAAAATGATAAAGAAAATATACAATAAGCGTTGATAAAAGATTACAAAATATATCAAAACATTTTGAAACACGGTGTAGCAGTAAAATATTATGAATATTTTCGAAATGCACAAATGCGAGAAATACTTACGATTTTCTATTACAGTATAACCAGTGACGCCATTTCAGTTTGTCATAAACGGGTGCAAACCTTCTATGAGGTGAATTTCCTCTGCCTATCGTGCACCAGGCTAATTATTGTTAAAAACATTTTGTTCAAATGTAATGTGGTTGCACAGAAATGAAAAAATTAAAATCAATATTTAAGCCTGAATGCTACGGTCGACGTATTGATTAACATCTAGGTAAATTATGGATATAAACTGCAAAGTAGTGCAGAATTATCACTCTTCCTCCATCTTTAACGACACCCCTGAAATGAGTAACTAAGAAATTTTGGTTCAAAATACTAATAATAAATTGTATTCCTTGTTTGTTTTTTATAATAAATTATATTCAGTTGCGGTTTATTTTGAGACTTTTTTTTTTAAATAATATCCTTCTTTCCCGAGGACAATTTTTGAAATAAGGGTGAAAGACAGTGATCAAAACGTAACCCTTTTAAATCTAGCGCGTTAGGAACTTTTTGTGTAACACGTTTGAACTTCAAAAGTATGATCGATCACAGTATGTTCGGGCACTGGATTTCAGTTGTCGGTCATATTACCACGACAAATTCGCGTCCGGACGTTTTTATTACTCTCCGCTTTACCAAAACCCTGGGTTTGTTAGATTTTTGCATCGACACAGGTTTTCGTACCTATTGGCCGTGGCTAAACTTTGGCTGCGAAACGTACCGTACGTTTCGCAGCGTACCTATAAAGTTGATGAAAATTAGTTGAAGACCTTTGAAATACAATCAGACGTTATTTGACGTTATTATTATCAATTCGTAAGTCAAATTCAAAGATATTATACAAATGGATATATTTGGTTTTTGTTTGGTGCAACAATAAGATATCTCACGGTGATATTTGTTTCTTGCAATGAATAATGGTAGCATATTGACGCAGATATCAGTTATTGCACAGACTTATAATCCCATATTTTAAAATAAAATCAAAATTTAATTACATTTATTTTTATATATCTTAAAGATCATAAGTTTGTAAATGATTATTTTTAAAATAAACGTCCTAGGATAATGGGGACGGGGGTACAGTTACTGTTATAGATAATTTAATGTATACTTGTAAGCAACGATAAACCATTGGTTACGAAAAAACGATTATGAGCAGAGTTCAGTTGATAGTAATGCTTTGTCAACAATATATGTGTACTGTACAGGTATATGTAATTTTATAGTAAAATAATTAAATAGGCTTTGTATATTTTCTTTAATAATACTTGTTTAATGTTGTACCGATTTTCCCAGTTTTCCAACGTTTTTCTCAGTTTTCCCATGTTTTCTCACATTTGCTGGAAAACTTCTGAGAAAACCGAAAAATGAATTCTTTAAAGTACCTCCCTAGTAAAATTTCCTTTTAAAAACATTGCTATCAATATAAGTTGGAGTAAAATTGTTGGTAGAAAAGTCGTGCACAGAAAAAAATAAGGCTGTAATATATTTTAACTAATACCTACATTTCTTATATTTTCCTGTCTTTTTTCGGTTTTTCAAATTTGATGAGAATATCGAAAAATGACCTTTCTAAAATATCTCTCCACACTGGTTTCCTTTCAGAAAAGGTGCTACAATTAGAAATCTGAGCAAGTCTTCTGGTAGAAAAGTAGCGCACCTAAATAAAATAAAACCATAAGCTTCTTTGCTCCGCTCAGAATCTAAAATTATATTTTAAACCAAATTACCAGAAGAATAGCATTGTATCAGTAGGAGTTCTTTTAGAATATAATCTATTATTTTGTAATTGTTTAAAACAAATTTTTGATTTTTCTAGAGTTTTTTGTTCCTCCTAAACAATTGTAAAAATTAGAGACATCACGTTGTTATTCCGAGGTCATACATTTTTCTAAGTATGTCCAGTGTATTGCCTATACGAATTCCTTTTAAATACGATAAGTAACACGATCTCTTTTAAACAAATCAATCGATTGTGTCGCCCCTAGGCACGGTAGATCAAATTTCGGGACTGCCATAATAAATTTGTACAAATTATACAAACAAAATACTGGCTGATCTGTGAATGCCAACGTAACATAGCTCTAAACTGATAATATTCCTAGCTCACTTTTTTACAATCATATTGTATTTTTATATTATTTGACACCGTTTATATTCAAATTAAATACACAACACACTTTTCTCGTATCGAGTTTATAATTTTATTGCGTTTTGTTTATTTAGAAAATCGATTACAGTAATTATTTTTTTTGTACTATAGCATATGATTGTTATAATGGTACATAGTATAATATATCCAGACGGGATGCCCATCAAACTGAATCGTTTAAGTAGCATAAAAAAAAATATACATAATATAATATAAATATAAAATATTTTCATCGTTCGGATAAATAATCTCTTTGGTATCGGAACGGTAAGTGAACGATATTACGACAGAGGGAGGGGGCGGGGTCATTTTTGGCATGATCTGTTTCGATCGTGTGTCAAAAATATTACACGATGACAAAGTTTCGACGTCGTGTACGCGAGATAAACGGTTGTCCGGAATCAATCGAATTGAGCCGATATATTTAATTTTTTTTAATTTTTAATGTGACCAAATATGTGACAATCGTATTTTATTTCTAATTAACTATTAACCATTATATTGTTATGAATAATTAATTAATTATATAATTGTATCATGTGGTGCATAATAATATAATCATAAAACGAACCCACTGGGCTCAACGGACAAATTTATTTTTTTGCCCAACTGTCAGTATATAACATATAAGGTAACAAATTTTTTTTGTTTATTTTATCTATCTATGGTTATTAAAAAAAAATTCAAAACTAAATCACAAATACACTAAAACTTAAATTTACTTAAAGTAATACTTATTTTGAATTTCACAGTTTTAAGAACATTGTGGAATGAAAACGCAGTAGATATTAATATTTTAAAATTGTATTTTCCCGCGCTACGGTTATCCTACGCTTTCTGGGTATGTTTTAGTAACAAACGATATCGCTCAGTAAATTAATTGATTAAGATGAAAAGCAATATTGATTATTAAGGCTTATCAAAGTAAACAAATTACAATATTTCAGTATAAAATAAAAATGAGTGGCCATAGGTGGCGATGCACCCTAACCAGATATGAGATGCAATTTTATGCAGGTGGAAAATTGATTTCTACTCTGTATTTGTGACATTTTAAAAATATACAATCAATAAGATCAATAGATCAAGGAAAAAAATATCATTATTTACAATATAATTACAATTTATAATCCTTTGGATTCTGGAAATCGCCTTAAATGTATTTATTTATTTTTTTTTTTATAGTGTGGCCAATATACTGTACAAAAACACAAATGTGTAGTGTATGTTGCAATTGCATTTTGATGGGCATCATAATAAAGTTCCCGTTGTCGTCAATGTATTGATTATTATAATTGAGTTTTCGGTATGTAGGTATTGCCATCTTCAGTATTTGGCAAAACGGTTAGGGACGATAGCTACCCTTAGACAGGTTCTCCGATGGGTGGGGCTAATGTTTCGGGTGCGATGGGTTTAGCGGGCGTGGTGGGTTTGGCGGATGCGGTGGATGTTCCTGGTGTAGCGGGTGTTTCCGGAGTAGTGTGTGTCCCGGGTGCGGCAGGTTTTCCGGGTGCGGGGGGAATGGTTCCGGCAGTCTTGCCGGTCTTGGACTGCACCGTTACCGCCGCGTACTCCATACGAGCGTTGTCGAGTTTGGTGTGCATTTCATCGACCATCAAATTGCGACGGGCCACGTTATTTTTGGTGTTGTCGTGGAACGTGTCGGCGATTTCGGTCAGCGCATAGTCCACGCCCGTCGTGATCATCCCAATAAGGGCCAACGGTTTGATGTACTCGTTTGCCCAGTGGTACCCATGAGCGGTCGTCTTGATCACGCCCGAGGCAGTGTTGGCGACCCCATTGTACACATTCACCGCCGCCCCGTACGTGGCCATCATTGCCCGGGAGCCCGCGAGCACAGCATCCTCTGCGGCCGAGATTATCTCGGAGCCTTCCATCATCAACAGGTTCTTGCATTCGGACAGCGTCTCCGAGACATCGTGCACGACGTCCGAGAACGACGACACGCCGTCCACGATTTCTGGCGGCTCTTTATCGCCGTCGGCTTTCGTCGGACTGTCTGTGGCCGGAGGCGTTGTTTTGGGTGGCGTATTTTCGGCGGTCGCATTCTCGGCATCCGCGGAGGGAGTGGTTTCTCCAGTCGCTGCTTCCGGCGCGCCAACCTGTTAAAAAAAAAAAAAAAAAAAATGTACTGAATAATAATGAAAAATGAAACTCGAACTAATTATCACGATTTACAAGTTTTAGATTCCGAGTGGAGCGAAGAAGCTTATAGTAAGCTTATAGATTATTATAACAAATATGTTTTTTTTCTGTGCCCGATTTTTCTACCAACAATTTCGCTCCGATTTATAACGATAGCATTTTACGGTAGAAATCTCCTAAGAATATAATTTTATCTTTGAGGAACGACTTTTGTGAGAGAAAATTATTTTTATTTTTGAGTATTTATATTAATTATTTATTAAAAATCCGAAATAATCGTCTTCTTCCACCCTCGTCCTAAGCTTTCAATTGACAAGATCTCTCACTTCGCATACACTGGATGTCCTTATATCGTTCTTAACTGCACCCAACCGTCTCTTTTTCGGCTTTCCTCTCCGCTTCTTTTCTCCTACGTTTATTTCTATTATCTATACAATTTGTACTGATTTTGGTTTCTTATTACCCGCCCTACATTCCGATCTATAAAACATTTCTCATTCATACAATACTCATTTGAACTTCGACAACTCTTTTCTTCAAGTTCTATACCTCCGATGTGTCGTAGTTGACAAACTTTACTAGAAGAAATTCTAGTACGCAACAATATGCGAAGTATGCAAAATAAGAATTTCAGTGGAATAGCACTATGGCCAGAAAAAACCAGGTACCCGCGTACTCCGCGTAGTTTCATAGTTTTATTAGCAGAATAGACCTACAATTTTCAAATCATCAAATCAAACAAAATAAATAAATAAATATTACTATTATAATTACGAAATATAATTACTTATATTCTGTAATAAAATATAGTACAACTGGACAAGTATTATTATATAATTATGTATGTCAAATCAACGTACCTATAACAGATAACAATATATCATAACGTACAATTACTGTAAATAAAATGAATTGCCATAGACTATAGAAGACATCAAGTTAACCACGTTCGGTTGGCTATTTATAGTATCGGGTACCATTAACATTGCGATTTATAATCCCTCTCACCATTGTATGTATCCCTCTTGTTATTATTGACGCACCGATAAACTGATAACAGTTTACAAATTATTTTTCCAATAATAGGTAATTCTAGTCAGCATCACTATCACAATCCTACGCAAATTATCTGTTGGCCATTATGTACAGTTATTTAGTATTTCATAAATGTAAAATGGTCAACTGAAAAGTTAAAAAAAAACAATTATTGGGAGGGGGGTATTATGACCACTCTACATCCCCTTGTATGTCTTCATCACATACGTTAGTCAGATAGGTTGTTATTTTCGGACGATATTTTCATTCGATTAGCCACACTGAGATTTATATGTATATATATTATTTTTTTTTATTGAGTATGTAATGTATGTATGTAATGTATTTTACGTTACGTATACGTTATTTTGTTCTATTGCATACGTTTCTAAATCAGTGGTGGCTCTACACTTTTCTGGTCCAGGTAGGCCGGCTTGAGAACGATGATTTTTAGGGCGGTGGTGTTTTTTGGTTGGGGCAGGCAGTCGGCGAGAGGAAAATTAAATCGGTGATCCAAGGTAAAAATATTTCGCGCCGTGACTGCATGTTATAGCTGACAGCCTACTAATGAATGTATAATACAATAAGTTAATAGTATGACAAAACCACGAATATAATTACATCCATTCACCGGATCCGTTTTAATCGCTGCCGCGTTGTCATCGCCTATGATACTTATATAACACTACAAACGGTTAAACATTTGTTTAACAATAAATTAAACATCCTAAACATAAACCGACAACTTCGTTGCGGCAACAATCGAAATGGAATAAAAGTAAATACGACTAAAAACAAGACCACGGGTAGTTATTGTTATCGTCGTCGTTCCGT
This sequence comes from Cinara cedri, assembly GCA_902439185.1. Classification (NCBI taxonomy): domain Eukaryota; kingdom Metazoa; phylum Arthropoda; class Insecta; order Hemiptera; family Aphididae; genus Cinara; species Cinara cedri. Next base: position 619,528 of record CABPRJ010002384.1, on the reverse strand, counting down.
GCGTCATTTAATGAAACATTAGCATGTGTGTACCATACATCATTATACATACATCATACTATTGCGTTATGAATTTTAAATCATCTGACGAATAATAGTAATTACCGATGTACAATACGCGTATTGCTGGTATATACACAAAACGAAAAAAGTATATTTTTTAGGAGCAGTAATATTGATTTAAAGAAAAATATACGGTCTGCTATAGTAACCAAATCGAATAATTTAAAATAAACAGCCTATACAGGCCATGTAACAATTGTATCAGTAATAAAACGATATCATACTATATCAGTAATATTATTGATGAGGTAATAAAAACAAAAAGGCGTCCTAGGATAATGGGGACGGGGGTACTGTCACTGTTATAGACAACTTGATGTATACTTGCAAGCAACGATAAACCATTTCTTACGAAAAAACGATTCTGAGGGGAGTTCAGTTGATAGTGGTACTTTGTCAACAATATATTATATATTTTTTTCTAAAATAACTAAAGAAGCTTTATATTCTCTATTATAATAGTTGTTTAATTTTGTACCGATTTTCCCAGTTTTCCTATGTTTTTCCTGGTTTTTCCATGTTTTATTCCGGTTTTTCACATTTGATGAGAAAACTCTTGAGAAAATCGAAAAATGACCTCTTTAAGGTACCTCCTAAACAACGATTTCCTTTCAGAAAAGTTGCTACAAGTAAAATTTGGAGCAAGTCATCTGGTAGAAAAGTTGTCTACGGAAAAAAAAAAACTTTTGTAAAACCATAAGCTCCACTTAGAATCTAATAATTATAGTAATAATATAAAATTATTTTAAATTTTAACGAAATTTCCGATCAACTCGGAATATTATTTGACTGTGTTTACTATTAGCCAGTTAATTTAGCCAGTAAATAGAACACCCCGGAGTGACAGTTTTCGAACCAAAAATCGATCAATGATTATTAGATTCCTCTCTCTCGATATTATTACGTTTAATTTCAATATTAAGTTCAAGTGCCCAATGAACGGATCGGAAACGTTCTAGCCGCAGAGACTTAATCAAAGAAAGCAATGGTGGGGGATCGTAGCGGGGGAGATCCACCCATCGCCACTCCCCTCTTGGGATATTCGTACAGCTTGTATAAATAATTAATTAATTAGTGTTGATGAAAATGACGTACAATTTAATACTTAAAAATTTGTATAGATAGATAGATGTAGAAGGTACATTAAATCATAACATTTTGATTATTTTTTTTTATTGTCGGTCAGTTAAAATGATAAGAAGTTATGGCCATATTTTTAATCGTCAATTAAATCGCAATTCTATTGGGTTAATCGTAATAAACAACCTTACATCGTATTATATCATATTATATTATTATTACGTTAGATAGATAGGTATATGATCTAAATAAACAACCATTGAACTACTGATGTAGAATTAAATGTTGACAACAGATTACAGCTACAGCCGAATGCTGCTCTAATTGCGTTGAAGCCCAACGGCCAACAGTAGCTTAATGCAGAGTTGTAGTTTTTCACGCGTGTACAATAATAATTGTGCCCACACATCACGGTTTTTTTTTTTTTTTTTACGGATATCATTTCTTAATGGCTCAAATTTGTATTGTTGTTTAGATTGTTTATTACAAATTGTATCTAAGTTCGTGGTATTTAATAATATTTAAAGTATTATTTTTGTAGTATCCACTATATACTTATTAAATTATTTTAATAAGTCGAAACGTAAAATATCTTTGTATTTTACCGCAGCTAGTATTGATCAAAATAAGCATTTTCGTAAAGCATTTTCATTTAGTAAGAGTTGAGCCGAAAATATACAAATAGAACAATAAAAACATGTCGAAAAAAGACATTATCTGGTAGAAACTGTTAAAAAAAAAAAAAAAAAAACAAACATCTACATAAAACGAATTCATTCTTCACTACACTCAGAATTTAAAATCTGAAAAATAAAATCGTATTAATATTTAGATACCATGATTATTGTCCCTGTGATAGAGGATCAGAATACTCTGACGGTACCTCTACATGTTGTAAGAGGCGGCAAACGGTGTGGTGAAACCGATTATGTTGTATTACTTGTTTCAGGAGTGTTGGGTGGTAGACAGAAAAATATTACTGAGAACAAGTGTATCGGAGATTAGAATGCTTAGGTGGATGAATCAATCGAGTGACAAGTGAAGATAGGTTAAGGAACGAATGCACGAGAAGTAGCATGCGAGCGTGGCTTCGATTGTGGAAAAAGGAGAGCAAATAGACCGAGACGATTTGGTTTTGGTATGGGGTGAAAGGCAGTAAGTAGTAAGCAGTAAGAATAGCGATGGAAATATAGGAGGAATGAGAGGAAAAGAAAGTGTGAAAAAGAGGTGGTCGGATTCGATTGAGAATAATATGAGGACATTCAAGGACTGCAGTCACTGCGATCGAGCAAGTAACACTCGGGAGGCGTGACAAAGGCCCGGGTCCGGTTTTAAATTTAAAATAATATAAATGTGAATTTGGATCGATAATTTCGTAAAAATTGACCACACGCAACCCTTAATTATTAGATCGCGTGACATTTTTTGTTTATAAATTAATTGATTAATATTAGAGCGTATAGGTATCTACAGTAAACTCTCGATAATAAAAGAGTGAAAAATTGCATAAAAAAATGTATACAATATTAAATTGAAAAAGATATATTGATACATTGGTATATTGTTCAGTAGCAGTACATGTTTAGGAAAACAAAAAAAAAAAAAATTGCTTTACTACATTACGATAGATAACAAAGTAATTTTACCAATAACAGACGACTTTTTGTCAGAATGATATTTTCACAACATTAAAATAAATCGTCAACAAGTTTTGATCGCAATATATTATTATTTGATTAAAATTGACGTTTTTTTTTTTCAACATCAACGACAGCCGAATGAAAAATTTCGTTCTGATGTATTGTTTTATTACGAAACCGTTTTCGACGACTAAGTCTGATATTGATATTATTATTACTAGTGGGAAAAATCCGAATTTCCGAAATTCGTATTAAAAAATCGATTTACGGGCTTATATTTGTAACACAGAAAATACAAATACAATATACAAGTGGACGTTATAGATTTAAACGAATTGAACACTCGAATTTTCGGGATTTTCTAAATTTAAATTATGTAATACGGATTTTTCGGATTTTCGGATAATCCGGATTTATGTCACTTTATTAGGGCTCGGAAGATATGGGAGTTGAACATTTTCCGTATGCACTGTGGATTTATTTAGTGGACAGAGTTAGAAATTCTTTCTATGCGACGGAGAGTTTAAAAATTGAACATTTAAAATTCATATTTTTACATATTTCGTTGATTTTAGAAAAAAAAAAAAACTGCATATTACATTGATTTCTATCGATTTTCGTAAATTCTGTATGCACATTATGCACATTTGCTAAACAAATCGTTATTCTTTCTTTCTTAATGAACATTAAACATAAAACTCAATGTTATTCAACGCGGTCATGTATTGTTATTTCTTATCGCCTCAGTCTATTACTATGCCAATGTTTAAACAGATTAAATGTGAATCGCACCGTTATCCCTGATGTGTACACAATCAATGACATTGTACGTTTTTTAATAGTTAACTGCAAACAATTTTGTGCACGTTTAACATTTTTTTCATGCGTATTTTACAATTCGTTGGTGCGTGTTTGGCCTGTTTCAGATCCCATAACTTCCGTGCCCTGCGCATCATTAACTGCGTTACTATACTACCGTTATTTTACAGTGCGTTGCCCGAACATAACAGAATATTATTACTATAGTTAATCAATAAATACTACAAATAAACAAAAAGCCATCGACATAAAACCAGTGGGTACATTGCCGCGTACAATAAGAATCGATGTTATTTATTTGGCGGGAAAACCACGGGATTGGCGGCGGTGGCGGTGGTCCCGTACAGACGGGATCCCGTTTCGGACATCTTCCGGTTGAGCGACGCGAACGCTTCCTTCCGGACGACCATGTCGTGTCTGGCGTTGCTCTCGGCCACGGCCAGCGAGGTTTTGACGGCTTCGCCGACGCCGGCCGCCCCGAAACCCAACACGGGCACGCGGCCGACGGCCTTGGCCACCGATTCGTACGCGGCGCCGCCCGTTTTCAACAGGCCCAACGCCGTGTTGAGGCCCACGTCCCACGTGGAGTTTATCGTCTCGCCCGCCGACAGCAGAAACCTGGCCAAGCCCCAGACGATCCTCTCGGCGCCGGTCTCAACGGCGTCCGCGTTCAGCCACCCGGCCGCCGGTGCTGTAGCAGCTAGAGCTGCCGCGTAGCCGATGCCGCCGCCGCCGCCGCCGTTCACCGTGAACTCCTGATTTTCCAGCGTCATGGCGCAGCCCACCTTTAAAAACACGTACACGACATACCGTTTGAGTAAACTGTTTGTTTGCGTTCGACTGCGCGCGGTTTTCTACTATTATTTCGAACACGGTGTATGGAAATTCAATTTTTTTAGTTAATAGTTTTATGGTGGGGTTTTTTTTTTTTTTGAAAAACAATCCTGAAAAGTCTACACCGTGAACGGACTAAAATAATCCGACCGGCGGGAAAACATAAAACGAAGTCCGAACAGTCCGAACCGCGCGCACTTTTAATGTCCGAGGACGTTGGCCGCCGGCGGTTTCACGCGATTTCGATCACGGGGCGCCTCCCGCGTTACGTGTCGGGGGGGGGGGCGAACGTTTAACCGTATTTTCAAACCTATTGTTTAACCGTGAATTGTGTACTTTCGCAGTTTCGCCAATTACAACACCGGAATACATTTTCGGTCCGGAATGGCACGAAAGCAACAAACACGACCACGGTGGAACACGCGCATTCGAACGTTCTGTCGAAAAGTTTCGCCAGTACAGTTTCACGCGTGGACAATATGTGAATCTGTCGTCGTCACGCGCAGTATCCAATACGCCGCATCGGACGTATTTCATTGCCTTTTTTTTTTTTTTTTAGATTGACGCGAGAAACGTTGCGGTTTTATTTAACGAATAAACGTTTTTGAATCGGTTGGATTTTTTTCGTATTCTCAATAGGTTATCCCGAACGATCAACAGCAGATAAGGAATAGTAATCAATTAGGCAGACGTAACCGTTATTATTTTCTGTAAATACCGTTGAGAGTGTCGTCGGGAAAAATAAACGAGTCGAGCGCTATCTAGCGGCGGTAATGTGTACAGTTACTGTTGTCGGTAGTCTGCCGACAGAGTTCTATAGTTAATGGAGCGGGCCGCGACAAAACTATAAATTATTATCGCAGGCCAAGAGAAGCCCGCTGCGCGTAATAATATAAATACAATATTGTGATTGTGCTGTACGAGTAATTAATACAGTAGTCGAGCGGGGTGGCATATCCCAACAAAAACCCTCCGTCAATTACGTGGAAAAACATCGCTAAGAACGAAAATAAAAAAAAAACTCAAGTCAGAAAAGTCGTGATATCGAAAAGGACCCAAGTGATTTATAAAAACCATTAGTATAGAAATCGTCGATAATTGTTTGTATGCATTCGATGAGGTGCGATAATTTAATACGGACAATTTAACTTAGCTTGACGGCTGCTAATATTTACGAATACAAACAAAGATTACAATGTCAACGTGAATATTTACATCCCCGTTTTATAATATTTAATTACACGCTGTTAGTAGCCCCGCCAAGCTAAGTTAAATTATTTGTGTTAAATTATCGCACTTCATCAAACGCGAACAATGAATTCCAGAAATTACTTAGCCCATTTTTGGTATCGCGAATTTTCGAACACGAGTTTTTTTTTTTCTCAACGGGGTTTTTACCAGTGGTTGACGGAGGGTTTTTGTTGGGATATCGGTTATTTTTTTTTTTTTTTAATTAAAATTATGGATACAGCTAAACAATGATTTTTATTTTTGATCGAGTGAAAAATAAGGCCCAACGTATCGTTGGTGTGTTATGGATTGAGTAAATGAATATACGATGTACAGCTACGAATTTAGCTTGTTATCAATGGCGCTGGAAAACGATACTGTAGTATTACAGCGATAAAATAAATAAACAAAATTGTTTTTTATTCACCGCAAACGGCAGGCGGTAACAACGCGTACAGCGTACGCATTGTCGAATTGTCGGGGGGGGGGGGGAAATTCGAATTTCGAGTAAAAACTATGCTAATACTTTTGCATATCACTCATGGTGTAATCATCCGGCCAACTTGAAATTCACAAAAGTATCGAAAGTATTTAACACACCGCCGATCAATACGTGTCAATTACAAAACAATCAGTCCATTGGTTTAAGCTGCAGAGAGGTCGGACCGTTTATCGTAAAATTACACAGGTTGAGTAGGCACTGGGCCGTCTCGTGTGATGTACTACGGTCGACGCACGAGCTCTTTTTTTTCCATAGTTTGGGGTCGGGTGCGGTTATAAGTAATTCAATGTATACCTATAAGCAACGGTAACGGCATTGCTAACGGAAAAACGATTCTGAGCGGAGTTCAGTTGACAGTGCTGCTTTGTCAACATATATATATATATGTCACGTTATGGTCAAATTTCAATTATTCCAATTCCAAAATTTTATCCTGGTTTTTCAATTTTGCTGGGAAAACTCCGGAGAAAATCGATAAATGACCTTTCTTAATTACTTCCCTAGTGAAATTTCCTTTTAGAGACATTATAATCATAATAAATTGTAGCGAAATTGCTGGTAGAAAAGTTGTCCAAAGAAAAAAAAATTGTAATATCTTTCAAATATATTTCGTACATTTTCCCGTTTTTTCATCGTTTTTTTGTCGCGAAAACTCTTGAGAAAATCGAAAAATGACATCCTTAAAGTACCTCTCCACACCGATTTTCTTTCAGAAAATGTGCCGTACACACGAATCGGAGCAAGATCTCTGGTGGAAAAGTTGTCCACGGAAAAAAAAAAATAAACATCTTTGTAAAACTATAAGCTTCTTCGCTTCACTCAGAATCTAAAATGTGTCCCATGAAAACATTGGCCGAAAACCGGGAGAGGGGCTTAGATACGTGCCTACGCCATAACGCTAATAATGCTAATGGTTTTAGCGTTCGAACAATTGGAAAGCAAGATTTATTTTAATTTTAATCAGAGAACCAATGTCATAACAACCACAGGTCGCGCTGCCTCATACGTATTCAGCATTTTAACTATTCATTATTCCATTTGAAACGCACATACCTACCTATTGCTGCGTTAAACATTTAAATTAATTCGGTAGGTATTGAATACACGCACATTTTTTACCCGCCTTAAAAGCATTGCACTTGTTTGTGCGGTTAAATCTTCTGAGACAGGAACGTAGAGAGGCTTTATTTGTGTGTCAACAGCGAATTCGCTCAACGTGTAATGCACTTTTTTCCGGGTTTTCGGAAAAAAACAAGCGAATAGGAATTTTTTTTTTTTTTAGGAATATCATTGAAAATTTCGAAATTATTTTTGCAAATAAAGTACTGCCGGACGAAAAGCCCGCATCTGTCGATGGACGGCTTGGACGAATGCGCGGAGCATCGCTAAATCGTTTTCCGGAGAACGGCGAAGAAAATAAACACGCACGGTTTTCGTAAAGCTAATCGTTTCTCTGGCGTATCTGCTCGGAATCTAAAACAATTACCGGACACACGAAAATCGAATTTGTCCGGTTTTTACACGGTGGTCGGTCGATTTTTCCCCATAAACGCGCGCGTCCCATTGTTTAATACACGTAATAACGTGTACCGACTCGCCACAAACGAAACGTAGATGAAATAGGTATTTCGCGTGCGAATCGCAATAATTTCTATAGAAATTCGCGTATACACCCCGGCCGGAATCGCCTCGAAACGTTTAGTTTTTACCCGAGAGAAATGTGCGTACACACACACACACGCACGCACGCGCACACACACACACACACACAAGCACACACACACACACACACACACACACACACACACATATATATATATATAGGTCCACGTTACAATGTTGCGCAGCGTTTTAATTTGAAAACATTCCGGCGATTTCGAGAAAATGTACGTCGTTCACAATTAAAACTTGAATACATGACAATACGTCATTATAATCCGGTCGTTTAAATTTCGAACTTAAAATACTTTGCGAGACACGAACGGTTGTAGATAAACTTTATTACGGTATTATCGTTATAATACGCATTATTATTATAATAATAATAATTTCACGTCGATAAATAACATCTAAACGGAAATTTAACGTTTAATTAAAATCGTATAAAATACGAACGTATACCGATTTTCAAATAGCGCTATTATAACAACGGGGATATTGATCCGGCCCCGTGCGTCTTACCGTGGAGTAGTTTTAAAAATTAAAATCAAACGATACCGAGGAGATTTAAGTGTCGATTCAACTGATATTAATATTACAATAATAATGTACACGTTGCAGTAACCGGTAAAAAAAAAAAAAAAAAAAAAAAAAATAAAAATAGAAATACTTTCTAGGATAACGGGGACGGGTGCAGCCACCGTCATGGGTAACTCAATGTATACCTGCAAGCGACGATAAACCGTTGTTTACGAAAAAAAACGATTCCGAGTGGAGTTCAGTAGACAGTGACGCTTTGTCAACAAGACATATGCCATATTATAGTAAAACAATTGAGTAGGCTTTAAATGTGTTTGTTTCATGTACCGATTTTCCGGTTATTCCCGTTATTCTTCCGTTTTTTACATTTGTCGAGAAAACTATTGAGAAAATTCGTAAAACGATTTCCTTAAAGTAGTACCTTTCTTGTGATATATTCTTTTAGAAAAACTGTTATCATTATAAATTGGAGTAAAATTGTTGGTAGAAAAGTCGTGCACAGATAAAAAATAAATAAATAAATGAACATCTTTGTACAACCATAAGCTTCTTCGCTCCACTCGGAATTTAAAAATAAAGAATTTGTAGAAACAAATACATCAATACACACCCACACACAAAAAAAAAAAAAAAAAATATAACTGTATTTATTTTATTTTTTATTTTGTTGTTGTTGTTACGATACAGAGGCTTATTAAGCTTATTATATTAAGGCTGCTCATTCGATTTAGGGATCATCTTCTAAACGCGATTATTAAGAAAAATCAAAAGAGTCGATTGCAAAAACTCAGTTAAATTTTCTCCTAAAAAAGATTAAATTAATGTCGTTGGGCTGAATGTAAATTTAACGCGATTACAGTATAGCATTATTGTACTATTTGAAGTAATGTGTATAGGTAATTGATAAGTTACCGAAGAATAACCAAGAAACTGCCAAAGTTGAAGACTTGAAATAAACCCAGTTTACCAATACATCTTATTAACTGTCTGATATAATTGTTTAAACTAGGTACCTATATCCGATAATCTTATTAAGTTTTTTAAAAGAGAACAAAATCATTTGGTCAATAATTCTGGTTAATTAGTGTTTTCCATTAAAGAGCTAGAAAACAAACAAAAAACCGTTCCACATCTCGACGGCCTGAAATTATTTGTCTAGATTGGATAACGTAAAAGCAAATAGCTATCCGTTCAAATCGGAACGCCGAAAAGCGTTTTGAAACATTCTGGTTTTTTTTTTTTTGTTTCGTTTAATAGATAAAAGTTATTAAAAAAAAGTCACGTATCAAACGTGGCCCTTCGGCTGCGGTCGCTGCCCGGCCACGGGTTTTCAAACCGGTCCACCGCGGCGGTTTTTTTCTCGCCCTTTTTTGCGTTTTTCATTTTAAACATATTAATAAATTACACACACGCAAATATTATTAGGTACATACTCGTATAACGTACGCGGCCAACAGGAGAACCATTAGGTATCGATCGTGACGCCCTGCAGAATAATACATTTGGTTTTTCGACGCGTATCAATGCTGTAAGACTGTAAAAACGCGTATTAAACGGCGGGGGATAGGGGGGGAACAGACGTTAAACTGTCGTCGATGAAACCGCATTCGGACTGAGACGCGAGCGCTTCGGGCCGTTGTGTTCGCACACACGCGCCGCTCGCGCGCACACACGGGCCGTACGCAATCGATATTTATTTTTTTTCCGTACATATTTTATTTTTTTTTTCCCATTATTATTATTATTATTATTTTTTTTTCCCCGTCCGACCTGTCACAACACGCAAACAAACACACGTGAAACAGACGTCGACGCATTGGTACAATAGCACAATACGCGACGCGTGTGCGTACGGACTGCGGGCGCGCACGCGGGCTATTATCATAGCCCGCCGTTTCAACGGATACCCAATATCGCGGCGGCGGCGACGAGCGCTGTTTGTTCGTTAACAGTCGCGTCAAAAACTATTATTCGAAAATGGCAAACACAACGATACACCTACCGCCGAGGTGTACACAGGCCCGCCGCGTCGTCCTTGTCAGAAATCTGACATCACGCCGCCAATGTGTGGTATTGTCTATTAACATTCATTATTTTTTTTTTATTTTTTTTTTATTCCACGTTCTCGACGGTCTGACACCGGCGAACACTGGTGCGCGCGCCTGTCCGCGGATTGTTTGTTTTGCGAGCGTCGCGTCGCCGTAATGACATTACGACTGTAACGGAAGGTACGCCGGATCGCATCGCGAACGGTCCAATATTATCGCGCGCGACACACTTGAATATGACACGGTTTTTTTTACGTCGGGGTAATAATAATAATAATAATAATGAAAAAAAACCGATCAAAAAGTCGCGGACATCGGATCACGAATGTTCTGGCGTACTCGCGATCGGATGTCGCCGTCCCGCACAACGTTCACTGTCGTCCGCATTGTAATGTCGGCGAGCCCCGAGTTCCATAAGTAATTATTACCGTAGATATTACACAATAACGCACGTACGACGATAGGGTTTACGTCGGCGAGCCTATTTAACCGACGGGTTGACAGGCTAACTGATGTAAACCCTCGGGGATAGAATTGTTCGGGGGGGGGGGGGGGGGCGCTGCGCAACACAGTTCTTTTTTGTGAAACAACAATCGACAATTATCTAAATTAAAATTTAATTAAAAATACGTCCTGGGTACGGCGGGCGCGGCCACTGTTTTTACAGTGCGATTCAATGTACATCTGTTAGCATACGGTTAACCGTTGCCGACGAGAGAAAACGATTCTGACCGGAATTGAGTCGATAGTGATGTTTTACCAACAATGTATACCGTATATGTCGTATTGCGATAAAACAATTAAACAGGCACTGTACACTGTCATTAATAATATCTGTTCGGTGTACCCGTTTTTCCCGTTTTTCCAAGGTTTTTTCCCGGTTCTTCACATTTGCTGGGAAAACTCTCGAGCAAATCGAAAAATGTATCTCTTTCAAGTACCTCGCCAGTCGGATTTCCTTTCAAAACAAGTGCTACACTTAAAAATCGGAGCAAGACTTCTGGTATAGGGAATGCATGCAGTTCATTTTAGATTCTGAACTGAGCGAGGAATGCGTACTGGTTTTACAATGGTGTTTATTTATTTTTCTGTGAATACATTTTCTACCAGACATCTTGTTCAGATTTTCAATTGTGGCACCTTTTCTGGAAAAAAATGTTAACATTATTTATTGATTTCGGAAAAAGGTAGGAAACACAGGAAAATTTGCGAAATGTATCACAGTTGAAAATCTATATAATGAAGCTATTTTTAACGGTAAACTCTATGTAAAGAAAAAGTTATTTAATAATGATTGGTTTGCAGCTTGATAGCACATGGATTATTATTTTTCTCCTTCGCTGTTGCGAAAACTCTCTAAAATGAAAAAAAAAATGTCTTGGTCCCTTAATATTCGTTACAAAGAGCTTACCGAATATTCAATTTTGTTTTTTTGTTGCGATTCAGTTAAAACCATTCGTAGAGTCTCGACCTTTTTGACAGAAAACTTATATTTTGATTTTTTAGGCGTTGTATATTTTTTAAACTATTTTAGCTATTTTCGAGCTGTTTATGGAACAATTTAAATTTTTTTATATTTTTTCATAATATCCATTTTTCAAGTACTCTGTGGACAAAATCGTTAGACCAAATAGGAATGTTTGAAAATTTAACAGGGGTTTCATTATAAGTCGTGCTTTTTTTGTGGTCAGAAAAAAATATTGTGTGTAATGTAAATTATTTAGTAAGTTTTATTAAGTAAAAGTACCTAATATAAAACCAAAAAAAGACAGGGTGCGCGCAGTATACGCAGTGAAGTTAATTGTTTTAAAGTATTGACATTTTCTTTATTTGTTAATGATGTACTGCAGAGCGTTAAGCTGGGAACGATTGTGATAACGACGTACGTTACACTGCCTGGATTTTTGGATTTCGGGTTTTACAAAACCATTTAGTGGTGATTTTTTTAAATATTTGTTTGAAATCGTTCTGATTTTGTTTGGACTTTCTACAGACTAAAATGCTGAGGTAGGGGAGAAACGTTTTTCTAGACCCAGGATTAAAAAAAAAAAAAAAAGTACAAACATTTTCTCTTTCTCTGTCATCGTTTATTATTCGTAATTTGTTTATATGCCCTCCCAAATATCGTCTTATTTGTTAGTTAAAATCAAAATCAAGCTAGTTCTACTCAGTATGCGTAGCGCGTTGACATGTTTTCGCTATGTTGCCAGTTAGTTGGACTGAGACAGTAAATGCGAGTATCACGTCTTATTAAGTCACTGAACAGTTCTAAATTGCCCGTAGCTTTTTAACAATTTTTCACAATAAATTGAAACCATTAACATAATGTAACAATAGCCTTCACAAATAGTTCAATCTGTTTTAATTTTTGAAATTATAAATATTTGTTTATTACAGCACGAGATCAATTTAAAAAAACTTTAAAGTTTACAACGAATCCAACACTGAAATATTATTCAGTTATGACTTAATGAAACGCAATACAAAAGCAAACCGTAAAACAAGTTACATCGAGAAAAAAAAAATTTATTTTTCAATGTTTGAAAATGTGAAAATATAAAAAAAAAACAGACGTCATATGAGATGGTAGCAGCCACTGTTATAGGTAATTTAATGTATATCTGTAATCAACGATAAACCATTGATAACGAAAAATCGATTCTGAGCGCAGTTCAGTTGATAGTGATGCTTTGTCAACAATATATATATATATATATCTTATTATGGTGATATAATTAAATAGGCATTATATATTTTCTTTAACAATATTTGTTTAATATTGTACAGATTTTCTCGTGTTTTTTTCAGATTTTTCAACGGGAAAACTTCTGGGAAAATCGAAAAATGACCGCCTTAAAGTACCTTCCCAATCAGATTTTCTTTCAGAAAAAGTGCTATTATTTTAAATCGGAGCAAAATCGCTGGTAGAAAAGTCGCACACAGAAAAGGCCATAATATTATTTTACTAATACGTACGTTTCGTATATTTTCCGTTTTATCCCGGTTTTCCTCAGATATTATGAAAACCGCTTGAAAAACCGAAAAACGACTTCTCTAAATTACCATGGAGATAAAATTTCCTTTCACATAATGAGCTACACTTGATAGATCGGAACAAGATTTCTGGTGGGAAAGTTTGCACAAAAAATCGAGGGGTATTTTGCGATTAAAATAGTCCGAGCGAGCAATGACTGGGTCTCTAGGTATACCTAAAATGCATTTGGTTTTTTTCTGTTTAGGTAAAACGGAAAAAATAAGTGCAAACAATTTTTTTTCGAAACACGGGTTTGAACTCGGGACTATAGCATCCTATACCATAGGATGCTATAGGCATGTATAACGTATACGTATAAATTTCGGTTGCGCACGCGGTATTATAATAACCCAATGTTTTGACGAATACAATATCACGAAATATCCGTACGTTCAGAATCTAAAATATATAATGTTGGAAATTATTTTAAATAATATTCACCGCGTGTTCTTTGATTATTAATACAAGCTCTTTATCGGTACATCCTGTTTGTTTTAAAAATAATACCCGCCGATAACATATTAAACATATTGTTTGGTTTTTCTTTTCAATAGGCTTTTCTTTGTGTTTTTACACGCCTGTAAATAATCCAAACAACAATCCCCGAAACGCCAATCAAGCGTTTTAATAATATATTATTATTGTACGTCCAGAGAGTTTGTTGTTTACAATACACTATAACGAGCCCGAGTTCGTTTGTTTGAAAGCTATATAGTTGGTTTTTTTTTTTTTTTTCCCAACAACAATGTTCACAATATTTTTCTTGTGCGCACGCGGGGGGGGGGAGGGGGGGTGTGGAACCGTCGCGGGACTAACCCGTTCATTATCATACAGCGCGATTCGCATTAACGTTATTAAATAATAAACTCAAAGCGTCCGAATGATTCGGTTTAAATAAATTTAACTAATTGCGACGTGTAAAACTAGATTAGAAAGGATTATAATAAGTAAGTGCGCGTATACGAGCTGGTGCGAGATTACAAGGGTGGCCGTATAAGGCCATATAAATCCAGTAATGTGTATAATGTATTTAAATCGCATTCGGCTCGAATCACCCCGTTTGAAATGTATATATGTATATTACAATACGTATTGTGAATGTACAATATGCGATATTATATCATTGTGTATTCTCAATTGTCTGTTTGAATATTATTCTGCCGAATGTACATCAATACACGGTTGCGCCGACGTGTTTTAGACCGATGTAAAACATTTTTAATACCGCGGCCGAGTTCGTGAAAGCGCGTTCGAAACGCTCGCATTTTCGTTTCGTTGTCGTCCATAGTACACCGAACGAATGTGTAATTCGGGAACGCATCGCGATGAAAACACGTCGACCCGAGAAATCCTTAACACGATCGGCGTACTGTTTATCTAGGCACCCAACCGCAATATCGGACGATACTTGACGTCCACTACCCCGTCAGACCTGTGATGTCCCGTGAGAAGGATATTTCATTTAAGTGTTGTTTATCACCATTTAAAATTGGTTCATCTTATACAAAACGCATGCCGTATTATTATCTACAGATTATGCAGTTTACAAAAATCGTAAAATTAACGACGTAACTCTTGTCACGTTTAAGGTTTTCCATCAAATATTTTTGAAAAATGTTGATATGATATTTTTGATTGACAATGACAATAAATGTGTAATTTAAAGTTGAAAATATGATCCAGAAAATACCAAATATAAAAAAAAAACATCCTAGGATAATGGGGACGGGTGCAACCACCGTTATAGGTAATTTACTGTACACTTGTAAGCAACGACAAGCCATTGCTAACGAAGAAACGATTCTGATCAAGGTCCAGTTGATAGTGATGTTTTTTCAACAATATATAATTTATGTCAGTAAAATAATTAAATAGGCTTTATATGTATATTTTCTTTATATTCGTTGACAATATTTGTTTAATGATGTACCGATTTTCCCAGTTTTTCACATTTGATGGGAAAACTCCTGAAAAATCGAAAAATTACCTCTCTAAAGTACCTCGCTAGTTAGATTTATTTTTAGAAACATTGCTATCATTAAAGGTGAGTTGAAGCAAAATTGCTGGTAGAAAAGTTGTCCACAGAAAAAAAAAATCGTAATAATATATACTTCGTACATTTTCCCATTTTTCTTCAGTTTTGTTTCGGTTTTTCGTATTTGATGAGAAAACTCTTAAGAAAATCGATAAATGACCTTAGTAAAGTACCTTCCCACACCGATTTTCTTTCAGAAAAAGCGGTATACGTAAAAATCAGTGCAAGTTCTTTGGTAAAAAGTTTTCCACAGAAAAAAAAATTAACATCTTTGTAAAACCATTTTCGCTCCACTCAAAATCTAAAATCTGATATTCTTTTTCTCCATTTTTCTTCTAATTAGAGTAACCAACAAGTACGAATCATCAATTCCTCCAAGAATTAATATTAGTAATATTATATCAACCCCGTAAACGCGTGATGTCCTCTAATAATGACTTAGTAAAAAAAATAATTTTGTCTTATGAATCAACACGTTATTAAATATTGTTATACGAAAAATATCAATTCCAGATCTGAAAGATTAAATACTATACCACTTTGATAAAATCGGATAGATTCGAATTCAAATTTGAGTTGAAAAACCAAACAAAACACACGCATTTAACGGATGCGAAAATTAAAATCGAACTATATATTATTTATTTCAATATTTTACATTTTGCGTAACAATATTTTAAATTTAAGCATAATAATAATATTATAAATAACTGATATAAACGTTTTATCGTACCGTTCAAATGGTACACAACGTGCTAAACAGTTTAGACTCAAAAATACACTCGTCTGGTTAAGAAATCTTCTGCGATTTCCAAATGTTTCATAAATAATGCATGACCATCATTACGTATGTATGTAAATAAAAAAAATAAAAAAAAAACCGTGCTTAAAATATTATTATCAATGTGTCATGTGTTTGTGATGAGCCGCTACTGGCAACGGTTGTTTGGCTTCAAAATATTTTTTGGCTCCTTTGACGCCTACGCGGCCCACGTCGATCTCGGGCAGGGCGCACAACACTCGACGAGCCCATTCCACATTTTTGCGCTGTGTAATCAGAAACTGCGAAAAAAAGAAAAAGAAAAAAATGTTAATACTAGTATTAATATTCCACAAATTGTGGTTAAAAATAACAGTCAATTATTATTGTTAAATTTAGGTGATACAATTTTTTTGTAAAACCAACGTTTTTTTAAAAGTAAACACTATTTTTGTATTCCGTTATGATTACTTCGCGAATCGCTCTGTGTTATACCACGGTCGTATTCTAAAGTCTCCGTCCGAATGTAATTACAGCGCAGGCGTGGCGAACCGTTGTTTCCAGAAACGGCCGATGATTCTGAATTTTATAGTGTGGGCGGGTGGTGTCTCGTGAAATCTGTTTGCTTAGGAGGGACACATTGTTAAGCATAACAATATAACGGCTATATTGCTACAGGCAAAGTATACAAATTACTGGATGGGGGCGATAAAAAAACGATATATCTCTTCTCATGTCATTTAAAGTTTGGGACGCCACTGAATTTAATTACGTCGATATCGCAGCAACAGTTAATCCCAGGTGAAGGACCTGTATATAATATATTTACATATTTATACAGGGTGATTCACTTAGGACGCTCATCGGCTTTAACTACATTTAAGAATTCTAAAAATCAGAATTTGAATATATGCAAAATTTAACCAAAAAGCTATGTATGTATGTATGTATGTATGTATGTATGCATGTATGTGTGTATGTATGTATAATATTATGCATATCATCGGACACAGGGGCGAATTTTGGTTTTTTTTTTTTGATGGTGGGTATAATAGTTTGCGTATAATAATCGTAAGGTACTTATTAGTTACTATGGAAAAAAAAAAAATTATAATTTGAAGCCTAAAATTTGACTAGGAAAATCAGTCTTGCAATGCGCATTTGTTTTGGATGTATTACATAAACAGTTCGACATATAATTATTAAGATATATAACTGTATCAAACGATTAAATGATAAATTCATTATTATTTTTAACATGTAGTGTGTAGGTACATAATACAATGTATACATTTTAAAATTTGAATAGTTTACATTTATAATTTAGATTTTCCAGCCCTCTAAATGCATTCTCCATTACTTCTCTAGGAAATTCACTTACGACTAAGTCAATATCTATGTGCGTCTGTATGAACATTTAATAGAGCTAAGCCGTTCAGCCTAGACTCAGTTATAGTTGTGCGCATGCAATTTTTTAATAATCTCCTTAAGTTAGATAATGACTTTTCAACAGTTGCTACCGGGAGCATAGCCGATAATTTGATAATTGGAAAAAATGCTTCACAATATGGGAATGATGTAACAGCAGTACGGGGAACATTCGTTTCTATTTTATTGCATTTCGCGTTCCGAAAATGTATTTCTGCTTTTATTACCAATTCTGAACTTGAATGTAATAAATCTTGAATAAAATACGATGTTATTACTGTTATTCGCTTAACTGAAATCTCTTTCGATATTCTTGTTCGGTTCATTCGTAGTAAATTAATAACGTTAGAATTTTAGATGTAAAAGAAAAAAAAACAAAACCAAACGAATTGTTCGACTTTTGATCGCCGGTTATCGAAAAAACTTAATACGGAACGGTCAACAAGCAGACACCGCGTAGCGTACCCCGCGTGTGTGGCGGTAAACGTTTTAAATCCGGCCCCCGTTCGGACAGATGAAATAATCGAGTTTGATGCGAGATGATCGCGTGCGCCGCCACTACCGGGGAATATGAAATCCTCCGATGTGCGAACGGCGGCGCACCGGGTTCGGAGAGGTGTCGACGGTTTTGGCGATTCGACAACGGCCAGTGGCGATCACGTCTCGGTTGTATGTATACTATCATAATTACCGGTAAAATCGCGAAAACGAAAACGATTTAAACCGAATATCGCCGGCGCGCGTACACGCGTTTCGCGATTTTCGACGAAAATACTGGAGAGCGAGAGAGAGAGAGAGAGAGACGAGCGTATATAATACAGCCGAGCGTCGGGCGGTAAATTTCACTTACCGCGGTATAATATTATTACTGTCGGCGTGTCCGTATGCGATTGCATTCATCTATGCGAACTATTTTAAAATTATATATTATTATTATAATTATTATTGTTGTTGTTGTTGTTGTTGTTGTTGTTGTTGTTGCTCGTTGTATACACCGGACACTAAAGGCACGTAGAGAATGCGCGGCACATTCATCACGGATATGCGCACTCAACCGTTTATTACACAAAGTGATTAAAATATTTTAATTTTATTACACCGCGTTAAACTGCAAAACAATTTTCTTACTCCCGTGTCCTCGTGTAATATAATGTTGTATGGGTGTACAGTATATCGCGTACGGAATCGCGCGGAATCCCGAAAGTTTAAAACATTCTTTACAATATTATATTATTATCGCCGTATCGCCCGCATCTCGACCGGGATCGTCTTCAACACACAACATTGTGACGTCAACACCCGCAGTCTTCTCCCGTCACCCCGGGAGGCGTTCACGGGGGGGTAGTTTTTTTTTTTTTTGTCTATATAGAATATTAGTCACGTGGGCGTATCGCGGAATACAGAGCGATAAACGTAAAAGCGAAACACTGTATCTCGGTATCTCGGCAAGTATTGACTTGATGCGGAGTTCGTTTTTCAAAAACATTCGACAAATAAGTAGCTCTGCGATAAATCACAACAACGTTTGTCGATGTGCAAATCGGGTACGTGAAAACCGTCGAAACAGTCGAATCGCGGTGATCCGAGCGGGCGTGAATAAAATACGAGCTGGAAAAAAATGTTATAAACCATTGCTAAGAAAAATACGATTCTGAGCGGAGTTCAGTTAATAGTGAAGCTTTGTCAACAATATATGTTATATTGCGGTAAAATAATTAAATAGGCGCCATATATTTCCTTTAACAATATTTGTTTAATAAACCGATTTTCCCGTATTTCCTACGTTTTCTCGTTTTTCTTCCGTTTTTTTTTCGTTTTTTTCATATTTGTTGAGATAAACCTTGAGAAAATTGAAATATGGCCTCTTTGAAGTACCTCCCTAGTCAAATTTCGTTTCAGGAAAATTGCCTAAGGTTATCTTTTGTGAATAGTGATGTAATATCGATTAATATAATTAGGGGAGTACTATAGGTATCCATATGAAAAATGACGAAAGGGAATTATAGCCACAGTGGCCAGCATCTACACTCGAGTGTGAAATTTCAAACCGGAAACGAAGGATTAAATTATCGGTCGGCCAAACGGCTGTTATCGTTTGCGCATCGTTTGTTTACCTGGCCCAAAAACTCGTACATCATTTGCGCATCAGCGACAGTGTATCATTTGAGCACGGTCCGTTTACAATAGGTAGGTAAAAAAAAAAAAATATTCAAAAGTTGTGTGAAATGTATTAAAACAAAAATCGTCTTAATCTAACCTCCTAACCTAATATATGTCGTTAAAATTTGTTAAAATAGGTCGTTTGACGTGTTACAATGACCCATTATTTTTATAAAATGAAACCTATTTATTTCTTCTGTGATATACGTATTCTAATGTTTTTTTATGAACTGTACTTTATGACATTCATGTGGCCGTTGTAAATGATTAGTTCCATTCTCTATTGTTTGCGCTATAATGCAATTATTGTTTTACATCCGTCAATATTCATTCGATATCATGCTGTTGATTGTTGTTTTTGACTGCACCCGCGACGATGAACGTGTACCACACAAATGTCGCGGAGCCTGTTCAACGGCCATCGAGTTTAAAAACCGGAAAACAAGGTTCCAGAACCGGTAGAAAATGTTCCCGAGCCGGAAGAAAAAGTTCCGGAACAGTAGGAAATTTTATCTACGCCGGACGAACATGTTTCCAAAACGGAGGACCAAGAGGAAAGCGGAATAGTTTTTACGTCTCTGGACGCCAAACCGGTGACGGTGGAATAGCTGTCACGTTTTCCAATGCACGGAGCCCGACGATGAAATCGAGGGCGGAAATCAGGCCCGGAGACGATTGCGAGCGTACGAAATTATGTGTGCGTACAGTTATGAATATAGCTTATGAATGTTGCTGGAAAACGATCCTATAGTAATAGCGATAGAATAAATAAACAAAATTGTTTATCCGCAAACGGTCACCGTCGCAAACAAGTGGTAACAGCGCGTAAAACATATACATTTTTGAATTGTTGAAACTAATAGAGTTTCGAGTAAAAACTATGCCAATACTTTTACATATTACTCGAGCTGTAATCATCCGATCAGTTTGAAATTTTCAAAAGTATCATTATGAATTTCAAACAATCTGTCCATTTGTTTTAGGCTACAAAGAGGTCATTTGCTGTAAAATTACACAGGTTAATAGGAGTTGGCCGTCTCGTGTAATATACTGCTGTCGATGCACGAGCTCTTTATCTTTTACTTAGCTCTGCGCCTCAATCGCGGCACTGAATACATTACAATTTTACTCCCCCCCCCCCTTAGACTTAAAAATAAATCCACCACTGACTGGGGGCCAAGTTAAAGTGATTTCGAACGTATAAATCGATTTGGGGAATTATAAGTCCAGTTTGAAATTTTTAGAGAAATTTTAACTATAAGTTAATAGTTGACTTTGCCTACTAGGTACAATCATAAACCTAATTCGTAGGTACGTCATTGCATTCGTTTAATGGAAAATTACTAGCTTTATAATAGTTAAAGATTCTCATACGTCATTGGTATTTAGTATTTACGTATACTTTACCTACATAATTTAAGTAAAAAAAAAAAAAAATACAAAACATTGGTGCATAGTTTTTTTTTTTTTATGCAATATATTTGTAAATAATTAATAATGTATCTGGACGAAATTAAAAGGTACATAATTTGAATAAATTATTTGTTTAATCTTATTCTGAGTTCTTAAAACGATATTAACTCATGATTAAATTATGATAAAAGTAGACAAATAATAGAGTCTCAGTAGTGGTCTCTGGTTTCTATCAATGAAAGATAAATAAACTTTTGGTTCATTTTTATTTTATTACTAGAAAGTAGGTGTATACAAAAACGTTCTAGGATAATGGGGACGGATGCAGGCACTGTTATAGGTGATTTAATGTATACCTGCAAGCGACGAAAAACCGTTGCTTACGAAATAAACGATTCTGAACGGAGTTTAGTTGTTAGTGATGTTTGGTCAACAAGGTGTATGTCATTTTATAGTTAAATAATTACATAGGCTTGATATATTTTCTTTAATAATATTTGTTTTATGTTGTACCGATTTTCCCGATATTCCTACTTTTCCCCCGGTTTTCCCATGGTCTTTCACATTTGTTGGGAAAACTCCCGAGAAAAGCGAAAAATGACTTCCCTAAAGTATTTTCCCTCTCCGATTTCAGAAAAGGTGCTACACTTAAAAATCGGAGCAAGATATTTGGTAGGAAGTAAAGTTGTTAGTAGAAAAAAAACAATAAAAAAATAAACATCTTTGTAAAACCATGAACTTCTTCTCTCAACTCAGAATTCAAAAAAAAAATTAATAGGTTCTTGGAGACAGTTACGACTTGTTGGCTTTACGAGAAAATTACGCTAGGTAGGCATAACAATTTAAAAAAAATGAACAATTAATCTATGCCCGGTAATTTAATGACCAATGTTACCTATTACACTATTGTCCATAATATTATTACATATAAAATGATAAAAATAATATATTATATAGTAAACTAGAATTTAAGGCGAATGAAAAAAAAAACCACATACCTCACGGAAACTCAATTTTCCATCGCCGTCTTCGTCTGCGTCCCGGATGAGCCGTACGATCGCCGAATGAGTCCATGGCACACCGCGCACCATCATCATGCCTTTAAGATCCTCGACGTTTAAATATCCATCGTTGTCCGTGTCATACCTATATCGTAAACACGCACTGATATTTATTAACTTTATCGAGAATAAAAAAAAAAAAACCGACTCTTGGTTTAGGTGCATAGATAGTGAGTGATATTAGAGGATATTCTGCGGGTGCAAAGAATATGACAAACAACTGTATACTATCAAAGTTTTCACGAGTTATCGGTTTTTGTTCAATATAAACGTGTAATATTAAGGCTTACGAGTAGTATTATCATTAATCAGAATTACAATTATTATTGATTGATAATCAATAACAATTTTTTTTTTTAGATTTACAACTCAATGAAGTATGATTCAACATAATCAACCGTTTGTCCTGTGTTTGAGACTCCGAGTATAAATTTTGAAGACACAAATATGAAAATTATCAAATGTTCTCAGTTTTCGATAATATTATAGATATTCTATATTCGATAATAAAGAACGGGGTAGGCGCCTACATCATTGAGTTTACGCGATACGTTCCATATTATCAACGGGTACCCGCTCGGCACGAAAACCTAAACCAAGGAACTGTGCTAAACGAAAACCTAAAACCTAGAGGTTAAAAATCCACGCCGGTTTAGACAAAACTGCGGGCGGTTAAAATGGAAAAACCACGACAGGAAGGTCACAGGAATCGAAAATTACCTATTCGGGTAAAACTCTTATCTAGCGATAATAATGCGAAAATCGCCTACGATCATTTGATCGTAATTTTGATCAAATAGTAAAGCGCTCAGGTGACTGATTCCCGTTAAACGATTGTTTTTTTTTTTTTTTTTTTTACTCCATAAATTATTATTCAAATATCACGTGTTATGTATTACGGGTGTACGGCTAACACAAAAACAAATTATATTACTCACCTCGAGAATGTCTTTTCGTAACGTTTGATCAGATTCGGCGACAATTCTGGGAATTCGTTTAAAATATGTTGCCGTTCTTTGAACGAGAGACTAGAAAACATTTTCAATTTTCTTGTAATATTTTGATATAACGTATAAGTTTATATATACATATATAATCGAACGGACGGGTGGTTATATTATAACCAGTGAAAAAAAATTGGATGTTGAATTTTAAATTACCGTACAGTAATTAATACAACATGAATACGAAAAAAAGCTGCAGAAAAGCGTACGGTTTCCATATAAAAATAGAAGATGACGATTATTTCCGATCGGTCTGTCTGGTTTTACACGTGTCTGTCGAACAAACAACTGATGACCGTTTGGACGATCACGGTGCTATTTAAATACTATTGTCGTAATGCGTGTCCCGGAAACGTACGGACATATCCGTGACCACAGAAAATCGCCATTAGGAATAATCCCATTGAAATTCTATATTTGATTATTTTTTTCAGTAAAATCATGTTGTTTTTCATCGTCGTCCTCGGCCTTGTGTCGGCGATCAAAAGAGTTTCACGGGGACAAATAACGCGCAAAGGTCGATTGATGATTTTTTTTTTTTTTTAATTTCATATTGACAATATCCATTTAATCGAATAATAAATAATGCCGAGTACATCGTTAATAAACACGAATTGAACTCCGTAAATTTGCTAAATTTGAACAATAATTATTTCTGTTAATTTCGATTTTGTTTTTTATTTTTGTAATTCGATTAGAAGTGTCGTGGGAATTTGCACATAATACTGATAGTATTCTTTTCTAGATGTGTTAATATTTTAAAAATATTCAATATTTCAAAACAATTTTTATTTATAGTTATTTATAATCGTTTTAAATTGTTAAATTTTTATTCGGTTTTATGTGGATACAATTGTTTTAGCCCAATAAAAATACTGGCAAATATAACAAGAGGTTTATCACATTAAGTTATATTTAGTCATAAAAAAAAAATCAAATAAATTAAACATAATTAAATAATTTGTTTATTTATAAGCGTTTTACGTTTAAATTTTAATGAAAATCGTAAAAATTACAGCATTTTAAAACATGTTAAACCGAATTTCGTTCAGAATCATTTTTCGTCAGCAATGATTTATCGTTATATACAGAATACAAACTGAATAATTACCCTGCATATCTTACTACCCCGAATTTCTAATTACAAGTTACAACAGTGGCCTACTTACTATAACACTATCGTGTACGATGTGTATAACACGACGATGTACGAAACACTTGCAATAAACTGTAATTTTATTTTTTACTGCTTATTTGTTTAGATCCTAAACCGAAGTGAAGCGGGACTTTCGACGGCACTTGCAGTGTTTAAAATGTCAGGTAGTATTAACAGCTTTCGAAAAAGTAAAAAGATAAAAAACTCCTTACAGAATCCATTTCCGTAAGTCTTAAAAATATTTTTCATTATTTTTACAATCAAAAATGTTGTATACGTATATATAGTTAGTAATAAAAAAATAGTATTTTAATAATAGCTAATTTCACTATAGTTTTTTCGATTTTGCTTCAACTAGAAAAATTAACGTGGAATACATTTACATAGGTAGATACTTATCGACCAATACACAATTTTATAGTATTCACGTGTTCGACAACAGTCTGATTATTGATAAAATAAATCGAGCTGATTTCACTAGACTTTTAAAACACGTTTTAACACTTTTTGTCAGACAATTTCCGTATATGTCAACTCATTTTACTTTCAATTCAAATATGAATATCATACAGTTACCGGCGAGTTTAAATACTCTGCCACTGCATTACCTAATGTATTAGTAAATTAGTATTATTACAATATTTACGGGAGAAATAAAATATATAAAAAAAAAAAAAAAAAATTACTGTTATTATAAAACTTACTAATTGTCCCGTACGAGGTTTTTTTTTTGTTTTACTTGTATTTATTTTTGAATGAAAACAAATAGGGAAAGTGGGTAGTCCCCCTATTTGGCTGTCTTGCCCGGCGTTGGCATCACCACAGGGACCATTACAACTAATTAACTTAATAACTGATTTGAGAATTTTGGCAATAACAACACGTTAGTTACCATAGATACCATAAATACGTTTTGACCAACCTTTTAATTTTTTTATTTCATTTCATCCATGTTACTTAGATTATACAAATAAATAATAATACCTAAAAACTGATTTTCGTGGGATGGTTTTTAATAGGGGGTGGATGTCAATAGCCTGTAGCCTACCTCGATAAATGGACTATTCAACACTAAAAGGATTTTTCAATTCGAATCAGTAGTTTTTGAGATTTATGCGGATCAACAATCAAACACTGTCTCATTATATAATGGTATATGAGTATGAGTAAATTATAATGATTCTTTCTTTTTGATGAATATGATATGAAATTAATTTAACAATTCCTATATTTGTATGGTTTGTAAAACATCTGAACGCCGCCGGGTTACGACTGAGTTTTGTAATAGAAACAGAACGCATGATGATAATACAAATTGACATTGTTATTATTATATATCTTTTAATTTATCTCTTGTTAAAATAACGAAACACTTTTATTCTGAAATAATTGGTATTATTTTTTTTATCAGCGACTTAACAAATAGTGGAATACTAAAATATTTTATGACGCGTGACCTTAATATTGTTTACGATATTATTGTCGGGACATTTTTCTTGTAATGAAATTTATGACTGCATTATTAACCCACTATATTTGAATACAATATTTTGGACAGTTATGAATGGTAATTGTTTATCTATATACATAAAAAGACTTCCTAGGATAATGGAGACGGGTGCAGCCACTGTTATGAGTAATTTTCTTTTTTGACCACTAAATAAGAATCTTAATGAACCTCCTGTTAAATTTTTAAGCATTACTGTTAAGTTTAACAATTTTACCACAGAGTACCTACTTAATAAATATACGTACACAACTCGCAAAATTAAAATGTAAATAAATAGCTCAAAAACGGTTTAAATTTTTTTAAAATTTTACTACGTCTAGAAAATACAAATATAAATTTTCTGTTCCAATTTTAAGTATACGAATATTTTAAACTGGATTTCAACAAAAATATTTTAATTCGTTTAAAAAGCCCTGAAATAGCCCAAATGTTTCGAAAATTTTACCATACTTAAAAAAGAAAAATATAAGTTTTCTATCGAAAATTTAAGTCTCTAAGAATATTTTAAACTGAATTACAACAAATGAAAAATTTGAAAAATAATAAAAGCATTCATTTTTGTAAATTTTCGTTTTTTTTATGTTTTATTCTGGTTTTTCCCAGATATTATTTAAACCATTTGGAAAATCAAAAAAATGATCTCCAAATATTACCATCTGGAAAACATTCTTTTTTTAGAAATGATGCCGCGCGTATATATCTGAGCAAAATCACTGGTAGAATTTTTGTACACAGAATAATAAAGAAAAGAATAAACATCTTAGTAAAACTAATACATTTTTCGCCACACTCAGAATCTTAAATAGTTACTTTTAATAGAGTATTAATAGTAGAAAATATAGTTACTATTCGTAATGTACAATAATTTGTATTATGTGTACAAATATATGAATTGTACGTATTACACGCTGGACATGATTTTCATCCTTGTTACTAGATTGCCTCAAAACACACAGTTTAGTGAAAATTCACAGTTAAAATGGTTATTATTGAAGATTTAATTTTAATGACTGGCAGTTTGTTTTATCTGGAGCTTGCAAATTGGTATCTTAAAGTGATATTAAATCGCATTAAATTGCGTCAGACATCAGAAAATAATTGTATGGTAGTTTAGCAACAGGTATCTATCTGAAAAAAAACTGACACGTCATTTGGTATTGTGTCTGTTTTGAATAATATCAAACTAAATATCGTAAACGCCACGAAGCGAAATAATCGTTAAGATTGTGGCCACTGACGTATAAAACAAAATACCGAGCGAATTCATTGACTACTGCCGCAAACCGAAATGTGGCAGTTTTTTTTTCGTCCGCGTTTCAAATATAAATGAGGTAATATTGATTTATTGTGGTCGGCTAAGAAAGTCTATAACTACGCAATAAAGCCACCACATTTCAAAACGTGGCAGTATTATTATTGTTATAAAGGTTTCGTCGATACAGATTACTAAACAAATATTTTTAAATAATGTTTTTTTAAAAAAAATACAAAAATTACGCATAAAGAATCTCATTGATTCCGTTCGTGAAAACACAGAAGTATACGAGATGCTGTAAAGTGTTTCGTAAGAGAAATAGCTGAAACCTTAACGCTGAATCCCGAAAACGATAATTATCGAAAGATCAAAAAAATAATATAATTGAAAAAATTTAAAAAGGTGAAAAATTTTACGAAAAAAAATTACATAATACTGTGTAGGTTTAGTATTGAAATTTGAAAGTGGCAGAAACGGAGCTGATGAAACAAGACTTCCTATGATAAATAAAATTAAAATAACAAACTTAAAAAAGACTCCTTAGGATGGGTGACATGTGCAGTCATTGTTATAAATAATTTAATGTATACCTGTAAGCAACGATAAACCATTGCTAACGAAAAAAACGATTCTGAACGAGTTCAGTTTATAGTGATGCTTGGTCATCAATATAATGCAATATGTCGTATTAAAGTGAAATAATTAGATAGGCATAGATATTTTCTTTAATAATATTTGTTTAATGTACCGATTTTTTCACGTTTTTCCCGTGTTTTTCTCCGGTTTTTTCATATTTGCTAGGAAAACTATCTTCAAAAAATCGAAAAATAACCTCTACAAAGTACCTTCCTAGTCAGATTTTGTTTTTGGAAAAATTGCCATCATTATAAATCGGAGCAAAATTACCTGTAGAAAAGTTGTCCACAAAAAAAAAAAAAAAAAAAATCCTAATATTATACTAATATATTTCGTACATTTTCCCCTTGTGAAATTCGTATTGTTATACGTTCGAATTGGGACCGGACCATTATGCCCATACCCCACATTAGGCGGCTGCCCACATTAACCGGTGGCCACATTACGGGGAATCTACTGTGTTATCATTTTTGTATAGTTTTCACAGAGGCTAGGAAAAAAGCCGGGCAACTTCGCACGTAGGTGCGACCGGGATCAGTACACTTTCCCGACATTCAATTGCTCGACATCATTAGCACGACAATGCATTTCACATATTTTTAATGTACCTACGTAATACCATTGAATATAAATGCTATAGACCAAAGGTTCTTAAAATATGGGCCGCGTCATAATATATTTATCATACACATTTGTGAATATATTATTGTGGGTCGCCCGAATTTGAATTGTTTCTAAAATGGGCCGTACCATAAAATGTTCGAGAGCCTCTGCTAGAGATTGCTCACTGGCCGGTTTATCCGCGGCGAACAATACCACTCTCAGTAGATAGCGATAAGACAAATTATTATCGATCGTCAGTTCATATTGTTCGATTCGGCCGTTTGTCAAGTGACGAGAAACGGGTTTGTAATCGTTACCCGCGTGGTCGCGTATTATTATTGGTGGGCATCATTATTTATCAGTTGTTACCACCCGGCACCCGCATTCAGCAATCTGCCGTTCCGGCAATGAAATATGGTCAGTTGATAAAATATACTACGTAATTGCCTATCAAAATTAAACGCGTATTCGTTTCAATAACTAGCGATTTTTTTTTTTTTTTTTTTTTTTTATACGTATACGTAAATATATATTTATTTTATTTTATTTTATTTATTTATTTATTTATTTATTCATGGCGACAATAACGTAATTTTACTTAACATAAAATATTAAATATAAATTATAAATAAATGTATACATTTGCAATAATTATAACTCAATCAATATTGCGGCACTCCCGAAAATCAGAGCTTGTGCTGGCAGTGCGAGTTCATAGAAGGAAAGAAATGTAAAGTAAGAACACAAATGATAATTAAAAATAAAAATTACAATTACAAAGAGCCAGAATAAGGAAACTTAATAAAACTAGACACAATTAATGGAATAGAGCGTCAATGAGGCATCAAATTTAATAACAAGAGGCCAATAAAGAAAAACAAGTGAAATAAAATAATTTTTTAATTATTCATTCATTATTCATTTACAGACTAGACGAGATGGTATTATATTGAATCTCGTAGAATTAAGCCTTTTATTTGTTCGAAGAAAGATTTAAGATTTAGTTAGTTCAAGTGTTCAAATTATATTACGACCAGACGTAGGAGAACGGTGTTGAAGTAGGTATAGGTAATATCGACTCGATATTAAAAATATGAAGTTCAGAAAATATTCTAAGTTCAAAACATTTAAAATTCGCATAAATAGTCATTCTAAGTCAAATAAATATAATTAACTAATAAACACGAGTTCAGATATTCATAAAATAGAGTGATGCGAAGTTGGTCGCAATAAATCGCGGTGGCAGGCCCGAATTAAGGGAGGGGCAGAGGGGGTCATGGCCCCAGGCTCCTGGATATCGTAATATTGTGGGCTTCTGGCCTGGTTGGTAGTACTGTATTTAGTCTTGTATGTAGTACTGTATTTACGTCTTGCAGTTAATCCATCTACATTTTACTCATCGGCTGGTACGTGACGTATCGTACAACGACAGTGTATGATTTTACAGTTAGAGGTTTTAGGACTGAGTTGTGCCCCTGGATACTTACGTATTGCAAGAGTCAGTACGTTCACAGCACTAGGTAATTTCGCGAACCGGATTTGGTTATTCGGCTCGTTCAATAATCGTTCGGCACCGCACGCGGTATTGTCCTGTCCTACTCTGGGCTCATCCGTGATTATCTATGAAGAGCGTTTTTACAATTGCTTAAAAATTTAAAATACTTTAAAAAACTGGTAAAATATAATTTCATATAGTTGAAACAATTAAATTACATTTTTTTTTTTTTTTAAAGTTATAATATTATTAGATATACCTAAGTAAAATTAAATTACGTAAATGAGCTTTGGCACTCTGGCACATATAAACTTAATACAGTTATAATATTTAATAAATTTAAATACTAACTGACATTATAACGAAAATTTAGGTACATACTTATATGACAACTAACAATAAAATAATAATATAATATAAGAGGGATCGTCTTTATCGTTTATTTTGTAACACTTGTCTGTATTCTGTGCAACTCGTTTTATATTTATCATATTTTCTACTTTGCATTGTCTGAAGAATTTCGTTTAAAATAGCAATAATATAAATAAAATGATTATGATAAATTTAATTCTGGAGATGGGGATATTTTTTATAAATTTTAGGTAAATCGTTTTCCTTAAATTGTAATATAATTTTTTTTTCGCATTTGATATTTGGAAATAATTTTTTAAATAAATTTAAACAGATTGCAACCATATCTAAAAAGTTTATCTGATGAAATTTCGAGGCTTTGTGTGGATTCAATGTTGTTGAACATTTTATTGAGTATTAAAATTAGTGATAGATCATTTAGATGATATTCATATTGTTTTTAGATAGATCACAATACCATATATGCATACAAATTTGTTCCAGCACTTTTTCGCTAAATATCCTGCAAAATAAACTATTGAACATGATTCCAATGATGGTTTCTCGTGTCTAATAATCGCAATTTTTTGATACGATATCTGACTGGAAAGGTACTTTAAGGAAATAATTTTTTAATTGTCACAAGAGTTTTCTCAGCAAATGTGAAAAATTGGGAAAAACGTAGAAAAAGCGGGAAAATCGGTACGATATTAAACAAATATTATTAAAGAAAATACATGAAGCTTATTTAATTATTTTATCATAATATGATATACATATTGTCGACAAAGCATCACTGTCGATTGAATTCCGCTCAGAATCGTTTTTACGATTAACTAATCATTGCTTATAGATACAAATTAATTTTTTCTCTATATCCTACATCGCCAACTTCTGACCAACAACAGCGGCTGTACCCATCGTGTGAAGTGTGACAGTCATTTTTTTTTTATTATTACATTTTCGTTTTATTTTATCTTTACTTAGTGAATGCAAAATATCTAATAATCGTCTAATCAATTACTTACCTAGTTACTCTCCTATTTAATATCATGTTCTATGTTTGACTTTAAGTAACATGTTATTTTTTCACTTCCCTGTGAAAATAGAAAATCTATGTTTTATGAGGCATTATTCGATATTGTATTTTCAAATTTATGACTGATACTGTTATTATTAAAGTTTGTTTTTAACATTTAAGTCTTAAAATACTTGAAGTTTTGTTTTGTTGGAAATAATTGTTTCATAGTCAATTTTGATAAGTACCGTAAACAAACAAGAACAATTTTTTCACGGTGCATGTTAAAAATCGAAACATTTTTTTTGTACGTTTTCAATCCTAAGATGATGCGCTAGCAAAACACGAGGGATCCGTGGCAGGCAATAATGTGCCGAAGAATAAGTTCTCAATGATCCAACAGCTCACCGTGTAACGTGCATCGTATACCTACTTTCCTTTAACTTTCATTTTTTTCTTTTATTTTTTACCATTGGCAATTTATTGTAATCTTAATACTAAAACAGCTTCTTTCCCTACAATCCTACCGGAACTATAATTAGTATTGTGTTTTCTTTATTTTGATGAAATATACAGCTAATTATAACCCATTCTTATTTGATCCACCATCTGAAGTATACATTAAAAGTTTATAAGCTCTAAAAATGTGTTGTTAAAAAAATAACGCGGTATGGCTCATGAGTCACTGATTAAATGTTACCCCTAATCAGTGGATATGCAGCAGGCCCTACAAAAAAGCCAAACTGTTATAATTTGTTTACAAAAATATATTTAAAAGTGAAATATATATGCAGAAAATAGCAATTACTACAAAAAATAAGCGATAGTTTAATAAAATATGTCTAGTCTATTGTTTTTGGAATCTAAAATATGAATTATTTTATTAGTAATTATTAATAAGATTAAGACCCTCTTCCACCGGGTCTGTGAGACATTAAACATTTCAGTACTCCCCACCCCCCTCTTTCTGAAGTTTAGGTCAAGTTATGCTTATGTTTGGTACCGACATAAAACCGATGGTTACATTGCATTTGAATGTATGAACGACCAGAGATTAGTCCTGAACTATGCCAGATGGCGTGGTTTTTGATAGTGGTGGATGCTAGGTTGGATAGGCCTGTTTTTTTTTTTTTTATGGATTCGCCGAGGCCCATTCAAGGAGTCTGAGATTAGTGCCGATGGCTACATGTATAAAATCCTACACGAATGACCTTTATATCTTAATTTAGAGCATAGTATATAATCAATAGTGCTTTGAATCTGTAGGAAAGTGCATTTTTTAGCTAATTGTGAAACTTAGCTTTCTAAATACATGAATTGAATTACGTAACAGCAAATTCATTTATGAAACTTGTATTTTGCATTTTTTTTGTATTTTTTGACATTTTTAATTTTTAACGTCAATTTTTGGACCTCTTAAGTCATATTTTCCTTTTTAGTTTGTAGTTTTTACACAGGCTGTATAGAAATCGAATTTATATTTTACACAAGCCATGTACGAGTAAGGTAAGGATTCGATAATATAAGGCAATATTGCTTAAATTAGTTATTTCTGGGCTTGCAATATCGATGTATCGATATCAGTAATATCAGTAATATCAAAATAAATACAAAAATTTAATTAAAAATCATTTTAAGTGCATTTTATATTGTATTCTTTGAGATTTTAAATGCATATTTTATTGCATTTTTTGTGCATTTTTAAGGTTCATTTCATTTTATTAAATTCACAACCATAGTAATCACTGCAATCTCCCACACATGTCCTTTTAACATGTGGCTTAAAAAATATTACGGTATAATCTCCTAGGTAACGTCTATTGCATGTTAAATCGAATTACAGGGGGTCCTGGGCCGTATACAGTCTCCTTAGCCTTCCACTTCAATCCGACTCTGTATAACCCGATTCGCATAATATTTAAATTTTTCAATAATATTGTGAACGCACGAAAGAAAACGATTTGAAGAAAAAAAATCGCCACATATATTTTATAGTAAAACAATAATTTCGTAACGATCGAATAATCATAATCAATCAAACACAATTTACACACTTATACATTAGTAATAATAATAATAATAATAATAATAATAATAATAATAATAATAATGATAATAATAATAGTAATAATATTAAATGAATTATAGTATAAGTAATATGTAATAATAGTTGTAATAGTAATCAACTTTATATATTATTATTATATTGAATAAAACGAACAAACTTTGATCGACGTAATATTTACGTAATTTTTTATTATTTGTATTATTATTATTTTTTTTTTTGGTTTATTTGTGTAATATAATTTTTATATTATTTAGTTCTAAATAGATATGATAGAGGTATATAATTATTATAATATTATACTTATATGTTATATGCATATTAAATATTATAGTATATAAACACACACGGATATAATAGTATATTATATTTTATTAAATTATAATAATATGTAGTAAATATATTATAATTCGATCGAATACAAATCTATAATGTTATAATCGAAAGAAAAATAACGTAATAATTATATAATTATAGTAATATATTGTTAATGTAATAAAACTTAAACAGAACATTGGCATCTTTTATGTGCGAAAACGCTATACCTAACTAATAATATAGTATTATTGCTATTATTTATTTATTTATTTATTTTTTTTTTTGATAATGCTTATATTCTAAATATTGTTTAATTTTTTTATGATTATATAATATATAAGTAGCGACAACGTGAATAAAAACAACTGTTTGCTAATCATATGATAGTATTATGTAAATTATTATAAATCAATAAACATTGCTAATAATCTTAAAACGAAAATATTATTATTACTATATAAAATAATGTCATGCTAATATTAATATTATACTCGACGGTAAAAAGATAATAATATTATAATTTTATTCTTGAATATTATTATATTAAATAGGTTATCGTAATAGTATTATACACACAAATCGAAAATCGGAATAGTACTTAATAAATAATTAATAATAATATAATATTAAAATTTTGATTTGAAATTGGAAAAAAAAAAAAACACAACAACACGATATTCGCTATATTTTAATAATATATAATAATGTTAAAGTCAACGTTAAAACACTAGATTAATGAGGACGGGGGTAGGGGTTCGGTAGGGCGGCCAATAATTTAACCGAAGTCGGTAATACGGTATTACAATGGTACGTACAGTGAAACATAACAGCCGCTTTGAAATATCATGCATGTATAATATCGTAAACGCAATATGGTTTTTTTAAAAAAATGGAGTTTTTGTTGTAAAAACCTTTGATGAATTTATTGAATTGTTTGGTTCGATGAGATAATCGTGATTGCGCGTTATCGGTACGGGCAAGGCAGTCAACGGCACTGCAGACGGAATAACGTAAAAGATTACTCGAATTTTAAATAAAGGAAACACAGCAAAAAAAAAAAAAAATCCGATAAAACAGTTAGAGGCGCGACTGTTGCAGTGTGTGTGTGTGTATGTGTGTGTGCGCGTGTTTATGAAACGGAAACGAAAAATCTTTATAACATTATGCGCGCAACGACTAAAATTTTAAAATAACACGTACGTTGTATCGCATTGAAACGTCCGCTGTAGACTCTGAACAATCACTACGGGTAACTCCTTATCATCGTTATAACAACAATTATTAGTTACTCATACGTATATTTATATATACATATATTTTAATATAATATTATTATATGTACACACGCGTTAATATTAGGTCTATGGTACTGTGTGTCTAAACGAAATGTCGTATAATGTTGTTGTTGTAGTATATATGGAAAAAAAACGTCCAAACTAAATTTTTTTTTTTTTTTTCAACGTAATATTTTTATTTTTTTTTTTCCCCCCCCCCATTAAATTTCCACGCCACAATATAATATTATAGCCGCCGTGTTACGTCATGATAATGCACTGTACGTCCGTCGCGTACACTGGCTGACCAATGGACTGCGCTCTCCTATCGACTTTACCCTGCCTCCCCAAACACGCCCGCCGTGGTGGTTCCCAGCCAACATAACGCAACAGGTGTCGTTGATGACGTTGTTATTTTTTATATTTTTTTCACATTTTCTTTTAGCCGGTGTTGTTTTCCGAATATTTCAACATGCAAGGCCGATTATCGTCGCGAATATTTCAAACAACGGTATAATATTATAATTTTTCGGGTCAATAAAAAAAAAAAAAACGCGCGCGATCGTCGAATAATAATTGACGGGCCGTTTCTTTTCCCACGGCCCCGGCTCGTTTCGAACACATTTTTTTTTCCGATCTCCGAGCGCATTTATCATCAGTTCTACTACTGCGTTTAGGCCCGTGCTTTCAGTTTATTATCAAGCGGCGAAATGTCGGATTATGAACACGCGCAGTATTCGTATCGCGGCCAGACATAATTATCCGGACCGCGGTCACGACGAGCCGACAGATGGGTAAGCGATGAGAACTACCTGCGATGTGCGCAGATATTACAAAATATCGAATTTCGCCCCCTCCCCCCCTTCCCCCCCGGCGATTACACATCGCTCCCGTTTTCCCTTTCGAGTGCAGTCCATTTTCACGGCAGACACGTCTGCGGTTTGCCGTCGGTCGGTTCGTTGGCGTGACGACGACG
Source organism: Cinara cedri (assembly GCA_902439185.1). Classification (NCBI taxonomy): domain Eukaryota; kingdom Metazoa; phylum Arthropoda; class Insecta; order Hemiptera; family Aphididae; genus Cinara; species Cinara cedri. The sequence continues at coordinate 583,561 of CABPRJ010002384.1, read as the reverse complement.
GCGGCGGCGCTGGTGGCGGCGTGTCACCAACGCGAGTCGAACGTGAATATTTTTGATAGAGTGTTTTTCGAATTTTCAATAATATTATCGTATAAACAATAACAACAACAACAATACAATTACCTAACTACACGTCTCGTGTTATCATACCTAGCCATTTAATAATAATAATAATAATAATATCATGATCAAATAAATTATGATATCCAAACGCGTATATCATATTACATTGTTATCGATTGAAAAACTTAATGGTTTTTTTTTTTTTATATAATTTTGTTTTCTTATAAAATTACAACAATATATTATTACTGCCGGTTTGTCGGCGAGGAACCAGCAATGTTGCGGTACTTTGGTAGATACTAAACTATAGTACAATATTATATTATACAATATTAAAACAATAAAAAATTAAAACGGATACAATATACATATAATTATAATTATGTTATAATTATCGTACGGTTTTACGCGGTGGGTTTAATAATTAATTGGGCGTGTATTAACAAGGATTGTATTGTTATGAAATGTTGCGTAAAAGACGCAAAACAGATTAATAATCTACGGGTATTGTGCATTAAAATTATCGTATTAAAATAATAAAGGCGCCCCGATGATCGTCCCGTGGAATGTTTTAATTGTACACGTATTTGCCGAAATCCGTAACTCGAGTTGCTCGTCGTCGTAAAACGGTAATAATGTTATTATGTTACACGAAACACTCGTACGCAACGTGATGTCCGGTATCAAACATGCATATTATACTGCATGTTGTATTGGTAAAATCGGCGAGGAACTCTGTTCGATGGGGGGTAATTTTGGAAAAAAACCGATTCGAAATCACGGTTTTTTTTTTTTTTTTTTTTTTAACTAATTGACAACTTTTTTTTTATTGTTTAGTACGAAATAAATAATAATAATAATAATAATAATCATAAAAAGAAATCCGACGAATAAAAAAACTAAATATCCGGTACAGTATAGGTGTATGGTAAAAACGATCGGTGAAAACTGAACGGGTGAATAACCGCACGGTAACATTGCGATTCGAAAAAGTCTAAGAAATGTATACGATATTAATATGTATGTGTATATAATGTTAATAAGATGTTATAATATTGTCACGTTAGAACCGCATTACTATATTTCATTAGAAGAAAAAAAAAAAAATTAAATGAAAAAAAAAAAAACCCCGAGTGTTAAAACAATAAAAAGGCCCGGGTAAAGATAATTTTGTTGAGAGAGGCGAAATCCTCGTGAAACGTTCACATTATTATTATTATTATTATTTTTTTTTTTTTGCAGGAAGTCATCATTAATAAAAAGAAAAAAAAACATTAACAATAATAATAATGATAATAATAATAATAATAATAATCATAATGAAAGTAATAATAATAATGATAATAATAATAATAATAATAATAATAATAATAATAATAATAATAATAATAATAATAATAATGGCGATAATATTTCAATATCGGGTAATAATAATATTTTATAATATAATAGGAGACTATTATGCGTTTAACGTGGAAAATAGTAAATGCGAAAAAAAAAACAAAAATAAAACCCCCTAGGTATAGTATTTTATATCATTATTATAATATCTTTGTGGAATACACGTTAATAATATTTTATTTCGGTATTTGTTTTTAAACGCAGCTTTCCTGTTGGTTGGACATCAACGGCGTGCGGACAGTGACGATTTCTCGGCGATGATGGTACGGCGGTAACCGGGACGATACCGCTGCGGTTGTCGACATGCCGTGGTGTTGCAGTTCCGGCCTGTAACCGTTGTTGCTGTAACCGGTGCCCACGACCCCGGCGGCCTGTAACAATAACGCGTGCTACATTATGGACGGAATTGTAATATAAACGCGAGAAATGACGACGAACCGCAAAGGCGTTCGAACGCGGTCAGTCATTTCTCATTCTTATAAACCGACTATCGAGTTTAAATTATTAGTATTAAATTAAAGTATTATATTAACTCGTCGTCCTATATGCACGCGAAACGACTAAAATCGACGCGGAAAAGCTCAGCAGTGTTTGAAAGCTGATCATGTTGCTGAACGAAATGAAAAGTAGGAGAACAAGCTGAACGGGTCGTGAATGTGTGTTGAACATATGAAAAACGGTAACTATCGGGAAATTTACGAAATGGACACTAGAAAGCAAACACCGAGACCACTAAGGCCAAGACAGAGACAGCAGGGGAGGAGTGGTGGTGGTGGTTGTCTAAATGTACTAAACTAGACAAAAAAAAAAAATATTCCACTGCATTAGGTACCTGTAATAGAATACATAAAAAGTTTTAGATTATGAGTGAAACGAGGAATATATTGGTTTTTTTTTTTATCCTGTGTATACAATTTATACCAGGAACCTCTCTCCGATTTTCAAATGTAGCCTGTTTTCCGAAAGAACATTTTATCTAGTTGGTAATTTTTAAAATAATAATTGAAACGAAAAACGGAGAAAAATGACGAAAATGTTCATCTTTTCACCTACAACAGTGGCCATCCCATAGTGCGAAGCATCTTTATTTTTATTCAAGTTGTGTATATTTTTAATACGCTACGAGCCATCCAAGCAATTTCGATTGAATATTGAATATGTATTTTTTTTTTTTTTTTTTTTTAAAAAAACGCAAGCGAAGAGAAACATACCGTATGTCGATATTTTTTTTTATTTTACGTAATCGATTGCGTCCATTTAATTAAATAGGTACTAATTATAATGTCAAACAAAAACGATTTTCTAATTTGTGTTGGAAAAGGATACGCGATAATAGATTATAGGCACATCTAATAGGTACTTTTCGGGCGCATGGGTACCGCCAGAAATCGAGGCAATATATATATGTGTGTATCGCGCGAAACTTTTCAGTTTATAGGTAGGTACCAAACCGCAATGTTTATCGAAGTTTAGTTTTACCGACCAATTATGGTCGGGTTGCATATTATTTACTTATTCGTGATTAATTGAACAGATAGCGGCGGTCCGCCCGCGAAATAATAGTCGTTCCGGCGAGAATTAATGTCGATTATTTTCGTTTAAGTGTGTAACAAACAAAAAGCCGGACATGCCCGCACCCTACACATAGGCCGGCAGTCCACATTCGAATGTATGAAGTTTGAAAGGTAATTCAGGTCGTATAATATATTGTGAGCAAAGGTTAATCAATGTCATCAAACAAAACGGTTCTGAGCGGAGATCCATAAAGATCTGGTAGGTTTATGATATAATTAGCAAAGTTATCTATTGTAGCCGAGGTAATCCAAAAGTCAGTCAACAAAATATATAACCGTCGTAATCTGTTGTCATTTTTTTTTTTTTTTTTTTAATAACTGTCAAGAAACTAGAAACATCGTTCAAATAAAGTACGGCAGGTATATCGCCGAGCAAAAATCCGCGTCTTTTTAGGCCCGATATGAACGATTCAGCGTAGTTTTACTAACAAAAGCACAAAATCGAAAATAATGAAATCATTTTTGCTATAAAATTTCCCCGTTTTTTTTCTACATTGTGCGTATACAGAAAAAATTTGACGAGACTTTAAAAAATCAAGAGATGATGACGAAGACCGGTGCAATGTTTATATGCAAAGTGTGTAATAGATCGCTGTCCGATGTGAAGCCATTAAATGTATTTAGAAAGTGCAAAAGCACTTCATTATTATAATATAAAATACGGATAAAACATTATCTTTTATAATACATATTATAAAATTCAGTCGCGTGTTTAGGAGGGTGGGGAGGGGGAGGGAGCAGGTATGGAATAGAGAAATCATATCGAAATATCGTATAACTACATATAATCGGGGTAAAACATAAAAATTGTACATTTTTCATTAACTAATATAATATTTTTGTTGGTAATTTATATTTCAATATGACCAAACATATTATTGATTAATTTATCTACCATTTGAGAGCTCATGTAGTCTCCTTCATATAATAGTGGTTCAGATTAGTTTTGTTTGAAAAAAAAAAAAAATGTATACTCTACCCACGTTTAGGTTTTTTTGATTTATGATAATTAGATATATAAAAACACATAAATTGTACATTTTTCTGAATAAAGAACTTTGAATTTAAAAATAGATATTTATATAAATAGATATTAAAAAAAGACCAAGGGGAGATATATCTCCGTTATTACTTGTCTCCCTCCTTTGCCGTATATATGCCACTGTTAATATAAGTACACCAACCTATTACATAACTGATTATATTTTCTATTTCAGATTGATTTTTCTGGCAAAAAAAAATTTAATTGAAAAATAAGTAGTCGTATAAAAAAAAATTGGTATTAAAAAGGGTACAGAGATATACGTCACTGTTAATATAAGTTAATATAAGTACACGAATCAATAATAAATTGATTATATTTTCTATTGCAGATTGTTGCGAGATAACCAAAAAATATAATAATGAACATTCAAAAAATGACAAGATTAAGACCAGGGCCGGTATAGTGTTTACGTGTAGAGTGTGTAATAGATCGTTGACCGATGTGGAGCGATCAAAAGTCTTCAGAACGGTCAAAAGTACGTCATACTATTATAATAATATATTTAGTTACTAATACGTAAGTATTCAGTAGTTTATCCAGGAGGAGCAGGTATTGAGTGTGAAACAAAATTGCACGAAAATTCGAAAAATCACGGTGCACCGATTAGATATTATAATATATTCTTTTTTCAGAAAAGACACTATACTCGAAAATCGGAGAAAGACTTCTGAACGAAATGTTGTTTACAGACACGCAAATCAAATTTTATTAAAACAAATACATTTTTTGCCGCTCTCAGAAATTGAACGGAAAAAATTAAAACTTCAAGTCAGACTTCTGTTTAGGTGCCTACGCATTGTTTCAGAATTTTCGAAATCCGAGAAATTAACATATTTGTGAATTTGTATTGTTATTATTATTATTATTTTTTTTTTTTTGGTAAGGGTCGGATTTTGGCTTTCGGGCAGTAACGGGAAAATCCTTATAATAATCGCCGATACGTCGTATCACGACAATGTTATTATTTTCACGAAGAGGACACTTACGCGTCGAAGGGTGTTGACAACGGGACGCGAGCCAATAATACCACCGTCGACCGGAAGTGTCGGGTAGCCGGCTCGTTCGTCGTCCGATGATTCAGCAGCTTCCAAGTTTTTATCGTCATTATCATCGTCGTCGTCGTTCAATATCATCGGCTGTTGTTGGATAACGCGGTATCCGATGTTAACTCTGGTTCCACCTGCATACACATAATACATTATTATAAATTCATGAAAATAGCATACGTCCGTTGTGATATTTAAAAATGTACACGCAATTTTTCTCGAAAACAAAAAAAAAAAAAAGGATATCAACCATTACTATTTATACGAAATGTGAAAATGATTAATATTTTACTTAAAACCGTAAAGTGGAAAAACAGCGTGTCACTGCGGTTGTTGATTGCAACGGAGTGGACGCGTGATAACCACATAATATGCGCAGTCTTATAAACGTGCGACATAATCGATTTGCGTTCAGATGGGACAACTTTGTGCCGTTAATTTTATCATTAGAGTAAATTTAAATCATGTTCGATTTATTTTATCAAACTTAAAGACAAGAACATTGCAGTCTGCGCAACGTCGGTCCTGTTTTCGCGATGTTTTGATTTTAAAGCGAGATCTCAACATTATTAAACTGTGACATTTTATGCATTCTTTTCATTCTGTCTTTTAAAAAAACAAAGGATCGAAAAAATAACACAAGCGATGCACGGTGTTAATGTTTTAATTTTTGATGTTGATCCGGCCGAACGCAAATTGGCCGTGGCATACGTTTTGTAAGACGGAGACGACACGTCATGCGAGTATCACACGCCTGTAAACCACATACTGTACGTAATATAGTGTGTGCGTTTTCAAAATTTAATTAGATTGTACTGAAAACTAAATAAAAATCGACTCGAGCCCGTTTTCTCCGGAATCAAAAGATTGCATTACGTTGTATTGTGCGCACAGGCGTCTGGAGTGTTCGCAAAGTATCGTTTTTGTTATTACACCGCGAAAACGACAATAACATAACCGCCCAAGTACAATACCTAAGTTGCAGCGTGATTTTTTTTTATTAATTAACTATTTTCCCACTCGACAATTTCGTCGTATCCGAATTATCGGTGCGAATCGGTTCCCCGGTTGTAACGAAGGACATATTATCCGAATCGGTTTCTAGATTATTTCAAAAGCAATTACGACTTTCCTACCGATTTCGTACAGACTCAAAGATGTCTACACATTACCATTGATTGGATATATATCGCAATTAACGTGAACATACACTCAATGGTATTACCTACGCAAATGCAAACGCCACTTAATACGTAGGTACACACTACGCGGTTGTTAGTGGATTACTGAATGTTACAACAACGAGTAACGGAAACGTATTACGTTATAATATTATTGTACATCCGTACGTATTATTATAACGACGGGAAATAACGACGTAGCGTATTATTATTAAACGACATTATTCTCGTTTCGGCTTTTCCGAAAGTCTTGTTGTATCGGAAACCGATTCGGATGTCAATTATTAGCGGCGCGTGGGAACCGATTCGGACGCGGCCGACAGTAAATTTGTCTCCGTTCAGTAAAGATAAGAGACGCAAAAAAAAAAAAAAAACCGGGTTTTTTTTTTCTTCTGCGTATACGCACTTTTGCTTTTCGTGGGCGGTATCAGGTCGGGATTCTGGTCCGGGTCCAATGCGGCAGCGGCGTACTCGGCGTCGTCCGTTTTTTGCTTGCACACGGCTACGACCGCCGTCCCGCCGCCGACTCCGCCGCTCATGGCGCTTCCGGTCCCGGCACCGCCGGTGGAGTCTTGCCGGCGCTGGTTTCCGTGGCGGCGTGACCTCACGCGAAGTGCGCACATAATGCCCGCCGCGGCTATGGCCGACATGATGGTAACGGCGAACAGTCCGGCCACCACGGGGGTCAGCCGGAAACGATCGTTGGCGACTTCCGAAGTACCTGTATCATGTTATTACATTTTATTTAATAAACGCGGACGAAATCGACGGAAACGTTCATAACGTAATGCTATCGTAATAATTATTGTTGTGTATAGTAAAAATTAGCGCTGAGCAATACGCGTTGACCGATCCGAATTTCGAATCGAGACATTTTCAGTTCATATAATAATGACTACTGACCAGTGGTGGTACCGATTTGATAATGATCGATAACGTACAGTGTGCGGAATGCGATACAATATTTATGTATACAGCACTACTGAAAAACAGCATCGCATAAAAACTGATTTAAAAATAAATCCACCACTGCAGGTTTTACTAATACACATTTTGTGATTAATTAAAGAATTTTAGAAATAGATTTAGATAAGAAAAAAAAAATTGTAAATAAAATAAAATTATAATTGTTTTTAGCATTTTATGATCCGGATTGATATTCATAATCCCGATTGAATGTAACAGTCCTGATTAAGCGGATTATAACGTTTGTATTTTAATCCGAATCGATCCGGATTTGGTGAATTAGTAAAAATAGAATTTGGCCAATGGATGCAAAGTTTGATAACAGTTATATCCGGAAGGCAGAGAAGGATATTCGATAAGGGACTACCGGATGAAGTATAGGAACAGGCCTACAGTCCCGCATTCTGTAGAGTGTAAAACGAAAGTTATTTCCTCATTTCGGATGGGTAACGCACAAAAATTACTACCAAAACACCGCCGGAGTGGCGATATGAATTTATTAGTAAATCGGATACGCTCTCATCATGAGACAAACCGGGGTGAAGGCGGTCGAATGCGAAGCTGTAGTTTAAAAGGATTAGGGAAGTTTAGCATTGCACGGTTGGAGAAATATTGTCCGAGATGGGAGAAATATGAGACAAAAGCCATAGATGAGAGAGGGGAGTTGTTAGGTTCGTTACTTTTTGTCCAAAAATCTTACCGACGAAACGCGTAAATTACGTACGTAAACTCAGGAAACCGTGACGACAACACCGAAACTTGATAAAGTGATAACACATTATATTGTTTTATACCTATATAATAATATTGGAACGAGTTTAAAACGAAACGTTTTGCGAAAACGACTCCCTTTCACGTGTGGGCATCACACATAAGCAGCGCACGATTATACGAATCCGACACGTTATCGCAAACGCGTACTCACTTGTCGATCGATTTAAATAATATACAAAACTCGACGATCGAAAGTAGGTTAACTGCGAAAGTTTTCGAATGTCGAAGTACGTATATACATGCACGTTTCAACCCTCGAGGAAATTAGATACTTGGCGGTGGTGTTTGAATCGTGAACATTATACGTGAATAATCTTGACGTTATCATATTATTATAGTATTCTTATATTATAATAATATGCAAAAGATACGAATTCACGTGCTTGTGGATAGCGAATATTATTTTCAAACGCAAACGTTTATACATCCGAACGAATCGACAATCTCCCCTGTCTCCGCTGTCTCCAAAAGTACTATACTTCGTAAAAACGACAAGGGCGATTCATTTTTAAGCGTGTATGTGTTTGTGTGTGTGGTTTTTTAAAATAAACCTTTTGCATCGTGTCGTTTAGACAAAACGATGAGAAAGGGCGGAAGTGCTGGCGTATTTTTTTCTCGAGATCTTACCTGTGGGGGTAACGTTATCCCTACGTTTTTAAAATTATTACAGTAACAATCCGACAGAAAAACGCAATAGAACCCCCCCCCCCCCGGACGAAAACTTCTATTTTAAGGGATACATCTTTTTTGTCGTATGCAAATTTAGACGAGAAAAGTTCATACTGGAACTAAAATAGAAACTATTTATTTGAACTTCGGAAAAGCGTATAACGGTTTATAAAATCTTTAAATACACAATATAATATAACGACGTCATAAGGCATAAAACTACTTAGTTATTCCTCCAACCAACCAAGGATGATAGCAAACTGTTGAGAGGAAGAAAAATAATGAAGAGATGTTAACACCTCTTAAGCATTGCTTACGAAAAAAAGATTCTAAAGTTCAGTTGATAGTGATGTTTTGTCAACAATATATGTGTCATTTTATAGTGAAATAATTAAATGAGTTTTAGATATTTTCTTTAATAATATTTGTTTAATGTTGTACCTATTTTCCCAATTTCCCTACGTTTTTCTCGGTTTTTCACATTTGCTGGGAAAAATCTTGAGAAAATCAAAAAATGACCTCTTTAAAGTACTTTTCTGGTGAAATTTCTGTTTAGAAATATTGCTATAGTTAAAAGTTTGAGCAAAATCGCTGGTTGAAAAGTTGTGCATAGGAAAAATAAATCGTGATATTTTAGTAATATATTTCGTACGTTTTCCCGTTTCTTTTTCGCTTTTTAAATTTTGATGAGAAAAATCCTGAGAAAAGCTAAAAATGACCTCCCTAAATTACCTCCCCACATCGATTTCCTTTCAGTAAAAGTGCTTCACTTAGAAATCAGATAAAACAAAAATATATAAACACCCTTGTAAAACCGTATGCTTCTTCGGTCCACTCAGAATCTAAAATGAACGAACAAACTACAAACATAAAAGTTAGCAGAAGAAGTCTACAAAAGAAACATCCCATTATATACAACTTAACCAAACATTTCTTTTGATACACGGATGAACCTAAAATCTTCTTTGTTTTTTATTTATTTCGTTACGGTAATAGTAATATGAAATCATTATTTCTTCGACACTGGAATCGTCCGTGGGGTTAAAAAATGGTGACGCAGGTCCTATTTCCATAATCAAACAGTAAACAGAATAAACTAGTGATTTCGATCACTTTTTAGTGGGCTCGTGTGTGGATCTCAGTCACCAATGCGTTAGTTATTAGTTTATAGATAAGTTTTTAATACCACGAGTTTAACCAGTTTAGAGAGAGAACCAGTTTAGTTTATTTTGACTAGCTCCGTGTGTGGGGGGCCCTAATGTTATGGGCTGAAAACACGGTCGGTTTTATATTAACGTATTATTATGTTGTGTGTAACGCGAACACAATCACATAATATATTAATAATAATACGATCACGATGTTATAACAAATATTTTCATTTTACTCGAAAATAGAACCCGTGAAATATTATAATAGGTATAATAACAGCGTTACCGTATAAGAATTTTCTTACCCTCATACTTGCAGTTATTGTTTACGATGGCAAACTCATGAATTTAGATTCAAACTCGATTTCATCATATAGGAGGGTTATTTTTTTTTTTTTTTCAAATTTAAAACCCAATTATTTTATTTAAATTAAATTTAAACCCGTAGTACAATAATATTGCTGTACGAGAGAAATAATTATTATTTTAAATATTATAATATTATACCATCAACAATATTATGTTATAGATTTATTAATAAACGTCGCAGCGTTATGTGTCCTTGTCAATTTCAGTATAGTGTAACAATATGATTCTTATGTCCTTTAGTCATTTTTATTATTTTTTTGGTTATGTGATCAAAAGATCGCGGTATTCGATAGTTCGTTGCTAGTATTTTTTATGAACATTTTAGAAAAAAAAAAAACTGTAGTAAATCTAGAAACATTGTTCAAGTAATCGGATCATTTTAATCACCGAAAAAAAAAACACAAATGCCCACGTTACACTCAGAATCCAAATAATTAGTGACATAAATAGCGGGACACTTGAATGAACCTATAATTAAGTAATTAAAACATTACGTTGAGGGACACGAGTGTAACAAAATGTTTATTTGTGCGTACTGTAAAATGTTTGATATACGGAAACTGTACATAAATAACGTTGCGGAGTTATCGTTGTTGTTTGAATTAGCATAAAATTACCGAAGTTAGTAAAAGTTTAATAAAATCTTTATTATACAACTCCACGGTGAGTGCATTTTTTTTTCTCATAGTTATTGCACACGCGTATTAAGAACTTAAAAGATAAAATTAAATTTTTTGTAGAAACTTTCAAGGACTCCGTGTAGTCGTATGTGGTCGGTTATATTATAATGCAAGTAATATACACGTGTAAAAGTAAAAATAAGTACAATAACCGTTTGGTATAATTCCGTAAACATTTAATATCACGTATAATATCCGACAAAATGTAAAATATCGTACGAAACGAAATGGTTTTGTTATAACCGTGTCCGGCGCTATACTCTGTACGCATATTTCGGCGGTATAAAATTAAGAACAAACATTTTAAGGGGTAAAAAAATCGAAAGATGTTCAACAATTTTCCCGGATTTCAGTATTTTTGTTTAGATACTGAGTGGAGCGAATAAGCTTATGTTTTTACAATGATGTTTACCCGTTTATTATATTTGATTTATATGGATTATTAAATTCATGTTATTTTTAATGTAATACCTAGTTTATTTATCGTAGAATGAAAACGATCTGGCCGGAGATGAATAAAAAATATGGAACGAAAGCGACGGTCCGGAAGTAAATGTAATATTTTGTTTATTCCCGGACGACGAAAATCATCGAAGAAAATACAAGAATGTATACATTTTTTTTTTTTCTTAAGTAAAATATATAATATTAATTTATTGCTGGCATACAGCCAAATAAAATAGGTATAAGCGAGTAAAAATAAAAATGCAAACGAGGAAGGCAAAAAAAAAAAAAAAATAAAAATAAAATAAAATAAAAACCACTAGATTCGTTCTTTACTGCAGAAGTATAAAACCCTTTATCGGAATAAATAATAATATTTCGAAATATAACAAACAACATAATATTATCGTGTATTCCATCGGTTCGTATTTTCATAAAACAAATTTTGAAATGTATACAATATACATAAATATTACTTGTATAAAATATCATTCCACAACCCTTATAAGGTGCGCAATAGCCAGACGTTTCGTATATTCAGATCCGGGAAGTCGACGGACAAAAACCGAGCACTATTTTCCCCTCAGTACCAACATTGAGTGTTCGCAACGGTGTATTATTGAATCAAAATTTGTTCTCCGGTTAGAAAAACATTATTCAGGGGCTCTTACAAGTACAACTCCGCTAACTTCGCTTAGCGTTTATATTGTCAAATATCTACCGGTATCGTTGACGAACATCAATTTAACACTATATTATGTTGGTACCAAGGCTGGGTAAGTTAATGATTTTTTAAAAATTAAAAAAAATTAAATTTAAATTTAATTAATCGTTAAAAGTTGATTTAGAATAATCTGTTAATTCAACTGAGTTGGAAGTTAACCAAAAGTTAAAATTAACTTTTTAACTCAAATTAAGTTAAAAAAAAAAAAAAATTATTTGTACATTTTGTTTATTACCTACTATAATAATGGGCTAATAATCTACATACATCTCTCGACCGGCGACAACAGTAAAAAATAACAGGCACTCATGACAATCCGTATTTTAAAATGTTCATAATATATTTATTTACTCGAGCATACAAATACAAATTTAAATCAACTTAACTTGTTTGAGTATAACATTAACTCTAGTTAATTAAAAAACAATTATTTTGTATTGCTCAAGTTCACAATTCAAGTTAACAATCACAAAAAAAAAAAAAAAAAATGAATTAAGTTAAAACGTTACATTAACTTGACTTTAAATTGTCAACATAACTTATTACTAGTTTTCAATTCATTTGCTTGATTTCCAATTAAGTTAATTATTAGTTTTCGTATTATCCAGAAAAATATTTAATTTATTGCCGCCGTCCGTTTAAAATATCAGAAGTATGTAGATTTGAGAGTAACTAGAATGCGAAAACTTATCGCTGTTGTGCCTAGATAGTATGTCTAATACGTATATATTCGTCTTATCTAATCAAAACAATGTAGACGAAACTAGAGTACACACATTATTATCATTATAACGCGTAACGTATGAAATATTTTGATTATTTTTTTTTAGATTTTTTCCTATACACACGTATTAAACGGTTCTATGCGTGTATAGACATTTGTGTCGTAGCGCGAGAAGGTCCAAAAAAAAAAAAAAAATAATCGGTTGCTGAAAAAAATAATTTTTTTTTTTCCAAAAATCTAACGTAGTCTAATCTAACGATAATTTATTTTTGCGATACATTTTTTTTTTTTCTGATATTGTTCGGAGTGTAAGAAGTTGCACCAAGCTAAAGACGGGTAAATAATATTAAAACGCTTCCGTCGAGCGAACATAGCGTGCGTATGCAGGGGTACAAATTATTGGATTTCAACGCGTTATATTGCTCATTATAATACGCGAGCGATCTATTTGAGCGAGTGTAGACTCGATATTTCGATGATTTTTTTTTTTTTTTTTTTTTTAAAAAAAATACCTAATCAATAGAAACGAGTAGCTCCAAAACGTCACCATTACCCATACCGTTGTTTTCCGCCATCCTAATTTCAGGGGGACGGCCCACCGAAAAGCCACGTGAGTGGCCGTCATACACCCGGCCGTAAAATAAAAGCGACGCGTAGAGGAACGGCGACGTTTTACACGGACTACTCGTTCACCCGTTCGCAAAACAAACGGGCGCGACGCGTCCCGAAACATCGAGAACGGCTCGCCCCGTATCAACTATAATAATAACCGCGCGCCCCGTACAAGTCGACCGGGCGCGATTTGGTGACGGCACGTACCGGAGGTGGTCTGTTTGTCCGCCGCGTTCAGCGTGTAGGCCGTGAGCCACGTGCGATCGCTGGTGCCGCGCGAGTTGTACGCGTACACGGCCAACCGCAAGCCCACGGTCGGCGACAGTTCCCGTAGTGTAAAGTCCGGCTGGTCGGACGTCATGTTGGCCAGCATGGGCGGCGCGGGCCCGTCGGCGGCCACGGCCGGTCCGCCGTAACGGTCGTCCACGACGGCCGAGCCGCCGTCGCCGGCCGAATCGTACGCCTCGAGCGCGAATCTTTGCGTCATGCCGCCGTCGAATCCTTGCGAACATCTCACGCGCACGGTCAACAGCGTGCGGTCGCCGGAAGTGCAGTTGAACGGCGGGTCCGGTCTCACTGCAACGGAACAGTACAACGTCAGTTACATTACAATACGCACGCGGAAAAGAAATTATTTCCGCACGAGTAAACCGTTGTGGATACATCATGGTTCCGAATACCGTAATGTTAAGTCGATATTTAGAGGACGTTATATCCGTTTTTTACCCACCGGCCGACATGCGAAAACAATACTTGCGGTGTTTTTACTATTGTAAACTAATAAAAAAATGTTACAGATATTTAAAAAAAAAAAAAAAAAAAAAACCAAAACAAATAAAAGGTTTTTGTATTTTTATTTATGTCGAGCCGTATATTTCGTGTAGTACAAAGACCCTAAATTTACGTATTCTGCGTAAGCATTGTTTTTGTACGAAAACCGGAAGTTGGACAGTAAATGCGGATATAACGTCATCTTAAGCATTATTTTAGATTCTGAGTGGAACTTATTGGTTTTACAATATCGTAGACGACTTCCGTACCGATTAACAAGTGTAGCGCATTCTCTGAAATAAAATCCGACTGGGACGGGGTACTACTTTAAGGAGGTAGTTTTATTTAATTTTTTTTTTATTCTCGAGAATTTTTCCGATAAACGGGAAAAAACGCGGGAATACACTTTTAAGTCTTTTATTTTTTCACGAAATTCGTCCGGAATGTATGAACGAACGAATTGGAAAAAAAAAAAAATCATCAAAATGCGACGCCGGACGAAAATCCGCGGTCTATTGAGATACGCGCAAATCGTCGGAACGTTTTCACTAACCGAAAAAAGAAAAATGTTTTCCGGGAGGGGCGGGCTAGGCGGAGAATCGCGGAACGCACTGTCCGGCACGCCGTTGCATATTAACGCGGACGAAGGCCGGGCGTCCGAAAAAGAGCGCCGAACAATAAACGCCGTCCCGCGGCCGACGCTAATTTTCCCCGGGAAATTCCCGTCCCCAGGACAACTCGCGAATTTATGTGCCGCACGTAAACGCGCGACAATTGATTGCGGACTTTATAGTAACCGACCGACGGGCGGCGGCGGCGTGCCGTTATATTAGCGGGAAACGCAATTATCGACCGTCGCCGTTTCATATGTTCGTGCGTATAAAATAATAATTCGTCACCGACTCGTTATCGTGCGCGTGTTCGGGGACGGGGTAGTTTCCTGGTGTCCGCTCCCCCTACCACACCCCCCTCCCCTCACGCGGATCTAAATATTACGATAAAAACGATACTGGACGCAATTTATAATCATTTGGCGGTTGGCGTAAATAATAAAAAAATATAACTACTGCAGTAGTAGGCGTAAAGCGAAATGTGTTCGATCGACGCGTTTCGTTAAATCTGATTTCTTTAGATTCTGGAATGGGCGAGGAATATACTGGTTTAACAATGATGTTTAATTTTTTTATACATTTTTTGTTTTGTTTTTTTTTTTCAAAAATTTCTGCCAGAAATCTCGCTCTTGTAAGTACTTGTAAGTACTTAAGTAAGTAAGTCTCTTGTAAGACACGCCCAGATGGTACTTTTTAAGTAGGTCAGTTTTTGGATTTTTGAAAAACGGAAAAATTAACACAACAAATGCATTTATGATTAAATTAAAAATATTTAATATTTTAATTTTTGTTTGGAAGGTTACAAAATTGTGAATACAATTGTTAGACTGAGCGGAAATGCTTGAAAATTGAACAGGAGGTTCACTATAAGTCGTACTTTGTAGCCAAAACAAAAACTTATTGAGTTTAATGGATTTTTTTTTTATAAGAATTTTAATATAAAATTTTGACGAAATTCGTCGGGTAAAAAATTATGTGGAATAAATCTATAGTCCGTACGAATTATTTCAATATATTATATTTTTTTTGGTTATAATATTATATATATATATTTATATTGTTGAAAAAACAATTAACCGAGCTCCGTTCAGAATCATTTTTCGTTAGCAATGATTAACTTCCCCTCTAAATCGTATCTTCCCAACTTCTCATCTACAAGAATGGTTCGCCTATCGCACGAAGTGTGTCCGTTTTTTTTGTTTTGTTTTTATCGATTCGATTCGTATGCGTTTTAGTATACACCAGATAATTACGATATTATAGCGCGGGGTTATAAGAAATAAAATAACGAACGAGACGGACGTTTAACGTCCAGTGGCAGTGGCGTGATGAAAATTTATAAGCATTCACCTCACCCCATCATAAAATATCTAACCCCCTAGTAATTTGCCGTTCACAAATGCCTCGATTTAGTTCTCGACTATTATTATATATGTACATATGCCGCGCGCATAAAAAAAACCACGGCGCACATTTTAATACCAAATTTGATATTTGAAATTCAGAATTCCTTCGCTCCAATATCAAATAACCCCCAGTTTGACTCAACAACAATGCATTATCTCAGACGAGAATCAAGTTGGGTATCGTTTCCGACAAATACCTACCCAACTCAGTGTGACCATGCGACCGTGCGATTTCGCAACCGAAATAAGAAGAACATTTAATACTAGACTGTAGTATACATTCACTCCGCCCCCTCCTACGCTCCAAAACTTCAAAACTGAGTTGAAATTACTTTATAGAAATCTTTACTTTTCCCATTATAGTATTGCGGCGCATAATATGTATATGATAATATATAATCCAATCCCTCCAATCCGTTTGCCTACGCACATTAACGAAATCTCCCTGTTATATTACCAACAAATCCATCATAATCAATTGTGTTTACCGGATTACCAAAACCGCTAAGCGAAAATTCCATAGTGAATTCAGCTTCCAAATAAATGCCAATATAAATCATCTATCTTTAACTCAAATCCCGGAAAATCCTCCGTATAAAAATGTAACGGCGTAGAGACCGTTTTTAAATAAAACATCCCTCCGAATATACAAAGTAGGTAGCTCCACCGGGTGCTCTCCCACATCATGAATTTCGTATACTATTTTTTTTTTTTTTTACTGTCACTGTTGTCACTTTTACCTCGTTTGAGTATATTTGTATACTTGTAGATTCCTTTCGCACAAATAACGATTCAAAAGAATATTAAGATTTTGAAGCAACGCAACCATTAATAATGGATATCCATATGGAATATCCAGTGAAAATCGTTTATACATTTACCCGATGGTTTGCAATATATTAACGATTCATTTGTTAATATTGATTTAATAATCAAACATCTATCGTTGACGTCCTTTTTACCAAGCAAAACACACTCATTCACCCGCCTATTCATCCATTTTCAATCTAGATGTCTAGCAGACCCCGCCTTGTCTCTTTCGCCACGCCACTGGCACACTCGTAGCTGGTATGTTAACGATATGTGATTATCTCGCGGTTGACGGAAGCAAATTTAATGAAAAATGGATTGAAATCTACGGCCCACGGTCGTTCTCGTGACGTCGGGAATTATCATCAAAGGACCGCGCGAATCGATTGTAGCGTAACAGACGTTTCACGTGTTTAAATTATCGTGCAGATTATACGCCAAACGGATAAACGAACAAATAGAGCGACTGATGACGAATCGGCAAATATTTGATGTTACTGCGCGTACCAACATTTTACACGACGAACGAAATTTATAATGACGCGTTTACGGGAACTGTGTTCGTTAATCCTGGCAGCAAAGATTTTGAGTATATTATTATAAAAACTAGATCACTGGTTTTCATGCATTATAAAGTATCGAAATACGCGATACAATATGCAGTGAAAATCGTGAAAGTACGTAACGTAAGGATTTTTGTTTGCTGAAGAAATCTATTCTCGAATTTTATTGAAAATCGAACGAATTTACCTTCGGCATATTCACGATTTACGGACTAAACGACAAACGATGTAACTGAGTGGTATATCAATAACTGACTGACACAGCAAGAGCAATTTGGATTATAGGTATTCACACAAGTTTACGTCGAAATCGATTATTTCCCTTATCATTATTTTAGTAATTATTTAATGTCAAAAATATTATCTACTTGACAAAATATTTTTTTATATATTATTTATTTCAATTTCGATTTAATGTGCAATACAATTAGAATTTCGTAAGAATATGTACAAATTTACAAAAAATGCGTGAAAAAAAGACGTCCTATCTTAATGGAAACGGGTGCAGTCGCTGTTATAGGTAATTTAATGTACACTTGTAACCAACAATAAACCATTGCTAACGAAAAAACGATTCTGAACGGAGTTCAGTTGATAGTGATGCTTTTTTTTAACAATAAATATGCCATATTATAGTAAAATAATTAAATAAGCTCCATATATTGTCTTTAATATTATTTGTTTAATGTTGTACCGGATGTTTCCCGGTTTTTTTTTTTAATGTTTTTTCCCAGTTTTTCACATTTGCTGAGATAACTCCGGAGAAAATCGAAAAACAACTTCTTTAAAGTACCACTCTAGTGTAATTTCCTTTTAGAAACATTACTATCATTATAAGTTAGAGCAGAATTGTTGGCAGAAACGTTGTGCGCAGAAAGAAAAAAAAACATCTTTGTAAAACCATAGGTTTCTTCGCTCCATTCTGAATATAAAATTATAATTGGGCCAACGTTAATATTCCACCATTAGATGCAAATTATTATGGTTCGTGAAGATAACTGACAAAAATCCGAATTGGTGAAAAGGAAAAATATGCGATTGCATAGAAATCGGCGCTCTAATTTATATTACAATGGCGGCTGCATCCTAATCGGTGCCCGATCTTTTAGGTGAAAACCGTCCGAAAATTGGTTCCCGATAAGTACTCTCGAAATTGACGAAATTTTATAATAACGTGAAATAATATAAAATTTTTCCCATTATTATATGCACGAGCGTGTATTTAAATTTAATAAATTGTCGTTATTCATTGCCGCATTCGGTGCCTAATCCACCGATACCCGCGGAGTGTACGTACAAGACAGAAAAGAGTTAGCATTTGGGTGTTGTCACTGCAAATTATATTATACCCTTGATTAATTGCAAATATATGCAGGCATTTCAATGTCCGTATAAAACGGGAAGGAAAATTAAAAACGTTTTTAAAATAATCTGGGAACCGATTCGGACGTTTCGGAACCGATTCGGGTACACCGATACCGGTAAGTATATAGGTACCTTTAATTATTTTTAATTGAACGAATGATTTTACCGTATCGTTTTCGTTTCACAAAATGAAAATCATAAGAGCGTTTTCTACCCCGACGCTCTACCGCATACAAACAACTGTTACCTATGTTGTTTTTTTTCCTCGGGAAATTCTAAAAAGCCGCAGGGCATTTAATGCGAACGGAATATATTTTACGTCCGCCCCGAAGACAAGTTGTGTTTTCCTTCTTCCCAAAATGTCGAGTCTGGTCGGTATAACGACCGACATGTGATTCGTTTCATTATGACGTGTGCTTATTATTTTGTTTTGTTTTTTATGCCCGTAAACCACTTTTCTACCGGAAACCCCGCTCCAATCAAAAATACGACAAGAAAACTTTTTCGTCACAGTTCGAATCTAGATGGTGCCATTTTAAGTAGATCATTTTTTTATTTTCCAAACGGTTTTCACATTGATCGGAAAAAACTAAAAAAAAAAAAACGGAAAATTTACGAAATGTATTGTTCTCAGTTTTGATTTTTGTCGTGTTTTAGTCAAAAATATTCGTGGAGATTTGAAATTCGGACAGAGTACTTATATTTACATTTTATGGCCGTGGCCGAATCGTCGAAATATTGTAGCCATTTCTGAGCTATTTATAGACGTTATAATTTGTATTCGGTAAGCACTTTTTGAATGAAACTGTTAGACCAAATAACAGAAGAAGTGCTTGACAACTGAACAGGGGGTTTATCATAATTCGTACATTGTGGTAAAAAAAAAAAAAAAATCGAGCTTTGTGCAGAATTTTTTTTTTTTTTTTTTATAGGAATTTTAGTATTTTTTTTTGACGAAAATCCATCCGTCGTCCCCGTCGTCCTAGAACAGATTTTCGTATTTTTTTTTTTTTTTACATTACTTACCGGCGGCGATAACGTGGAACACGCACGGTTCCATCTGCTGTCCGGCGGTGTTGGAAGCGCGGCAAGTGACGGTGCCGTAATCGTTGTCCGCTCCGACGCCGCCGCCGCCGCCGCCGAGCATGCCGTGTCCCGGCGGGCTGTACGTGAACACGGCCGAGAGCTTGTCGCGTTTGTCTTCCGGGATGGACGCGCCGTCGGCCGAACGGTGTTGGATCAGCTCGTTGGTGTCGGACGCGGCGGTGGAGCCGGTCCGGTTGAACGTCCATTTGAACGAGTCGGGCGCCGGGTACGCGTCCACCTCGCACACGATTTCCGTGTTCTCGTTCCGGGCCACACCGTATGTCAGCTTCTGGTTTTGTTTGCAGACCGGTTTATCTGCGAACCGAACGTACGCGGTTAACGGCGGTGGCGATAACGATACAATCGGTCAATCGGTCGCGCGGTCAATCGACAACTAACGCCGCGCGGCAACGCGGCAACGCGCGCGCCGGATCGCGATGGCGCGTTTAAAGAGCGAATATTTTATTTTATTTATTATTAGTTTTTTTTTTTTCCCGAGCGATATTTTTACGATTTTCGTCCGGTAACCGACGTCACTATTGTGCGCCCGGTTCGTGATTATGAACGACCGGGGTTTCGGTGAGTTACGCCTGCGCGAGACCTGTCGGGCGCGGGGAACGCACGCGTCAGTTCCTACACCGCGAGATTAGGCGGGTTAAACGGAAAACCGTACACGCTGTGGGGTTCGCCAAGCCTGCGTTTTCGGCGGAAAACCAAAGTGCGATCCAATAATAATATTATAACGGCGTGGATAGGGCGCGATAGTAAAATCGCGCTCGCTCTAACCGCTACATACTCGATAGCACTCATATGAGTGAGTGTACGGCGGTTGCTCGTCGATAGAGCCGACGCGTAGGTTCGATTTCCGAACGGACAAACATTCGCGACCGTTTTTCGTGGCTTTAAAAAAAAAACCGCTACGAAATCATACACAAATAGCTTGTTTTACTGTCTATTGTTTATTGTTTGTGACGGAATTAAGTCCGATCGCATATTAATGTAATTTTGTTTTTTCCCCGGGTTTTCACATTCGCTAGAAAATTAACGGGAAAATCGAAAAATTACCGCTTTAAAGTATCAGATTTACTTTCAGAAAAAGCGTTTTGATTGTAAAACAGATTAAAATTGCTGGTGGACGAGCTATCCGCAGAAAAAGAAAACATCTTTGTAATACCCTAAGCTTTTTCGCTCCATCCAGAATACATAAAAAACAGAGAGAACTGCTCCGTGAACCCGGTGTATAATAACACGAACGCCGTTCATTTTGTACGGTATTAATTTTAAGGGTCGTGATTCTTCAAAATCAATCGTGAACGTTTCTCGTTATGTTTTGTTATTTTTGTTTCTTCTTCTCAATTATAAAATAAAACGAATAACACGTGGCTAATGCAATATGATGGTACATCGCATTACGGAATGAACAGTTAAGTTGTAAATTGTAGAAGAAATGTAATGTAAGATAATATGTAGCCATTTTAACGATATAATCGCACTAAAAAAATTGTTAATGCGTTCCCGTGGGATATGGTGTCGATAGTTTACAAATTATCTAAATTGTAGTAAATAAATAATTATTATTCCACGTCATTACGGCGTAGAAAACATACATTACATTTATACATGCCATTAAATCGTCCGGTATCGTTTTTTTTTTTTATTAATATCGCTACTGTGATTTCACTCTCCGAAAGATAAATAAATACTCCGATGATGGTTTGAACGATGATGAGCATTACGGGCACGTCAATATACGGGTCATTAACTTTCAAAGGGTCACAGAAGGTAACAATTTTCGCGCCGGCTTCGATTTTATAAATTATTTCGTGGCTATTACGGTTGGCACTTCGAAATTGACCCAACGTCGAGCACTTGCTGTTGCTGTATTTTCCTTCAACGACGCGACCGAGGGTAATTAGTCGTATTTTCGAAAAAAAAATGATAACGCAACATAACCAATTAAAAAAAAAAAAAAAAAAAACCTATTGTTAGAAAAAAACACGGGACGACAAGTTATAATACTGTATACGGGTAATACAGTGCAGAACAACTAGTACCTATCTACTACGGGGCTATTGTTGAAAATTGGACAATGTTACATTTTCGTTCAGTAAATCCAGTATTGTGCCGTTGAATCTAATACCGAGAGTGAATTGACCTACTAATTATATTATCGAACGTAATAGTGCCTGTGTTTGTTCTTAGTTTTTTCGATATTTTCGTTATTAAGCGAGACATGCGAAATATTAAAATTAAAAAAAATCTTTGTATCCCATTTATAAATTAATACGTAGTAAAAAAAAAAAAAAAATCAACGTACAATCTTCGAGTTGGATATATTAGTCCGGATTGGACCAATACGCTAATTAAATCGGAACTAACAACACGAAATTGATATTACCGAACGAAAATTTGACAATTATAAAAATTTTCAACATTAGCCGTAACATAATACTTGTATAATGTCTTGTTATAAAAAACGTTTTAACATCAAAGTGTATTTAAAGTAATACTCCGTATATTTATGGAATTTTTAATATAAGTTCTCATTTGAAAAACCGAAGTTGCTTATCATAACAGGATACTCCTTAAATGTCGTGAAAAATCTAAATATTCGAAAACGGCGGCTATAACTACAAAAATCAGAATTAGAATGTATGCAAAATTTAACCAAAAAAAAAAACGGGATAAGAGCCTATGGGGACGATTTCTACTTTAATATCATTGTGTGTTTCGCGCTGAGGCAAAATTCATACGTTCGCCATCTCGAAGAATCCTGCGCGCTAGTAACTGCATCCTCGCAGCTCCCGACCACCATTCCCCACCCACCACGAACGCCGCGCGAATTATCACTGCCATCACCTACCGATACATAACAATAAAACGGATAATGGATTACGGCGTCCGGTCGGCCGTGTGGAAATTATAAATTTAGATTGTTATCCGCATATTAACGCGGATCGACCGATTTTCCTGAGTAGATTTTAATGATAATAAATTGTATAAACGCGTTCGACTCTAAATTCTACACGCAACGGCGACGTTTCGTTTTAAATAATTACATATAAAGCTCCGCCGTCTCCACGCCGCGCCGGATCGTAAGACGCGCGCGCCACACGATGAGTTTTAAAAACTTTTAGCCCCGTCAACATAATTTATTTTAATAACTGGCAAAAAAAAAAAACCACTTCTCGATTTTGTGTCGGCGTGCGGCGGGACGAAATCGATATTTAATTGGATATTTAGTTCAAAAATCCCGTTCGCAAAGCCCGAAGAAATCCACATTTTTGATTGACAATTAATTTTCGTCGGAACATTTTTGATGATGAATTTAAAATTTGAGATCAATTTGAAAGAGATCGAGTCATATAGACATATATAATGTATACCGGTTTGATTAAACATTTTTAAATTCTAGATTGTAGAGTGGAGAGAAGAAGCTTAATAAATAATAATTAACCATAATATGGTTTTACAATGATGTTTATTTTTTTTTCTTCTGTAAACAACTTTTGTACCTGCTCCAATTTACAATGAAAGCGTTTTTTTCAAAACGAAATTTGACTTTAGGGAGGTTATTTTTTGATTTTACTAGGAGTTTTTTCAGTAAATGGAAAAAACATAGGAAAACCGAGAGAGCGGTTTTTTAGGATTTTTATGTTTTAAATAAATAAATATTGATTTCATTACACTGTGCTACGTTCAACGAAGTTTAAGGATCAATCGAACATTTTAGGTTTAGGTATGGGTCCGGACTTTTGTTGAGACTACAGTGGGTATAACACTCAGCGAGTATAGTGAGGAGAGGGATTTTTTTAAACATTTCATAACAGTTAGAGTTCGCACTCACATTATACTTGTACATAATTTTTTTTAATCACTTGACGTTATTTTTTTCCGATTGAAATAAAGAAAAAAAAACTTTTTATCGTTATAATCGTTTTTTTTTCTCCCCCATTGCGCCATAACATTGCTTTTAAAAATGTGTACGCAATAATTAAAAAAAAAAAATTAATAACAACAATAGTAACACCTTTGGAAAGCAATTTGTTTCCAGTGGATAACTTTTTTTTTTGACCAGTAGAAATCGCAGTAAAACTCATACATTTTTACCACATCGTTACACAATTTTATTCTTGTTTTGTAGGTCGTTAAATAATAAAACGTAAAAAAAAAAAAACCACTCATAGAATATTAGAATTTTGTTTTTAGAACAAATTATAGTTATTATAGTTATATACTTAAATCAGTTTTTTTTATCAAACATCTTATCTAAATATTAACTCTACCTACGCTAAATTAAAAATTACAATTTACCTTTCAAAAATAATTTCGTAGAGTTTTTCAAATTTCTTTATTTGAAGTCAATACGGCTTGATCAAGACGAACGGGCTAGGAAGATCTGAAGCCCAGGGCCAAAAATCGAAAAGAGCCACAATATTTTGTCTCGGATTTTTTTCAATTTTTTTAGTTTCTTAGCGTAGCAAAGAAGATATTAATTTTACAAAGACGTGCTTTTTCTTTGAAAAACACATTTTTGGTTATTATGTATTTAAAAATATTCAGATTTTTCGTGTCATACCGAAAAAGATAAGAAATTTTGATTGTTGGTACCTAATTTATTTGAAGGTTTTTCGAAAAATTATACATAATATATTTTTAAATACTATTTTAGCCAGGTAAATGCTACAATTTTTTTCGCGTAATAATTTCGCAATATTTTTAAATCGAAAAAATAAAATTTCCGAGGATAGTACTTTTTTTATTCGAAACATTTACCGAAATTTTCAACGATTAATCCCTCGGCTTATATTTTTGTGAATAGTGATGTGATATCAATTAATATAATTAGGGTAGTATTATGGGTGTCCATCTGAAAAAATAGTTAGGGAATTATAGCCACAGTGGCTAGTGGCCAATAGCCAGCAACCAAGTCGAAAAATATCTAAAAGCAGAAGTAAAATATTAAAAAAAGACGTCCTAGGATAATGAGGACGGGTGCAGCCACTGTTACAGGTAACGAAAAAACGATTCTTAGCGAAATTCAGTTGATAGTGATGCTCTCTTAACAATACACTATATGCCATATTATAGTAAAATAATTAAATTTCTAGGCTTTATATATTTTCTTTAACGATATCTGTTTAATATTGTACCGAATTTTCTGGTTTTTCTACGTTTTTCCCGATTTTTCATATTTGCTGGAAAAAATCTTAGGAAAATCAAAAAATGACCTCCTTATAGTATCTTCCCATACCGATTTCCTTTCAGAAAAGGCGCTATACCTAAAAATCGGAGTAAAATTTCTGGTATAAAAGTTGCGCACAGATAAATGTAAAAAAAAAAAGAAACATATTTTTAATACCAAAGGCTTCTTCGCTCCACTCAGAATCTAAAAGAAGAACAAGTTGAAATTTTCTTTTCTTATTTATATTAGCTATGGTTAACGTATCGAGACTTTTTTCCAACATAGAAAGCTCCCCTTTAATACGTTTTGATACGGATCAGTATAGAAAATGTTCTTTCAGGAGTGGAAGAAATAACCGACTTCGTAGTTATCTAACCAAATCGTAAAACATTATACAAACACAAACATTGCTTATGAAGAGAGAGTTAAGCTCCCTTTGGCCACGTCACTGACTTCGGTCTAAATAATACTAAACAGTTATAAATTATTAACGGTAAATCTAATACTAGTGTATTTCAACGATTGTAAAAATGTAATACGTTTTCCAATCCGTGTTGAAAACGGGGTAGGGGCAATCGATATCTAACATTTAACGTTCATTTAAGGTCCATAATAAGGGTTAGGGGTAAAAATTTGAAAAGAGGGGCAAAACATAATGTCTAAAACAATACCATGACGATTGAAAAAAAAAAAAAAAAAAAAACAGGAAATAAAATTTACTCAAGATCCTCGGGGAAAAACTTTCCGTTTTAAAATTACAATGCAATATAATTGCGAATGCACTATAAATTGTATTACACGTGCATAACGCTAAAGTTTATTCCTGTTATTTTTCGTACACATGATATCGTGGTTGTAAATTTTTTCCGAAATCGTGTTTTATTATTTAATATTATTATTTTATTTTTTTTTTTTGCGTAAAACGGCAATAATAAATTTAAAACCGTCCGGTCTTCGTCGATTTCGTTATTTGTTTTTCCGTTGTTATATACGCAGTGTTCGTAACGCGCGCGCGTAAAAATAAAGCCGACGGTATCTGTTCTAGACAGACCGTACTGTACGTATATACCGCGACATGTATTATGTGTGTGTGTGTGTGATGAGAATTCGCACAAAGTTTTATTAAAACGCTTTTTCTTTATATTGTTGAAACCGCAGCGGATAAACTCGGCGTTTATCAAATTACATAAACGACAACTGTCTATGGCGCGGGGCAGTCGGGCGGGCAATTTCGCTACGTTTTCGTAATCAACAAACGTGTTGTCGGGCGCGTATCCGAACGCAGTGGGGACGGCAGCGTTCTAGGTGTACGTGAGGATTTCGTTTCGTCTTCAAAGCGGCGTGCGGGCGTGTACCTGTTTTTGTTACATAATTTGTATACATATACGCACGCGTAGGGTGAAAAACCGGACGTACTTTGTCGCACCACGGGTAGGCGGCCGCCGTGGTACACGGCCATGCAGGCGATAGGTTTAAATGGCACCGGGACAGCGATCCTCGACTTTTGCGTGGACCCTATTTTCCACGCCACTCTTTTCACAAAACAAACTTAACATTCAACTCTCCATACACCCCTCACTCACTCGTGCCTATCGATTGCGACAGTTAAATGGTAATTGAATCGCCATTAATACGTTTTTAAGCGAAATAAAACAAGTTCAAGCATTCGTAATCTTGAAAGTAAACGGCCGTCGTTTCCGAGGCTATACATTTAAATAATAATAATAATAAAAGTGAAATTGTTTTGTTTCGTGTTGTCACGTTACCGGATAAAAATAACGTAGCGAAGGGTTAAGCTTTTACATTGTCCGGTGGTTTTTCGTCTTTGTCGCGTTTTCAATATACATATATATATATATATTTTTTTTTTAATTTTTAAAATGTCAGACGTATCCAATCAAAACAATTTATTTTCGATCCAAAATCGGGTCGCGGCCTAAAGGTTGAGAAACGCTGGACTATAAGAAATAGGTTATAGGTTGATTTATAATTATTTGTACACCGAATGCAATGATAAATCATTTCAACTAAAAAATGATTTTGTGCTGATTAGTATGCCTGTTATCGTGGTTCTTCTTTTGTAGTGGCCAAGAAAAACCTGCTAAGAACTAATAAAACTAAAAACGAATTATGTGTTGTTAGTCTTAAACTTTTTAAGAAATCCTTTGAGAGTTTACATTTGTTTTTCTTTTTTAAGTATTAATTAAGGTATGGAAAGAAAAAACTAACATTAAATAGTGTTTTTCGTACAGAAAAATAAAATATCAAAGTAAAACTAGTAAATGCGAGTGGTTATTCGTTATAAGAGTAAAAAAAATACCATGTATCGCATATTCTTTAACTTTACAAGATCAAAAAAAAAAAATAAAAAAACTTATAGAAGCGATAGTTAAATCAACACGGATTTGTAAAAAAGGCATATATCACATTCAATGCATGTATACTTTGTGTACTTTGTGTATGAGTAATTGTATTGTTTTCCACGTTAAACATCATTAAGAACTTTTGTATTTTTTTTTTTTGCAAAACAGTGCTTCCTGAAAAAAGTGAAATTTGATAGACGTTCTTTTAACAAAACACCGTCGATATGCGGATAAAATTTGTTTGGCTTTCGGTACACGCTTGACAATTTAATGCAAACAAGTAGTTTTGTATGGAAATATGTATCGTAAAATTTACACGTAGAAAAAAAATAAAAATATTTTCTTTTTTACAATCGTTTAGATTTTAACGAAGGAAATCGAGATTCAATAGCTATAACATATTGTGCATATTAACATACTCGTATTTGTAATAATAATAAAAGATAATAATATGTTATCGACAAAATCGATAAAATTCCGTCGTACTTTGCAGTCATCCGGCGAACACGAACGCACCTTTCCATTTTCCTACGTTGATTAATTCGATTATTAACAATTCTCTCATAATAATATGTATCGGGATTTTTCTCGACGGGACTTCTCGCGCCGCCGCGAATAAATAACTACGGCATATTATTTTAATAATAATACGACGGGGTCGTTTGAAAAATAGTAGCCGGGTGTAATATATAAAAAAAAAAAAAAAAAAAAAAATACACCGTGTATATTATAAATATTATCATAAATTGCCCTTACACATGACCGTCAGCTGGACGACGTTGCTCTCGCCGTCGCCCTCCACGTTGCTGGCCAAACACGAATAGTTGCCCGCCTGTTGTCTCTTGACGTTCTGAAGTGCCAGGTCCTTTTGATTCATAATCACGCCGCTTTTAACGTTTCCCTGGACCACTTGACCCTGTGAAACGGAAAAACAAACACGCGTTAGTATAATATTCATCGTCGTATATATTACTATAAAAGGCACTCATTATATACACACATACACGCACGTGCGTGTATACAACCGGCCGTTATACGTTTTTTTTTTTTTTTTATTTTTTTAATAATACATATGTGTAGCGTTCAAAACAATTTCCCCACCGCCTCTCCTCCGGTCAAACCGAATACAGGCAGGTCCCTACGTAAAATATGAATGAATCTCCGCGGCGATAGGGGCCGTCTATAACGCTGTATAGTGGATACCTACCCGTATAAAATGCAATCCAAAGTGTATCGCGTATATACCTATACGCGAAATAATGATAATAGTAATAACGTAGATGAATATTATACAGTAATAAAAAAAAAAAAAAAAACGCGCGCACACCTCGAACACAATTTTGTACGCGTATTATTGTACTCGAATAATAGAGCGCGTTTTTTTTTTTTTTTTTAATGTATAACCACTATACGCACGTGTAAAACTGTATATCACGACAGTGGTACGCGCTCATGTTTTATTCGTCCGTTATAAGACACGGTGTGTGACAGCCGGTTGGAAAACGCGACTTCGAAACATTGACCGCCGGTTTATAACCGGGGACGTAACGGGATGAAAAGTAAATTGCGAAAAAATCAAATAATAATAATCGCAACGCGTACATTATAAGCGACCGCCCCGTACACCCGTAGGGTCCCGGGTTACCGTTGTCCGGGAGCTGTGACGGGGATTTTCGTTTTTCATGAAAATAATGGTCAGGATGGACCGGGGCCAATGCGCGACTACTAATAATATTGCCTTTTCCAGAGAAAAACGGATAATGAATTCGGCCGCAGTGGCAGGCCAGATTAGTGTGGGCGAATTCAGACACTGTCACGTTATTGTACGGGGGCCCACGAACAAATTACGAGCGAGGGGTATAAACGTCCGACTACACCGGGAGGGGGGGGGGTGGGGTGACGAATAGGCAACGGGTCTGTGTGTACCCCGCGAGCGTCCGCCTATACCACACGGATTCTTATATTAAACTGTACATTACGCCTTTTCGGTTTGGTTTTGTTTAGTTCGCCTACAATTTTGTATTTCGTTTTCATGCGATATTCGCACGCTCTGCCCCCTCCGGTTGTTTGACCGGAATCACGCCGCATGGAATTTATAAACCAACTGCAATACCGTGCGCGTTTCATATAAACCGCATGTTTGTACGACCGTTTTTCCCGATTTAAACGGCCCCGAGATGAACGCGACCGTTGCCCACGTATAGGAACACACCGCAGTAAACGCTACGTTATGATAAAATATTAATAACGCGGGTCGGCCCGACTGAAATACGCGTGCGGAAAATAAATAATATTTATTGCACATTGATTTTATCGCACCCTACAGGTACTGCTACTACTACACAGTGAAAACGAGAAACGTATCGCGATAATTTTTGTTTACTTATCGAATCCGCTAATAAATGTCTGTGGCCCCGGGCAAGTTCTTTCCCCGCGATAGCAGAGAAGCGAAAACCGACGGAAGAAACGTTGAAACAATTTCCACCGCTGACCTACCCGACGTGGTTTTGCGTAACGAATCGTGAATTATTCTCGATAAAGTTTCGGCATCGCGGGCGGGCGAACACCGGAGGCTCCAGACGAAACAATATCGGACAATTTGAAGTATACTTTTTATGATTATTTTCTTTTTTTTTTTTACGTCCTTATCTGGCGTACAGATTACGTTTAAATGTAAAACGGATTTTCAAATATTTCGAAATGTATTCAAATTTTCATAAAGGTTTTTGTTATTTATTGATTTTTGTTCCTCCTATACGAAAAAATCAACCGGTATCGTCTGTATTATTTGTCATTAAAATCGGCTATAGTGCAGCGCGATGACGCGGAAAAGTCCTCGGGTAAAACTATACGATTTTTCGTTTTTTCCCTCTACGTTTGTGTCGCCCCGATTGAAATAATAAACCCCGATATTGACGTAGTTATATTGGCGGGATAACGTTGCGAGACACGCGGTATGATGAAAAAATTAAAAAACTCCGTCATCGCCGTATATTTCGACGCGCATACAAACCTCCCCCGTACCGCGTACCGCCGTTTCTTCTTAATTTAAACGTATAGGAGATAATTTCCGCTCGTCTTTTTAACCGCGCACTCAAAGACGGTCCCCCGTGTTGTGCTCACACCGACGAACCCGCTCGACTTGTTGATCGCCAGCCTGCCTGCCTGCCTGCCTGTCTGCCTGTCGGCGGACTACGCGAGATAAACGCTCGCGCAAACACACGCACTTTAGACGCGATCGCGAAGATAAAAAAAAAAAAAAACGGCGGCACTTTCTTAAGACGCCCGCCCGAGAACTCCAATTACTTAGGCACTACGGCGACGGGGACGCACGCGAGTGGCCTCAAAGGCGTTTGCGCTTTTAAGTCTCTTCATTAACACGCCGCCCGTGCCCCTCGACTGCCACGTGCAGTGTACGGGGAAAAATGTCTGGAGACGGCGTATTATATTTCTTTTAAATACTGTAATTAAAATCGCGCTCCGAGGGCCGAACGTCTTGTAATTTCCCCCGTCGACCCGCAACCGACTCCCTTCGGGTTACCGTTTTCTTTTTATCGCCCTTTTGAAATCCGAGCGGTTATATAATAATATCAATATTACTATTGCGCGAGTATAAAAACAGGGGGGGGGGAAATAATATAATAATAAAAAAAAAAAATCAACTCACGTTGTGTTTCCAGACCACCTTGTAGGCGGGCGGGTTGGCGTCGATTTTGCACTCGAAGTACACGTCGTCGTTCTCCTCGATATCCGCCGCGTTCATGTTTTTCCCCAAAGCCAGGCTCAGTTTCGGCATGTCTGTAACGCAACAATTCGAATGAAAAACCGGGTTACAACAATAGGACGGAGTCGTGCCACCGTCGGCCACCTTAAAGATTTCTTTCCGCTAACATTTGATTCGATGTTATGCGTACGGTAATCGGGAAAAAATTCAAACCAAACAACAAATACAATATTACGCGTATATTGAGTTTACCGACACTTATTTTTTTTTGAATGTCAACGTCGTGAGAACGTTACGAAATGAAAAATAAGTGTTTAAAATTGCATTGTCCCGTTCTACGTTCACGCCCTACGTTCCCGTAACAATTGCAGATATCGCCCAGTGAATGTAATCAATTAATTTAGGCGAGTACAACAGTAAACCGCAATGGTTTATAAAATTTAAAAAAATAACCAATGCTTCCGATGGACGTACCACTCGAGGAAGTCGATGGCGTCGAAGGGAGAATCGTATTTACGTACGAAACGACAAACCACTGTTAAGGGAACACGATTCTGAACACAGGTCATATATAGTTTTTTGTTTCCATATAGTAACCGACCGGAAATCAACAAACATTTTACGAACAATTGCCAGTTTATCACAATAGTTACAGAAAGTCTTCGGAAAATCAACAAATGATTTTTTTTAACGCTCCAATTGGATCCAATTAAAGAACTCAGCAAAATTTCTCTTGTTATTTTTTTTTTTGATTGGAGCACCGATTTCGGGAAGAAATTTCATTTACAAATCTTTGCGTTTTTTTACAATTTGCTACATTCAGAACCTGAACTCAAGTACACTAATAAAATAAAAACGAGCGACTATGTAACAGGAACACTGCAGGCAATAGGTGGTGACTCTGTAAACCAAATTCGAATTCAATATATTTTAGAGAAACTGAATAATATTTATTTTAAATATTATTAATACCCATATTCTATTTCTTCTGTTTGATATTATAATCAATCTTTATGTATTAGAAAAGACCAATTTTTTTTTTCCGTCCGCCTCACAAATCTTTTATTTTATTTCGATCTTGAGAAAACTTTACACGCTTGATATTCAAAAACTCGTCAAAAACCCAAAAACTTTTTATCGCGAAATTCAACCATTGAAGAGTACCTGACAACTGGGCTTTTGGATTTTATAATTTACACGGACGAAAATAACAGTTGTTAAATAGTTGTTGATTTGGTTGTCGCGGGCAAGAAAATTAATTTTTAAAAATTTACGGGCAACAAAGGTAGCAACAGTAGTGTTTAGGACGGAGGTGGAAATTGAGAGTCACGGGGATAAAGTGACAGGAAATATGTTTGACAGTTAGGATAACTGTTACTGTAGAATAACTATGCGTTCACCGTTCTTCGCCGTAGGTTTTATTATATTGTTGCTAAAAAATAAATATATTATTGAAAACCCAACGAGCTTCGTTAAATGTTAAACTGCGTATAATTAATCCAACCAGCAAAATCTCTGTCACGGTCGATTTAATTTATATACTTACAGTGCACATCGATCGTCCATGAATCTTCCGTTATGCCAGACATCTGGTTATCCGGGTCTTTTACTTTTTCGTTCTCTGCTCGGCATGTTAATGATTTTCCGTTGTCCGTTTTCTTCGGACTGAACGTCACTGTGGACGATGTAATATTGCCGTCCGGCGACACCTGCAGTCGGTAAACAAAACGGCAATAATTTTAAAATTACGTTGTATACATATTACGTGGAAATTATTTTTAAAGGAAAATCATATTATTATACATCCAGCCGTTTTATTATTGATTTTTTTAATATCTTTCGATACTCTGCAATATTGTTACATTATTAAAGCGTATATAAAAAAGTTTAAGGTTTCTCGTAAGTATAATACGAGTATTTTATGTAATCATATAATCGCGCCATTCCGAATATTAAGGAAATTATTGGAAAACTCGATAAATATCTTAGTTTCATAAGGTTTATAAATCAGACAATCGTGAAGTTTCTCAATATTAATTCAATAACTATAAATGGAAGTTTAATTGAAATAACGTTTATTAAACCAAGTTGTTTTTTTTTTTTGTTTTTCAAAGTAATTTATGGATAAAATCTTTATTATAAGATCAGAATACACAGAATGCATGTATTAGGTATACATAATATTTTCTTAAACTACTTGGTTTCATAAATAGCTATTCTTTTACAATATCTTATCCTTTCTCTTTCCAAATATCTTTTTTACATTCTTATTCGTCCAACCCTTGAATATGGTCCCATCCTCTAAGACCCTTCCTCTTCCGGTGATAGTATGACGATTGGGCTTGTCGACGAGGAAAGTTCTCCGTATTATTGCTTTCAAGTTTAATATTATCATCCTCCTAAGTTCGTCGCGATAACTCTACCATCATTTACGAATTTTACCTATCCGTAGCATTGCTGTTTGCAAACATTTCGCTAAATTCTTATGTTTATCCAATCTGGATAAATTGATTCTCCTACCATGGTGTTACAGCTTGCTTTTAAAATTTACCTCCACGTCTCACCACGCTCTTCGGACCATTTATTTATCCAACGTTTTTCTATTTATAATTATTTTTTACACTCTCACATTGTCTACCTTGTGCTCGCTGCCGACATGCACCTGATATTGGCGTTTCAAAATTGTACAATCGTATTGTTGTTTGTAGGCTTGTCCAGTACGAACAAACTATACAGATTGATAAATATTACGATTATTTTATTAAAATCAAAACGGAAAAACACTATTAATTTTCATTAGAAATGTATTAATGAGTGCAGATTCTGTAGGAACATACCGTGTAAAAGTTTCGAAAAGAAATCGTATATTTACGATAATGGACGGTTATAACATATTTAAAGGCCGTTATAATATTATAGTCTTTTAAACATTATTCGGTTCGCACAAAGTTTCAATGTGCCACCCGAGGATAAAATTAGCCGGCATCTGCAGCTGTTTAATGATCGTAAAATACAAATAAACTGAGTCTATTTTTATGGCGAACATTTTCTATACAATTTACGACCTATCGCCGGCAAACGAATTAAATTATATTAAAAAACTTTTTCGCAAACCGTCGATACCTATACAAAAACAAAAACCATCCACTCCTGACCGTTTTTTCGGTGTGAATATTTTCGTTTAAAACGGAACGTATTCAATACAGGGTGTAATCGCAATATCAGCTATCCGACTAATGAATCTTTTACGCTCAAAACGCCACACGGTTAACATAAATCGAAAAATGATGCATTTTATACCACAGCTATATTATTATAAGTACTCTACAACAGGGCCGTAACAAGAAACAGCGCCCCTGGCAAATAACCAAATTTGCGCCCGGACCATCCAATTTATTTTTTCTACTTACATAAAAAGGTTATTATTAAAAAAAAAAAAAAAAAGCCGCTCTGTTGACTGTAGTATATCTTTATTTTGTTTTTAAGCATAAAAAGATACGGACATACTTCGCACGACGGGTGGGCGACTGTTGTAGATGAGAAGTTGAGAAGACAGGATTTATAGGGGAATTTAATGTATATCTGTACGTAACGATTATTCTTTTATAACGAAAATCGATTCTGATCGGAGTTTGGTTTTTAAAGCCGTAACACTTTTACGATTTAAAAATAATACATTTCCTACATTTTTCCGTTTTCCTACGTTTTTTCCGTTTTTTGAAAAATCAAAATATGATATCATTAAGTACCACCTCAGTTAAGATTTCCTTACAGAAAAAATTCTTAACTTGGAAATCGGAGCAAAATTTTTGATAGAAAAGGTTTTCACAGATAAAAAAAAAATATAAAAAAACTAACATCATTGTAATACATTCCTCGTTCCGCTTTGAATCTAAAATTGTTTTATTATTTTTAATTAATATAATGAATTAATCAAATTTAACTTTTCTTGCCCTCGTCGTCGCGAAATCATCTATAATATCGTTATATTATGTTCTTAATTGGTCCACACAACTTTTTCCAACATAACAAATTGCCATAATTGTTAGACTGGTTTTGCTTACATAACTGTAGAGATCTAAAATCGTTTTTTATTATATTGAGCCTACTGAGGCTTCATTTACGCGTTGCCGGGGTTACTGGAAAAGTTACGCATATTCTTTACGTTACATCTAGAATGGAATAGACATCTTGAACCGTATTGTGTATACTATACACAATACGGTTCAAGTGCCGCTCGTCGACATCGCGCCTTTGGTGTACAATAGCACCTCCTGTTCTACAAATCGTTTCGCTCCGGAACGGCGTTAAAATCCTCCGTCCGAAATCCGGATCAGCCGTTTTTGTATGTTACGTCATATTCTTTGGTCAGAAGACCGCAGCGTGTATAGCCCGGCGATATAACTCACGTTATCCTTTAATATTTGTATTATGTAACGTAATAAAATACACATTTTTTATTTTCTTCTCTTTTTTTCGTTCGAAACATAAACTCGACTATATAGTCAACACTCAAACAAGTTATACAATATTCGCTCACGTGCAAAATACATCTGTCGAAGTAAAGTTTACGGGTGAATTTGAATTACAAAATATTCAATAAAATTATGCGTTCTTACTAATACACGTCACGTGATCTTTGATTTAATTCGAACAATTATACCTTCCGAGTTCAATTATGCGTGTAATTTTTATTGAACAGTACCGTTATAACACGCATTATTTTCATTATGTTTGTGGATTTATTGAAAACGAAAAATATAAACACAATATTAATGGTTTAGAACGGGAAAAATCAGCGTTTTAGAGTACGTCACGGCCGTAAATACCGGTTATAAAATTAAAAGGAAGACAATGTTTCGGCGATCAAGACGATGCGGTTTATTGTTTTTAAATACGTTTTTTAATACGTTTATGACACTGAAACCAAAATCACGAGAGCTCTATTTGAGCCGCATAATTATGTTTTTCCTATGTTGCACAAAACAATCGTTCTGGAAAATGTATGAACGATAAGTTTTTTTCCCGGTTAATACTCTGTGCCGGGTGATATTTCTGATTATACGAGTACATACAGTAAAATCATTTAGGAGGAGAGCAATTTTACATGAGTATTTTTCCCAGTCTGATTTCAACATTGTCTCACGTCTGGCTTTTCTTTCCGGGGGAGAAAAACGTCAACATATCGATAATTGTTCCGTAATATGGCCAGCTTGAAACTAGAGTAATGTATCAACCTAAAATGGATTTTTTTAAAAAAACTCGTTCATTTAAAAAAAATTGTATTTCACTAACCGTGTGTTTCTCTTCCAAAATAATGTCTAGTTAAATTCTCGGTTTTCCTATTTCACGACCGGTTTCCACCGGCCGATTTGAACGACAATACATTTCCGACTTTTTAAATAAAACACGGGACCATTTAAATGTCTCGGAAATATTCATCTATTTTCGATGTTATAAGTACGAAAATTCGATGTACCCGTCGAACGAAGACTTGTCTTTTTTCTTTTTGATAAATAACCAGTGTGTACCGAAATGCCGAGAAGACGTCATTACGGCGACATAAAATCGCGACGATAGTACAAAATACTATTGCGTTTGAACGGCTTTATGCAATACGCGTCCGTATAAATTAACCGTAATAATTTCTGCTGTAGTCCGGGTAAAATACCGACACGTCATTATTAACGTAATCATTTCGGTCCCGTATCAATTATGCATTCGTGTGAGGCGTTCGGCGTCGGGCCCTTATTAACGGCATCACGGAGACTTAATTCGATTTTCGATCCTTTTTAGCAATATGTACGTAACTACGGTTTTTTTTTCGTTCTTCATTCTGTCGAAGTGTCACGTGAGAAATGCGTCATAATATTCAGGGTTTTGTTTTTTTCGTTTTACTACCGGGATCAGCAAAATAATCGATGAACGGCGAATAGTAAAATAAAACTATACGACATTACAATTATATTATATCACTATTCGAGAATTTCTGCTACAGCCCACCTTACTTTTTCACTATCACTACATAATATCAAGTCTTGCACAGCACCCGTTTTGTACGGACTTAGGTTTCATCTCGTCCGTCCATCCGTCGCTCCTTCAGACACCCTCTAGGTCTATTCCCGGTCGGTGTCCATTTAACCGTCGTCTTTAGGATTTCTCATTGCATGCTCGATTTTCCGTGTCTTCGTGCGATTTATTATCTTCGGTACGCGCCCGTCGTCCCACCGAGAACCTAGTTTTCCACCCATGCCGGAAACCCAGTCCGCAGCACTACACCGAACCGCAGACAATTTTCAATATTTATTTTTGTCGATACTTGATTAGTTACAGCTTCCAACTCGCGACCGTATACCTTAGAGCCAGTTCAAAAATGTATAGACATGTAAAAATTCACTTTGGCTATTCTCGTTTCTGCTTTCTTACTAATTGAATAGAATTTTTTTATTATGATTTATTTAATTATTAATTATATTAAAGTATACTATTTATTATAAAATATCTATTATTTATGCATTTATTCAGAATAATATATAAATGATGTTAAATTTTAACTGTGTGTTATTCAAAATTTAATATTAAAACACGCTCTGAATTTTTTTTTAAAAAAAAAAAAAACCTATTGTAATTTTTTCCATTTTCTTTGTACGTTAGACAGAATTATTTATTTATTAGTTTGGGGGCAATGTATTCGTTTGGGTAAAAACGCGCACGTTTATTTCGATTTCCAAACGTAAACATTGAATTCTAACGACGCGAATCGACAAGATCCGTGCGTTGGAATTATTGCTGGGCTTCGAAGGCCGATCACGTACGGTTTTGTTATGAAAACCGGGCTAAACACGATATTACGTTTACAAAAGACTGCACGGATACACGTCAATGGCATAGCCAGGGGGCAGGCCTGGAAGGCTCGGGCCTATCCACTCATCTCCGAAAATTAACAAAAGTTTTAAAATCAAAAATTAGTATGAGTAGTCTTTCATTCTATTCAAACGTTTATATTGTTTTATCTGGCCTACCCAGAAACATGTTTCTAGCTACGCCTCTGATACGCGCGTGGTTTTTTTTAAAACGGCTGCTTGATAATAAAATGTCACGGACGGTGCAGGAGAAAGGATTTTCGGTTGCTGTGAGATGACTCACGATATTTAACGGATAGGCCGTGGAGTGGTGTGAGAGAAGGATGTACCCCTGCTTCGGAGTGTTTAGTCGAGACAAAGGCCGACCGACTGCTATACTAACCGACTGCGAGGTGTTTTTCAGCTCCTCATTGTCCTTCCACCAGGTGATGTTGGCGGGCGGCTTGGATCCGATGGCCTGACACTTTACCTCGTACGTCCGTCCGTTGCTCAGCGGTTGTCTACTGCTGAGCACCTGCACTTCCAATGGCTTAACTGTGGACACAACAAATAAAACGTTTAAAAAGTTGCACGCAATTTTCTTTATTGAAAACTAAAATCAGGGGTCAAGGTGTGCAAATTTCCATACAAGGGAGAATTATTTTTCTTCTTTTATTATCACCGTCCCATAGTGAGTTTTACGATTTTTTTTTTTGCTCGTATGAAGTCATTTAAAAATTTGACATTCAATTCTTGCCGGGAAAACAAATAAAGGCAAGAAACTCGAATGACCCAACGTTTTGACGAACCCGATAATTTTGGATTAATGAAAGTGGCGGAGTCGGGTAATGACATGTGCGACGACACACAAATTTGTTTTGCGTATAATGATCGTACTTACCTATATTAGTGTCTTTAAAATGTAGTCGAGGTTGTTAATTATCGTGTTAGAATACTATACAACATGCGAAACTTTCGAAAATCACGTAATATTTCAGAGACGGAAATATTCGTTTGGTCGAAAAATATTTCCGCCCGATTTTCCGACTATATTCCACTATGTTTACCGAAAAAAATTCGTTTGCCGAGCAATATATGATACAATATGATAATGCCGTTTTCGAATCTTTACACCGTACGCGCGCAGAGTTAAAAACGAGTCTGAAAACAGTGTTTATTATAGACGTTATTGTGTCCCGGGGGGGTACCTCGGATTTTCGGAGTGCAGTCAATTATTTATTGACGACCTTTCTTTGTTTGTTATGCTACGAAACAAAAAAAAAAAAAAAAAGACAACGCATAAATTTCAACTCGCCGAGGGATTCGTTTTTTTCGGCTGCCCGATAAAAAAAATCGTCAGAGTTACACGCATTATCGGTGTACCTATAGGTCTATTGAGTTCTCGATTCAATTAAATTTATTACCGCGCGGTGATTTAAAAGTGACATTTGAAAAATTATTCTGAAATTTATTCGTTTAGAAATATTTATAACGAATTATAAGTTCGTTTTTAAATATAAACACGGACAGGGGGAATGTTACTTTAATACGTTTGACCCTCTATATTTCTATACTACTTACGGCAATTCACAGGGCTGTTAATAGACGGCTATTATACAGAGGGTTCCGATTATTTTATATATTTGGGTTACGTTTCGAGAATAGCAGAACGAGTGCCCCATACTTTTACTATGTACGTTCTCTGTTTTCTCTCAAAACCGTAGCGTGTAATTCGGAAGACCCTGTATACCACGTATGCATTAATATCACTTATTATTTGGGTCAAAAGGGTTTCGACTATAATGAAAATCCACCTCGTTTAGGGAAATAATGATGTATATACACTGCATTGTCTATTATTCGAATATAATTATTAGGCACTTCGCAGCGGTAGCATAGTATATAGATATTAATATCGTGCAATGTGCGTAGGAACATTTTTTTTTTTTTTTCCATTTTAAATATTACCATAAACACACACAGAGAGAAGGAGAGAGAGAGTACCTAGGTAATATTATGATACTTTATCGCGAAATACTTGAAATATGTAAATTCTGAAACATTAATGAGTGTAGTACACTGCCATTACTCCGATAATCATGATAGATAAGTTTGTGTTACGAAGACAGGCGAGTACTTTGTGTAATAATAACATGTAACTAGTCATTTTAATTGATAGGTCTATTTATGTTTTAAACTCCCATCAAAACAATCGTGCGTATGCTAAAATTATGTCAAGTGGGCTACAATTAAATCTAAGGTTATTTTATTGTGTTCAAGTGAAATAAGCTCGTTACGTTTGAAAACAAAATTTAAATTAAATAACGAATGCTATTCGAAAATCATGTATGCAAATGCACATCGAGAAATAATTATTGCGTACCTAAAAATTAACATGAATTAACAAATGAAAAAAAAAACGAATATAATAAATAATAATATAATTATAAGTAATAATAATGTCTATGCAATTGACGATTTATCATTAATGTTTATTTTATTGGTTTTGTTTTTTATTACCTAACATATACTTGAATATAAATAAATAAAATAGGTACGCATTGTATTTTTATTATTATTTTTAATTGACATTCAACTTAACTCAATGCCATTTTTTAAAAGTCGTCAATACCTAATTATTGTGGCCGTTCGTTTTTAAACAAATAATATTATTATTATATAACCGTATCAAAAATACGGAAAATAAAAACAAGAATAAACTAAAAATGATCGTTAAAAATGCATTATATGTAGAATTTTTGTTAATAAATAAAGACGACAGTATTCCCCGTGTACTTGTGCGTGGGCCGTACGTTTTGGAAGACTTTTACGAAATGTTTGAAAATTAAGTAAGTATACATCGTCCGGGAAAAAATATTAAAATTCACTTTCGTATTAATTAAAAACGATCCCGGGTTCTAATAACCGTTATTCATTGTGTCGCCGTCGGAATCGTTAAAAAAACCGTGGATAAGGTGTAAATGATGTATCGGTTTTTATATGCCACAATGATACGGTGAATATTCGCGATTAAAAAGCGTGCTTTTTTACAACAATTAAAAATATTTCATCAACAGATGGAAACGACACATGCAAATAGAAATAAGTTCATTGATTGTCGATAAAATTAACTTCGATGCTCAAGTACAAATCACGTGAATAACAACGAGAGTTCTCTAATAGGATCAGGAGTGGTCTTTCGTGGGCGACCGTTAACGGAAGTTTCACTGTACATACAAACGTATAAATACTTCTATAGTTTTGACGAATACCGCGCAATCGTAATATTTTATATTCGTCCGTACACGAAGGTTTCCCGACCCGACGAAACACGTACAATATTGTAATTTATTTTGTCGTTACAGAAGTTAGTACGATTTTCAATTTGTAAGCACAGTAATACTTCCGTTAACCGTCGCCTCTACGCGATGTACGTTTTTTGTTTGGTCCCGCCCGGCGTTATGCCCCTGAATAGCGGTCATTATTTCCGGTCCCTCC
Source organism: Cinara cedri (assembly GCA_902439185.1). NCBI lineage: Eukaryota > Metazoa > Arthropoda > Insecta > Hemiptera > Aphididae > Cinara > Cinara cedri. Next base: position 541,914 of record CABPRJ010002384.1, on the reverse strand, counting down.
GGTGACCGTTATACACGGATTATTTCAACGCTGTATTACGTCGGAGCGAGACCGACCGAGGACCGTTCGGTATCGTTTTTTCGGCAACGGCAATTCGCTATCGGTGTAAAGAGAGATGGACCGTCCGCTGTCCGGCACGGGACGCTCCGGGGACGTGTTCGAATGCGGTACGTAAACAAATAATAAAACTCAACACCCCGAATTATAGAAAGCATTTTGAATTCCTCGGTGCCGGAGAGAGAGAGAGAGTGAGACACACAGAGAGATGGCATCCTGTACGCTACGCGGAACGGATTTTCTCGAAATAGACCGTTTTCGGGGTTTTCCGCATTCCGCGTGCCCGGTGGCCCGTCCGTTCTGTACACTATCTATAATAATTTCGACAATGTCCCGGTGTGTTCGGGACCGTGGTCATTGTTTGCGGAACGCGTATAAATCTCGACGCCGTTCGTCGCGTTGTTGTTGTTTTTTTTGTACATTATACTTTTTGTGTCGTGACGATCCGCGGACGGTCAGATGGTCGGCTCGGCGTAAACGTTTTTGCGCGACGGCGGCGGCGGGTAATGGATTGGAAAAACGACACCGATCCGGAAGCGGGCCGGCCGCGGGGCCGGGGTTTTCCGAACCGCCCGGTATTTTCACCGGCCACCCGCCCATCGCTCATTTCGCCGCCCGTGTCCTCCTCGGACCGTGCCGTATACAATAATAAAAAAAAAAAGCGCGGCGGGTTTGTCGTTTTGTTGTTATTATTATTATTATATTTTTTTTTTATTTTCGCCCTTGCTCGGTTTTTTTCCGTTCTTCCTCCACTCCACCCCGCCCCACTCCCCCACCCCCCTTCCACCTCCTCCCGTAACTCTTGTACCGCGAACGCGCAAACCGTTCCGTGGATTCGATACGGCCGCGGTCGACCGGCCCCGCGGGGAAGCGGCAGAGGAAAAGTCACGGTCAACCGGGTTTCCATTCCGATCCGTTCTCTCTCCGGCTTTCCCCCGTGTCGCCCTGTGTTCCCGCCGTACACTCCACTCCGGTTTATTATTACACGCTCGGTGGTTCGTGTATATATATATATTTGTTTTTTTTTTTTTTTTTTTTTTTTTTT